>NC_024127.1:40884396-40979891 GCF_000346735.1 Prunus mume
AAATTCCTAGGTTAGAATCGTACAAGGCAGCAGAGAATTTCGTAGAATATGACAAAAACAGTGGGTAGGATCCAGCTGGAAACAGTGACCTGGAAAACCTTACTAACGTAGAAGTTGACTAGTCATACGAAGAAAGGATGACTAGTCATAATCTTCATGAATAGGTTAATGCAATGTAATGCAATGCAAAACTTACCTTTGTCAAATTGCTTGAGCCTCCATAGGATAGTTGTTAGTTAAGAACACCTAGAGAAGCTATTCTTAATCTAAACTTGAGCTTGATAAAAACAATAAAATCCTATTACAAAATTGTCAAGGGAAGCCAAAAGAAAAACTCAAAATGCATACATTAACACAACATAGTTTGGAAGCTTGGAAAAGTGTTTATGCGAATTTGGTTAGGATAAACCAGGGATTCAAATTTCATTGATGTTGCATCTATTGGGATGGTGGACTGCCTACGAGGAGCACAATCATATCAGCATCCATTTCCATAGTGAGCCTACGAATGACTTTAGCAATAGCAAGTTGCAAATCAAAAAACAAACCCCAAACTTCAGCCTCTAGAATTTGCCCTTTACAATGGTTCGCATCAAAACCACTGACCCAGTCCCCGACGGAATTACGAATCACTCCTCTAACACAAATAAAGCTTGAAGCACACCTTCTAGACCCATCCACATTAAGCTTAAATTGCCCTAGCTCAGGAGGTTCCCAAGCAAGCAAAAGTTGAATTTTAGGAGACTTTGTATCACCGACCTGGCTAGCCTTATACCACTCCCTTACAACAGCAACAATAATCTTCTTAGGCTTATAACTCACCCCATCATCCATGTTAAAAATATGATTATTTCTCCATTTCCATAAGACCCAGCAAGTAAAAACAAAAACTAAAGTCCATGGCAAGTCATCAGCCCACATAGCTTTAGACAAAAGATTAGATCAAAGCCAAGGATGAAAATCCATCGGGAAGAAATGGGAATGAGCACCAGGACAAAGCATAGCCTGCCAAAAACTAGTAGCCTTCTCATAGTCCCTAAAAATATACAAAATGGACTAAACTTGCCAATTACAGTAGTTACAGGCTGGATCAACAATCAAATGCTCCTAGTACTCTGCTCATTAGACAAAATTTTGCCTTGAAAAACCAGCCAAAGGAAAATTTGAAGCTTAGGAGGAATCTTCAATTTCCACAAGAACTGACAGTCATACGAATGCCACTCACTACCATGAAACAAGAGAGCATAAGCAATTTTTACAGAGAACATATCATTTGCAGCACGCCCCCAAATTTAAGCATCAGGAACTGTACCTGTCACTCCCATAGAGATGCAAATAATTTGCTAAACCAAATCCGTATCCAGAACTACCTTTAATTTGTCAATATCCCACCAATCCTCCTTAAAAAAACTGGAGACATTGCGAGTCACATCCCCAACTTGCAAAACCCCAACTTGTTTAAAAAGAGGTCTTTCATTCAGCCACCTATCCTGCCAAAACTTAACTGTATCTTATTTCCCAATCCTCCAAAACATGCCTTTAGAAAATAACTCCACCCCATGCAAAATACCCCTCCAAGTAGAGGAACAAACCTGCTTTGTAGGCAGGGAAGGGTCCAAAATTGATGTACCTTTAAGGTATTTGGCCTCATAAATCCTAGCACAAAGCCCCGAATCCTTGTTCTGAATCTGTCACGCCCTGTTCTAGAAATAAAGAATATTCTAGAATAAAGGTGCATGAATTGAAATAAATAAATAAAAAGACTGAAAAATTGGTTAAAATACAAATTGGTTAAAATACATTACCATTATATTTATAATTTTTTATTATAATAATCCTACGAGTGTACAAGATATAAATAAAAGTTTATCACTCTAAACTAATCTAACTTCTCTGGTTTCGGCTTTGTCTTACCCACTAATTGATCTGAAAAACAAAGTAGGTGAGGGATGAGCAAACCATTGCACAGTGAGTAGATTATGTAATATGTCAGTTAAGCAATGTCATTTTACACACTCTGGAAAAATATAATAAAAAGATACACAATCTAAATCATATTACATCATTACTTCATATCTTTGTTATCCTTCACAAATTGTACCTAGTATGTGACCCCTATCGGCCTTACTACCCTATGTCCCCGTCTGGTACATTTTTCTTTCGGATACCCCGTCACTGAAGTTCTCATGTTCCATGAATTATATATACTTCACAAAAACTCCAAACAATATATATTGTGTGAAATATTGCACAAATTAGACATGCTTGACTTGAAAATAGAGAGAGGTTTGTAAATAGAATAAACCCTTGATTTTCACATTTATCACAAAATAAGAACTTTTAGAACATATTACATAACCCACTCACTATGATTAGTATGAAATATTGCAAGACAAACACACACGCTCTTCATCTTTTTTCTTTTTCTTCCTTATCTCTCTCTCTCTCTCTCTCTCTCTCTAACACTACTTCATGGTAGAAATCTATCTTAAAGGATTAGAATGAATGATTGAAGTATGGTAGCATGATACTTTTAGGAGATGCTATGGATGCACCCAAATAATATTTATATATACAATATTTTAAACCAATAAAAGATAAGATAAAAAAGTAAGGGAATAATATGACTCATCCCTCTTTGGCCAATGATATCCAAAAGATAAGATAGAAAGATAAAGGAATAATGTGAGTCATCACCTTTGGCCAATGATATGACATCACTTGTTATTACTAGTATGCAAAGTGGCATGACAATGATTATTTGATTAAAACCAATTCTAAGTCTCTACACGTGGATAACAAAAATGGTGTCATCTTTCAACTAAATGGATAATCTCATACTAGGCTTAAGATTTAATAACATATAAATCTTCACAATAAATATTTAAATAAGAAAATTTCATAATAATAATTAATATGTAATATGAATAATATTATATATATATACATATATATTATAGGTTCTCACAGAATCCTCCAACCGATTTTAGCTAGTAAGGCTTGATTCATAGCAAAAGACTTCTTAAAACCCAACCCTTCTTTACAGTTAGGACGACAAACAAAATTCTACTGACAGAGATGAACTTTGGTTTGCTTTTGACTGCCTCCCCAGAAAAAATTTATATTCAACCGATCTAACTCATCATAAACACTCACAGGTAGTAGTTTGCATAGAGGAAGTCACAGCTTGGATTAAAATTGCTCGACCTGCATAAGAGAGAAGTTTGCCTTTCCAGGAAGCTAATCGACTGTGCACCCTATCCAGCAACTTCTAATAGTAGCATGAGTAACCCTTGTATGTAAAAGAGGCATGCCTAAGTATTTGCCCAAGTCAATAGTTTGAGGAGAGCCACAAATACAACTAATCTCCTTAGCCACCTCCTTCGTAGTATTGGGGGAACAAAAAACAGCAGATTTATCATAGTTTACAATTTTCCTTGAAGCTTGACAAAAAGGCTCCAAACAACCCTTCATAATTCGAGCTTGTTTAACAGAGGCTTCAGCACAAAGAATACGGTCGTTTGCAAAAAAGAGATGGGAAACCATATGCCCAAATTGAGACGATTTAACAGCTTTCCAACTACCTTTTTGAACCAAATGCAAGATGATGTGAGAAAAACCAAAAAAATTATTAGACTAAGAGGTAGTGAGTCTCAACTTGAACTCAATGGTTGAAGCTTTTTCTCCTCCTGCCATATGAGTGATTTTGAAAGGGCACTCAACATGAGAGAGGTCCAGAAGTGTCATGGGCATGGTAATGGGGGAGCTTCTACAATGAGGAGTTAAAGTGAGGAGGTTATTTGAGGAGACCGATCCGACCGTCAAAACATTTAAAATATTTAAGTCCCATGATTTCTTTACATTTGTTGATGGTGAGATTTGACCTCCTCAAATAACCTCCTCACTTTAAGCCCTCATTATAGCCTTTCCGTGGTAATGGAGAGGCATCGTGTATTGTTAATGCAATGTTGCTGTCCAGCCGAAACATATTGGGCTTAAATTATGTTGAGTTTAGGCTAGGCTAGGTTCACCCCAAACTTGTTGGGCTTAGCTGTGGTCATTATCAAACACAATTATTGGTGAAATTTCTTCCATATTATGGCTCCACTTTATAAAACGCCTAATTTGAAAGCAAAAGTAGTAGAATTCTTTAGTTATAAAAGAGAAGGGCATTAACTTGCAGACTAGTGGTAGCATGTTCGAATCTCTATGACATCATAATAGTGTGTGTGAGAAACCCTCTTTCTCCTGTAGTTTAGACTATCACTTGTACTCCAAAAAGAAAAGAAAAGGAACTTGACTTGCATTCTTGCAGTCTTGCAGAGCAATGGTTTTAGTTTTGAACCATCTTGACACCTTAGTAGTGTGTGGCAAGAAACCCCCTTTCCCCTTATAGTTTAAACAATCACTTATATTAAAAAAAAAAAAAAAGAACAATAAAAGCATACAGACCATATTATTAACTCAGAAAAATCGAAATATCATGGACACCGGCCATGGCTCTTTTGGCCTTGCTACATGAAAATAACATAACCCAAAAAATAGAAAATCAAGGAAACTATGGCAGAGAGTGATGTGACTGATGGTGGAATGCGACCGCTGTCTTTCCTTATCAGCATCCCTTCAACGATAGGGTAGTTCATCAAAATGACATAAAAGGGTATGAAAACTTGTATGAAAAATTTGTCCAACTCCCCCAAAAAGATGACTCTAGAAATCCCAACAGCAAAGGAAGCCATGTTCAAGATCACTAGAGCAGCCATTGGAGCAAGAAATAATATTGATGTTTGGAAATCAAACACCCCCATATTGTAACGCTTGAGTTGGTCAACATCGTCAACTTTGTTGGTTGGGAAGAAACTGGCTTCTCTCATACCAATTTTCTTCATGAAGGCATCCACACTACCATATAAGTGAGATGTAACTGACTTCATCATCCATATCCTTTGCTCATTTATCCAATGTCGAAATGTAAATCCCGTTGAGAAAATCTCGTATAAATGTTTTGAAATCGATGATAGGAATACGAACGAAAATACGATGAAGTATGAATTTGAGACCTGCAAATCCAAGAACAAGACCAATATATATTCGGATATTGCATTACACTAAATCAAATTGAAGATTTTATGACGAGAATTATTTTTTTATGAGGGCGGTAGAAATATTTATATTGTGAGATTGTTAGACTGTGCATGTGCTTCACACACTCAATCAAGAATAAACCTACTCACACTAGTAAAAATGACCTCAATATTTACGGATGTTTAGTAGTTATTGCCCTCTAAATGAGCATCGATACATGTCCCTACTTATAATTGTTTGTGTCATTAAGATAGTATAGGAACCCGTATATGTTCCCAATTAGGAGCCAATAACAACTAAACATCCATAACTATTGAAGCTTTTAATTGGTGTCAATAGTTCAAATTCACAGTATTTGCTGTCAAATAGCGTGACAAAAAAACAGATTTTTTTTATTATATGCAAGGATTTCCTTCAAGATAAGTACTCTTTATCTTGAATCATTTGCAAAAAAGATATTTGATAGAAAGAAATATAAATAGAAAAAACTTTAATTACCTCTGGGTACAAAGGAAGGCCATTGAGTAGGCAGAGCTGAGGTATGGTAGCAAAACACCACAATGGCAAGAAATACAAAATGGGGAAAAGAGCAAGTTCTGCATAACACATGCTTTGAACGAAAGTGTACGTTTTCAAAGGGCCATATATAAGAGGACAAAACTTGGAGATAGCAACATCAACCAACCCAGAGGTCCATCTAGTCCCTTGGACTAAAAAGTCATCCAAATTGGTGGTGCCACTGCCCAAGAACTGTGGCCTTGGTGGATTACAATACACTGAAATCCAACCTTTGCAATGCAAACGAAACCCTGTGAAGTAATCTCCCCCCACAGCCCCATACATGAAACCACCCTGCCATAAATGAAAGAAAGACCACAATTATTATTAATAGTATTAAGTTGAATGATTCAATGGGTATGGTTTTAATAGTATCTCTGTACTTGCCTCTTCCCCCCATTTGGTGCCATTTTCGAAGGCACAAGAGGCAAGGAGTTGGGCTTCATTTAGCAATGCATTCTTTCTGTGGATGAGCATATCAGGCTTGTTGTTTTGGTGGAGGGATTTGATGAACTCAATGGATGGACCAAAAGATTGTCTAAGTTTCATGGGATTCCCGTCTGGAAATTCAATAGTGAAACTAGTAATTAGCTATAGAAACTTGTGATTAATTATAACATACAAGAAAGAAATATGTACACGGATTAATACAAATACATGCTTATATAGTGCCTAGGAATATATACTATTAATGAATAAGGGGTTCGTAACTCAAGTGGTTAAGAGCAGCTGTAATTACCAAGTCGATCCAAGTAAAACAATATATACAAAAACACACCTTCATGTATGGAGTTTGAACATAAGGACAACCTCTTGATGTAATAGCCAGTACCAGACACACATGGTCCTCCAACCCCATCAAAACCTTGCCATTGCTGCTTTGAAAGTATTCAAGACCAGTCATAAAATCGTCAGACATATTATTGCACATAAAATATATATATGATTTTCTTTAATTATTTAGAGGCTAATTTGTAATTAAATATATTACTTCACGTATAACTAAAGTGAAGTTTTGTCCTTGCATCCATACCGAAAATATCGACCTCAGCTGACTGTCATAGATATCATTATTACTGATGTTCTGAAATTTTTGAGGGAATTGAACAAGTGCTAGGGAGGGTGATATTTTTGGGTCAAGATGGAAACACATTGCTTGCCGAGCCGAACTTGGATCATGGCAATGCATGTCACAATCTAGCCCTAATATGTAAGGAGAATTGCTTATCACACCAGAGACCCGTAGCTGAAAATCAACATATAAATGCACAATATATTAATTTACACGTAAGTATAAATAAATAAATACATGGATTTGTAGAAAAATTGTTAACTTGTCAGATAGTCGGGCATATATAAGTTATGTCAAACTATCACTTTAGGTCGATGATAAAATGAATTATTAGTTTGAATGTGTGGTGCTAGATTTATAACTTTGGTAATACATAACATACTATAGACATTTGATAAGAGAATATTATTGTAAGTTAGCAAAATATCAAAAGAAAGAGATACATACAAGAACATTGAGCGCTCCAGCCTTAAAATAGTGAGAATGAGAAGGTCTTTTCTCACGAGAAACATAAACAAGGAGAGGCATATTTTTGGTTTCATTTTCTCGAATTGCATCATCACTGGATGTTTCTTGTATAACCTGCCAAATGTCCAGATATGGGTTATGATCATGAATTTAAGTAGGAAAATGCGTACTTGTCGGTTGGCAAACCAAAGAAGAACTTGGAAACTTGGAAACTTGGTTTGTTGTGATGAGCTCACAAACCAAGGCTTACTCTCAACATATTCCCAAAAATTATATCTAGGGACGAGGGTTTAAATATAGCTCTATTTATAAATTTGTATAAATTATATGTGTTTTTACATGCTTGATTAGAATTTGACTCTCATTTTTCTTTTGAATACTAACTTGCTAAAAAAAACGAGTGTCGCCAAACAATACCATTGATATCAAAACCAAATTAGTCAACAAACAATACCAAATGTTAATATATACCTCAATCAGTGCAGGGTGATCTCGACCCAGTCTGCTCCTTGTGTCCCCAACCGCTGCTTTTTCTCTTACTCTTTTCTTGAACACCTCATATTTCTCCTGCACCCAAATCTCTCCCATCAACTCTGGTAGCTAGAAACACCGTTAATAATATATAATATATTGTCACATTTGAGTAGAAACACCGTTAATAATATATAATATATTGTCACATTTGAGTACCGTTTTCGTGTGTCCTATCAACGGTTCATTTGTAAATCATCTCTCTAATAAGTTGGTCACATATAGTTAATTCGAAATCATACATTAGATATTCAGTTTAGATGTTATAGTTTTCTTTTTCATTTAATGCGCAAATTAATTATATAGCTTGTATGGCCAGCTTTGTAAGTTATAAAATGTTGTGTTGGTTAGTATACAAAAATTTCAACTCTCATTCACCTTAATATCTTCTCTGTCTTGAATGAACTCGCTGCCTCCAAAATCAGCATCCTCCTCTTCTGCAGAGAAATAAGCCTCCGGAGCCCTGCACTTGATCCCATACCTCCTACAAAATGGAAGCCACCACTTTGCAAACCTCCAAGCCTCTCTCATACCCTTCAAAGTCACAGCAGCACCACCATCATCGGACAGATACACATGAAGTTTATCTGGCGGATAGTCCATTGCCATGGCAGATAACACAGTGTTCATCACCCCCACAGTCGGTTCCTTCTCCGGATCCGCAGTGCAGATGAACACATCAACAGCTGGGAGCTTATCATCGCCAGGCAGCCTTTCTGGGAATGCGGTTCGCGAAACGGGACGCCATCGAAAAGACTGGCTGAGGAGCCACTCGAAGGATAGGAGGATTTCCGAGACAAACACAAGAAGCCATGCTAAGGTGGTTGCTTTGGTTTTGGTAGTGTCTTGGAAGAAGAAGAAAGAAGCTCTGTAGTAAAGCAAGAAGACTAAAGCTATAGAGTGGAAGAATATATGTGTCCGGTTGATGAAGATTGAAAGCTTGTGGACATGGCAGAGATGAAGGGGGAGCTTAGAAGAACTCTCCATATATTCTTCTGTTGTGGCAAGTTCTCAAACGGAACTTGTATTGACTATCTGTTTCATTAAAACTAACAGAAACTTCAAATGTTTAATTTGCCTTTGGAAAAGACGGGCTATGTCATATGACATCAACTTATTATATGTTTGGATATTAATCAAGTTTACGTTTCAAAATTGGCCACGCATTTTGTCCAAGTCAATTACGTCTCATGTTGTTGGAACTTCTCTGCGGCTAAGTCAATGAAGCTTTTGGCACAATCAGCAAAAGAAAACAAGAAGGTGGTGCGTGGTGGCCAAGCCCCAAACATTATAATAATTTTCTAAGAAAATAACACATATTCGAATATCATTTTAGATAGTTTTTAAGTACATTCTCTAAGCATAAGTAGACTATGTCAGCCGGTTAAGGTAAAGTCGAGTCTCTTGAGTTTGAGTTTAATTTCAATAAAGTAAATTAATTTATAGCGTGTTAATTCTTGATTTGGAGGAATTCAATTCTTGGGTGGGAAGTGATATTCTAATTTACGGGGACCTACTCATTAGAAATTCATATTTTTTACCCATTATATCCTCACATAATTTTAAAAATTCCAAATTTGTAATATACTTTAACCTAAAAAAAAAAGATATTTTAGTAATTAGTACCAATCTTACCCTAATTCCATATGGTTTTGTAAACAACTTCAATAGGAATTTGGAATCTGACTCTCCTCAATCTATATGGTTTAGTAAACAACTTTAATAGGAATTCAGAATCTAATTCTCCCCAATTCAACTCCTCCTTAATTCAATTCCTCCTAATCCAATTACGGATTAGTAAACATGTCATTAAAGTAATTTAGATTATCATTTGTATTTAAAAAAGAAAGTATATTTTTCAAAATAATATTTTCCTTGAAGAACCCAAAATATAATATTGAGAAGCACATGTAGTTGTGAGAGATTTGTAACTCAAGTGGTTATGAGCATTTACCCTTGCATCAGAGATCCTAGGTTCAATTCCCCCTCCCTCTCAATATTGCTTGTTTTAAAAAAAGTACATGCAATTACACTAATAAGCCATACTTTTCTTTATAAAAAAAAAAAATCACAAATTCAAATCTCCTTTCACATTAAAAAAATATTTACTTTCTTCTGAAAACTCTAATATATATTTTTAGGCACTCTGTAGAGATTTCATGCAGCTAGGAGAAGAATAGTCCATTGGAGGGGTTGGACCAAATAAAGCTCATTTGTTAGACCAAGTTTGAAGTCTCTAGTCTCCAAGGTCTAAAATATCGGTAATATCGGTGATATCGGAAATATCGGTAGTCCAAAAACAGGGAAATTTTGATGAAAATATCGGGATATTATCGATATCGATAAAAATTGAATAAAAACCACAGAAATTGTAAGAAAAACTTGGAAATTTTTATTGAAACTTTGGAGGATGCTTATTTAGTCAATTATCTATTAGTTTATCACAAAAAATTGGAAGGAAATGCATTGCATGATGGATTTAACTAATTTAAGTTGATTATATAGCGAGCTGACAAACACTGTGAGTGTAGAAAATATGTAGTAATTAATTAAAGAAGATTAAACACACCACAATCATTTAATATATAATGATTTACTACAATATTAAAATTATCCTAGGGAATAATTATACAACATTACTTAATTACTTCAAAGAATTAACATGCAAGTATTATTTGGTTCTCATATCATATGCAGCAGTTCACACAAATTTTTTGTTGTTGTATAAATTACAATAACATATATATAAGTTTGTAAACTTACCTTAAATATGGAACCCTTTGTGTAAAGGCCAAATAGAATCTGCATGGACCAACAAGAAAACAATAATGAAACAAGTGTAACAAAATGTGATGGAAGCATATAAAGTCTTTAATAATGAATTTAGAGACAATAAATACACATGTAAGTGACCAAATAAAGAATAGAAAAATTAAAAACCACATTCCATTGACTAAGTAATTAATTGACACAACTTAAAATATAATACCACCAAAAATTTGGAATAGATAATAATAAACATGCAAATTAAATAACAATAATGAATGAGAATAACTTACTATAAACTTGCGGGGAAATTGAGGTTGATAGATGTTGAGAAAAATATGAGCATTATGTTTTGTTTTGGAGAGATGTTGAGAAATAAAGGGACGACATGAGACCATTTGATTTTATATGTGTATATAGAAAGAGGATTACCTAACTATATGTATAGAAATATGACTATAAATAATTAGTTATGTGAGTGGTTGAATGGTAGGGTAAATGAGTAAGTTGAAACGTGGTGAATAGTTGAAAAGTTGAAACTTAAAAAGCAGCTCGCAAGTATTATATATACTAGATTCCATATTTTATAATCACAAAGTTATTAGCAGCGTGGCGGTAAAGTGGCCGTAAATTCCGGAGTGGAGAGGGGTTCGAACCCCATTATGTGCAAGAGCGTGAGTGAGTTTAAATTGTTTAATTTTTGAAAGTCTCTGCCATGAAAAAACAAAACCAGGAATTTCAGTTCAAGAGGGCACCTCAGACATTTTAGAATTCAAACAAAATTTCTTCAAAATCCTACTAGAACTTAAAAATAATAATAATAATGCTGATTAAGCTTCATCTCATGGCCATGATTAATCCATTCAATCTCAACGGTTAAAAAAAAACATCCAATGGCTAAATATTTAATATTAATTGTTGTACGTGTTTTTAGCACAACCAACCTATGTTGCACAGACACGGGTACGGGAACACAGGAACGCGACACAGCGACACGGCAACACGGAAATTCTTAAAAAATTAGGACACGGACACGGCAATTAAAATAATAATTAATTATCAATACTTTTTTTTTTGCTTAATTAATTCTCAATACTTTAATGTCATATAATTCCATAAAACAAAACAAATAACTCATTGTTCATCATCCATAAATAATAATTAATACACCATAAAAAAGAATCGTCCTTGTTGTGTTTCTCTTCAAAAAAACAAAAGAAAAGAATCTTCACCTCACCACCAAGTCCAACTCTTCTACTGTTATGGAGGGACATAAGAAAAGAAAATAGAAAACATAAATAAAAGCATTTGAAAACAAAGGAAAAAAAATTGCAAAAAGACTCGCATTTGCAAAAGTTGGAGAAGAGGAGAAGAGCTGCTGCAACGGAAGAAATGAAGTGAAGTGGCTGGCTGATACTTTCGTGAGATTCATTTAGATTTAAAAATTTATTTTTCCACTTTTAACCCATCTTTTTAAAATTATTTCAAATCAGTCCACTAAAGTTTCAAAAATCACGTTTAGACCCCTACTTTTATTTTCAAAATTTCAATCTGGTCCCTGTTGTGTCGGAGCCGTGTCTTGACCTTGTCGGAGCCGTTGATCTTGTAGAAGGCGTGTCGAGGGCGTGTCGGAGCTGTGTCGGCGTGTCCGACACTCCAGCATTTCAGAGTGTCCATGCAACATAGCAACCAACAATGAAGCTTCAGCGGGGCTAAAACCTAAGTTATGGTATGGGATCACCAGCACACAAAGAGCAAAAGACCACCATGAAGGGCACTGGTGTGATATCTGCCAAACTCTCTTATGCTTAAGTTAGTGAACTGGTGATAGTGAATGTTTATGAGTGATTTATGAATGAGAGCTCACCCCTGGGCTCGTTTGAGGGGCAGATTTAAAGTGAGTTGCTGGAGGTGTCTGATGTGCCCTTGAAATACGTGCAGGACATTCCTTGATGGATTTGAGTCAAGCCTATAGGTGGTCGTCCCATGGCGACAAACAGTAGTGGATTATGGGAAGGTGGTTGGGCCCACGTGGTGGCATGCTATTAAGACATGCGTGGGGGTATGCACGTGGCGGAGGTCGTCTTGGACGGGTAGGATATTTTAGGCTTGGTAGACATAGTAAATTGGGTAGCAGATTTTGGTATGGTAGATATTGTAAATAGGGTAGGTCCTTTTTGGTATGGTAGATATAGTAAATCGGGTAAGACATTTTGGTATGACATAATAAATTGGGTCGGCTATGATATATTTCAACACGAGTCCCTCAACTCTCTATTCAAAGGTCACGCCTTAGGTGGGGAGTTGCATCAACCTTCATACCAAGCTAATTCGTATATGATTCCGTCATACAATGCTCATGCCTGGAGTGGTAGGAGTCCCCCAAGCCCCTATCGAAGGTGAGGAACTATTTCTCTCTTCTTCTTTTTTGTTTTTTGAAATGGTATATCATATGATATTGTCACCTATCATTGTAATATTGTTAAAATGATAGCCATTCTCACGTGCACTTTGACACAACACATGTCCCACCTATCATTGTAATATTGTTTAACCAATATATATTGTGCACTTTGACCCGGCACATGTCCTACCTCTCAGCATTCTTAGAAAAACAAATGCAAACCATATAAGAGATTCGCACGCCCATTTGAATTTTTTCAAGGAGAACGCTAACAACTTTTACTCTAACTTTCTCTTTTAAATTTTTTCCCTTTCTTTTATGACATGCGTCATTTTCTCTACACTTAAAACAATGACATTAATGCATTAGACAATATATCTTTTGTTCCCAAATTTACCCTATATGGGCTTTTTCTTTCCGGCAGCTACAAAT
The DNA here is from genome assembly GCF_000346735.1 of Prunus mume. The sequence continues at coordinate 40,897,713 of NC_024127.1, forward strand.
GTACTAGGCTGCCGTAAGGAGCGAATGGATGAAATCACCCCTTGAGTCTGAGTTCAAGAACCAGACCCTAAGAATGCTTCGAAAGGGTAGTGAAGCCTTAGGAAACACCCTGATTATCTTCACCAACAAAAATAACAGCTGCTTACAGGTACATTCTTAGTTTGGCATGATAAGTTTGTGGCCTAGAAGCAAAGCAGTCATGAGTTTAGCATTAAAGAGAGAGAAGGTTGTGAGTTCCTATGAGAAATAGGGGTTTTAAGGAAAGGGGGAAGGGATTCTAAGAATGTTTGTTGAAGAGAGAGAGAGAGAGAGAGAGAGAGAGAGATGGTAATAGGTGTGTTGAGTAGTTTCCGGCAGTTTGACAAAAAATCTGTCAAGCTCTAGAACGATTTATCAGAAGAGAAAATGGGAAGAGATGGAGGAATGAGGCTCGAAATTGTAGAGGTTTCAGGGATGAGAGATGAAGCTTGTGTAGGGGCTTTTTTCTTCCGACAGCTGTAAATGGGCTGGGCTGCCGTAAAGGGCAGATTGATGAAATTGTCCCCTTTATTTGAGTTCGAAAATCAAGCCACAAAATGCTTCAAAAAGGCAGTAGAGCCTTAGGAAACATATTGGTTTTCTTCACCAATCAACGCAACAGCAACTTGCAGATAAATTCTTGGCTTGGCATGAGAAGCTTGTGGCATGGGAGCAAAATTATCATGAGTTTAGTACTGAAGAGAAAACTATGTGTTCCTAGGGGAAAGATGAGGTATTAAGGTTGGAGAGAAAGGATTTTGCAGAGAGGTTTGGTTGAGCATGAGGAAAAAAAGAGAAAAAGGTAGCTTGAGTGTTTTTCCGGTAGCTTGACAGAGACTCTGTCAAGTGTCAAAACAGCTTGCCAATAGGGAAAACTAAGGGAAAATGATGAGCTGAGCACGAAATTGCTGGGTTTTGGGAGTAAGAGAGGAAGCTTGCTCTCTGATGTAGTTGATGCTTGTTGGGTGGAAGAGGCCCCTTTTATAGCCGATGGAAGTTGACATTTTCCAAGAAACCCTAGTGGTTTCTATTAAATTTGGCCAAGTCTTTCCCTTCCTTTCTCCCCTCATCCTTTCAATCATCCTATTTTGGTGAAATGGGTGTGCATGCTGGTTCAAAAGGTGATCTACGCTCCAATATCCCTTGGTCATTTGGAATTTTTGCTTGAAACTTGTTCTTCCCATGTGCTAGAGCTTTGCAACAACTTTTCAGACTTTCCTTCGTGGCTTCTGTTTTCCAACAAAGTGCTGATGGTTTTGCAGGTCTTTATTTTATTTATGTGGGCCTTCTAGAACAATGGATTGACTTATCAAATAAATGGGCCAACTTCACCAAGGTTTGGCTTGAGGTGTTGGGCTTTTTGGTTGAGTCAATAGGCTATTTTGGTTGGGCTATTTTTATTTGGAGTGATGGGATATTCTTTTCTTTCTTGTGCTTGCCCACATGCTTGGGCCTATGAAATGGGCTTGAGTCCCGAGACTCCCAAGCAACCTGGGACTTCCATTTCTCGGCCCATTAATGGACCTCATGACAATTTATTACCATCCATACCACAACCCACTCAAGCAAGCCCCGGGCATCTTGCGTGGCTTGGGCCCACTTAAGCTTGTAGCGTGACATGATGCTTATTTGCTTGGCGTTGCATGTGTGCAAAGCGTATATGACGAACTTTTGCCTGCCCAAATTAGGTTTCTTCTTGATAAGGTATCGCATTGGGTCGAGAATTTATTTGGGCCAAAATGTGAATTTTTTGGGCCTTAACATTAGCCCCCTTGATTATTGGGGCCATGAATGTGTATTGAAATGGTCTAAATAATCAATTTCCAGCCCAAAATAAATTGTAGTGGCATGGCATGACATGGGTTTAGGAGCAACTCAAGGATAACCAGTTAAGGGTCTATGAAATTACAGCCAAGTCTTTTCCAGGAAGGTTAGATGGGTCGCAATGGTCTCGCTTAAAACTCAATCCTTCTTAAACACCAAGAGTGTTGCCTTGAAGAACTTTCCTAGACACTGTAATTTTTGGAGGTCACTTACTAGAGTTACCAAGAGTTGGCATGACAGAGAAGAAAATGCTTGGTGGATTAGCTTTCATGATTTATTTGCTTGAGTGACTAGAGAGGTTTGATTTTGCATGGTTGATATTGGCTTGTATGCTTGGATGCTTGGCATGTGTATGCTTGATTTTGGCTTGATGCTTGGCATTGACATGTATGCTTGATTTTGGCTTGTATGCTTGGATGCTTGGCATTGGCGTACACTTGATCTTTGCTTGTATGCTTGGTATTGCTTGGCACTGGCATGTATGCTTGATTTTTGCTTGTATGCTTGGTATTTGCATGTATGCTTGATTTTTGTTTGTATGCTTGGTATTGCTTAGCATTTGCATATATGCTTGATATTTGAAATAGGGCATGTGCAGGAAATTATTTTGTTTGGCATGGAATAGGTGTTGGAAAAAACGTGACTTGGCTTGGCATGATTAGCTTGAATTTGGATAATCTAATGGTTGAGTTGAATCAAGATATAGCTTGATCTGGCATTAGGGTTCACTTTTCCGACAACATGAATATAGAGCTTGTGTTATTTTTCATACAGCGCATCATTATCTTCCATGTTTTGCTTGGCTTGAATCTTGGTTATTGGGGTTTTGGAATTGTTGTTGGTGGTGACTGCAATGAGTTCCTTCCTTAGCCCCCAAGTGCACCATAATCATCAGAAAAAGCTTTGATTAGCATGAGCTGCAAAAACTCTTGCAGCGTGGCCTTCTGAGTCTTTGTTTGGGACATTGCATGGCATGATGAACTTAGGATATCCCTTTGTTGCAGTGGGGACAATTTGGCATGATAGCATGGCTTCTTCTCTATGTTTCCGACAGCTAGAAATGTCAAGTTCTCATTTTTATGATGACTGTGTTACTTGAAAAGCTTGATATGTGATATCTAGTTTGGTATACTTGAAATGATTGCATCGAATGAAATGCTTGAGTTGCATGGTTTGTGTAGATTGATTCACAAATGTACGTATTGATGCATGGTGGGTTGAAGAAGAGATGCGGGCTTGAGAGCACATAAGAGAGCTGGGCGCGTTATCCCCGTGACTGGCTTAGCCTTCATGTGGGAAAAATTGTGATGCCCCCTTCCTTTTGAATTTTTTATTTGCAAGTAGCTGCTCTCCTTTCCTTTCATTTGGTACGGCATGCTTTATTTTCTCATTCTCCTCATTCTTCTTTTTCAAGACCCAAACCCGTGGGTATTGTGCATCAATACATAAGTCATATTTCAGAAGCTCGGATTAGAAAACTTCCTTGATGAAAGTTGTTCATCTGCTTGAGTACTATAAACTATAAAATTTGTATAATTTTTTGAATTTTTCTGATATCTCAAAGCTGGTTTGCAACTTCTGCATTCATCCATGGCTGGTGAGTTTTTGCAGATTCTGCTTCTGCATGTGTCTTTAACTTCTGGTACTCGGATGATTGCACTTACTTCACAAAATTTTGCTTGAAATTATGTTGTTTATAACATATCCAAAATTGAGGATCATCCACCCATTGTAGTGCTCTCTGCCTCAATTTATCTGAAGCATGTTCAGAAGTTGACATTGATGCCTTTGTTGCATGCTTGTTTTCTATGCCTGAATGCTTGAGTTCCTCTGTATTTTCCAGAAATCGAATACTGAAGCTGAGTTTCTGGTTTAGGATTCTAGCTTGGTGATAAACAAGAGTCATACAAGCTCAGTTGGGTATGCATGCCAAGTGTTTGTCAAAATATCTCAAAGTAGCTTGCTGGCTGTTTTTTGAACTTTTGAAATATTTCTTTTCGAATCTGAGTTGGAGCTTTTGAGACATAAAAATGGACTTCCCAATGGTTATGTTGGAATTTATCTTGCATCACTTGAAGAAAAAATGAATTTTCGGTGGAATTTCAAAGTAAGGGCTAAAGCTGCTGGAACTGTGCAGTTCCTGCAGCATAGGCTGTTTTAGGAATATGTTTGACATGCTTCCCTAGCTCGAAATGCAACGAAATTTTGGAAAAATGAAGCTGATATGTCTAGTTCTAATATGGAAAGTTTGAGATTTGTTAGTTGTAAGCTTGATTTCTAGTGATTTTCCAAAGGTGGGATGTTCCAGCTAGAATGGTTGGAAAGCTAGTGTATAAGTTTGGCTTGGCATGTTGCTTTTGTTTGAGGATTTAGCATGTCCTTTCTCTTGGCATTAAGTGCTGATCTGGGCATTGCTAGAGCATGTTCTTGAGTAATATTGTTGTGAGAGCATGATGTTGTATGGCTTTGTTGCAAGAGCATGAGTTATTCAATTTGCTTGAAATGCCTAAGTTGCTTGGAATGCTTGAATGAAATGAAATTTCTTGGCATGTGGATTGGTATTACGCCCTGTGAATTTGTCAAATGCTTGACATTTGAGTTTGTTGAATTGTTGCAAGGATAAATTGAGCTTTTAGGGGTTGAGGAGCATATACAGTGGCATGACGTTTGAAATGAGGCAGGGGCTAAGAAGATTTGAAATAAGGCAAGCGCCAAAAATTCTTTGCTTCTAGAGTAGGAGCTGGAAGAATGTAACTTGGCTTGGAATGATATAGTTGGACTTGTTGATGTGAATAATGTTCACATAGATCTTGGAACCAAGGCATAACTTGGTTTAGCATGAGAAACTTTGAAGTGCTTGTGCTTGACTCTTTTTTTTTCAATTGGCAAAGAGTACTATAAACTATAAAATTTGTATAATTTTTTGAATTTTTCTGATATCTCAAAGCTGGTTTGCAACTTCTGCATTCATCCATGGCTGGTGAGTTTTTGCAGATTCTGCTTCTGCATGTGTCTTTAACTTCTGGTACTCGGATGATTGCACTTACTTCACAAAATTTTGCTTGAAATTATGTTGTTTATAACATATCCAAAATTGAGGATCATCCACCCATTGTAGTGCTCTCTGCCTCAATTTATCTGAAGCATGTTCAGAAGTTGACATTGATGCCTTTGTTGCATGCTTGTTTTCTATGCCTGAATGCTTGAGTTCCTCTGTATTTTCCAGAAATCGAATACTGAAGCTGAGTTTCTGGTTTAGGATTCTAGCTTGGTGATAAACAAGAGTCATACAAGCTCAGTTGGGTATGCATGCCAAGTGTTTGTCAAAATATCTCAAAGTAGCTTGCTGGCTGTTTTTTGAACTTTTGAAATATTTCTTTTCGAATCTGAGTTGGAGCTTTTGAGACATAAAAATGGACTTCCCAATGGTTATGTTGGAATTTATCTTGCATCACTTGAAGAAAAAATGAATTTTCGGTGGAATTTCAAAGTAAGGGCTAAAGCTGCTGGAACTGTGCAGTTCCTGCAGCATAGGCTGTTTTAGGAATATGTTTGACATGCTTCCCTAGCTCGAAATGCAACGAAATTTTGGAAAAATGAAGCTGATATGTCTAGTTCTAATATGGAAAGTTTGAGATTTGTTAGTTGTAAGCTTGATTTCTAGTGATTTTCCAAAGGTGGGATGTTCTAGCTAGAATGGTTGGAAAGCTAGTGTATAAGTTTGGCTTGGCATGTTGCTTTTGTTTGAGGATTTAGCATGTCCTTTCTCTTGGCATTAAGTGCTGATCTGGGCATTGCTAGAGCATGTTCTTGAGTAATATTGTTGTGAGAGCATGATGTTGTATGGCTTTGTTGCAAGAGCATGAGTTATTCAATTTGCTTGAAATGCCTAAGTTGCTTGGAATGCTTGAATGAAATGAAATTTCTTGGCATGTGGATTGGTATTACGCCCTGTGAATTTGTCAAATGCTTGACATTTGAGTTTGTTGAATTGTTGCAAGGATAAATTGAGCTTTTAGGGGTTGAGGAGCATATACAGTGGCATGACGTTTGAAATGAGGCAGGGGCTAAGAAGATTTGAAATAAGGCAAGCGCCAAAAATTCTTTGCTTCTAGAGTAGGAGCTGGAAGAATGTAACTTGGCTTGGAATGATATAGTTGGACTTGTTGATGTGAATAATGTTCACATAGATCTTGGAACCAAGGCATAACTTGGTTTAGCATGAGAAACTTTGAAGTGCTTGTGCTTGACTCTTTTTTTTTCAATTGGCAAAAAGCCCCCAAGTCATTTGGAACTGAATTTTGACTCCTTTTTTTTTTTTTTTTTAAAACAGATTTGCTTGGCATGAAGCCCCCAAGTATTTTGAAGTTTGCATGTGTAGTTCGCTTCAATGGCATGAATGATGGATTTGCCTAAGCCTTCAGCCTTTGTACAAGATCTGGTTTTGCTTGAGAATGGAGATCTAAGACATAAGCAAAAGGCACAGGTTAGTTACATTTGTTATGCTGGTTATGCAACGTAGGTAGCCAACAAAAGAAAAAAAAACAAGAAAGAAGAAATGTTCTTATCTCTTTATTTTCTCTGATTTATTGCTTCTGGTCTTCTTCGTTGGAAGTATTGGTGAAGATATCGGCCTGATCCCCAGTAGAGTCGCCATTTTATGTAGGGGCTTTTTTCTTCCGACAGCTGTAAATGGGTTGGGCTGCCGTAAATGGCAGATTGATGAAATTTTCCCCTTTGTCTAAGTTCGAAAATCAAGCCCTAAAATGCTTCGAAAAGGCAGTAGAGCCTTAGGAAACATCTTGGTTTTCTTCACCAATCAAAGCAACAGCAACTTACAGATAAATTCTTGGCTTGGCATGAGAAGCTTATGGCATGGGAGCAAAATTGTCATGAGTTTAGCACTGAAGAGAAAACTAAGGGGAAAGATGGGGTATTAAGGTTGGAGAGAAAGGATTTTGCGGAGAGGTTTGGTTGAGCATGAGGAAAAAGAGAGAAAAAGGTAGCTTGAGTGTTTTTCCGGCAGCTTGACAGAGACTCTGTCAAGTGTCAGAACAGCTTGCCAATATGGAAGCTTGCTCTCTGATGTAGTTGATGCTTGTTGGGTGGAAGATGCCCCTTTTATAGCCGATGGAAGTTGACATTTTCCAAGAAACCCTAGTGGTTTCTATCAAATTTGGCCAAGTCTTTCCCTTCCTTTCTCCCCTCATCCTTTCAATCATCCTATTTTGGTGAAATTTCCTCTGCCCATTTGCATAAAATCAGGGATTTTGGATTTTGGGTGCTCAAAGCCATTTCTCGCAGCTGCCTCAGAATTCCCATTTTCAGCTATTTCCTTCCTTTCATTTCTTCCTTTTTTTATGGCCAAGTTTGATGAGGGAAAGGGAAAGAGAATGGGTGTGCATGCTGGTTCAAAGGGTGATCTACGCTCCAATATCCCTTGGTCATTTGGAAGTTTTTGCTTGAAACTTGTTCTCCCCATGTGCTAGAGCTTTGCAACAGCTTTTCAGACTTTCCTTCGTGACTTTTGTTTTCCAACAAAGTGCTGATGGTTTCGCAGGTCTTTTATTTTATTTATGTGGGCCTTCTAGAACAATGGATTGACTTATCAAATAAATGGGCCAACTTCACCAACGTTTGGCTTGAGGTGTTGGGCTTTTTGGTTGAGTTAATAGGCTATTTTGGTTGGGCTATTTTTATTTGGAGTGATGAGATATTCTTTTCTCTCTTGTGCTTACCCACATGTTTGGACCTATGAAATGGGCTTGAGTCCCGAGGCTCCCAAGCAACCTGGGGCTTCCATTTCTCGGCCCATCAATGGGCCTCATGACAATTTATTACCATTAATACCACAACCACTCAAGTAAGCCCGAGCATCTTGCGTGGCTTGGACCAACTTAAACTTATAGAGTGGCATGATGCTTATTTGCTTGGCATTGCATGTGTGCAAAACGTATATGACGAACTTTCGCGTGCCCAAATCGGGTTTCTTCTCGATAAGGTATCGCATTTGGTCGAGAATTTATTTGGGCCGAAGCGTGGATTTTTTGGGCCTCAACAGCTTGCTATCTGGATGTGTGTTGTTTGATGGGTAGGAGATGACCCTTTATATAGCCGCTGGAAGCTTCTCCTTTCCAAGAAACCCTAATGGTTTCTCTCCAATTTTGCCAAGTCTCCCATTTCATTTCTCTTCTCTCCCTTTGACTCATCATATTTTGTGAAATCTTCCTCTGTCCAAACACACAAAAACAAGATTTTTGGGAGCTCTAAGGCTTTCCTGCAGCTGCTTTAGTAATGAACTCCCATTTTTGGCTACCTTCTCATCTTCTTTCCTTCTCTCTTTCATGGCAAGAGCTGGTGAGAGAAAGAAATGGGTAAGGGGACTGGTTTGAAGGGTGCCTCCACTCTTAGCTACCTGCACACGCTAATACCCATTGGTTCTTTGAGTGTTCTACCTTGTTGTTTGTTTTTGCCCATGTGATGGAGCCTCCCAGCAGCTTACACACATGAATATTTTGGCTTTCATCGTAGCCTTTGTTTCTAGCTAGGTGCTGGAGATTGGTTGCTTGGGCCTTCCTAAGGTGATGTGTTAACCCATTAAGAGCATGAGCTAATTTCCTAGAGTGATAGGCTATTTTGTTGAGATGATGAGATAATTTTTCCTAAAGTATTGGGTTATTTCTTCTAGAGTATTGGACTTTTTTCTCTCCTTTATGCTTACCCATATATTTGGGCTCAAGAAATGGGCTTAAGTTTTGGGGCTCCCAAGCAACCCAAAACTTCCATTTCTCAGCTCATCAATGGGCCTCATGAAAGCTCGTTACCATCCATACCACAACCCACTCAGTAAGCTCCAGATATTTGCGTTGCTTGGACCCACTCAAACTTGTAGCATGGCTATGTGTAAAAATAATGATTTTCCGCTTGGCATTGTATGTCGATTGGCGTGCTTGAATGTTATTGTCTTTGAAAAGTGATATGATGCTTGACGGGATAATTAACATGGGCTTGTAGAGCCAGTGCCTTTTATAGGCTCATTTCAATTGTTAACCTGACGGATTGCATATTTATTTGGCATGACATGTGGTCGTGAGTCGTGTAAGCGTGCATGACGAATTTCGCATGCTCCAAACCGGATCTTTTCTTAATAAGGTGTTGCACTAGGCCGATAATTTATTTGGACCTCAACATACCCTTACTAATTGTATTAACTTTATATTTCCTTCAATTTACAACTTGACTTAAGTAATTAAATTTAAAAAATAAACACTAAAAGTTCAATTAAATAAATATTTGAAAATAAAAACGAAGTGTACTTCCCTAAAAAAGACTTTTTTTTAGTTCCAAAAATGAGTTTTACAGTATAAAAATTATGGAATTTTTAAAAAAAATGCAGATAAATATTTTTTAAAATTAATGAACATACTAATTGATTAAAAAAGTTCATCAATTAAATCAATGAAGTGTATTTTAATTAAGGCAATTACAAAAATAAATACCGGAATAAATCATAAAAGAAAAGAAAATATTAAATAATTTTAATTGATGTGGCTGTCCATCTCAGCTGCCACATAAGATGGTATAAAGAAGTGGTATATAAATGTGGTAAGAGTAGCATTATTCTTGTTGAAAAGTTGAAAAGCAGCTCCCAAGTATTATATATACTAGATTTCATAGTTTATATTCACAAAGTTATGAGTAGCGTGGTGGTTAAGTGCCTGCAAATTTCGGAGTGGAGAGGGGTTCGAACCTCACTGTGTGCAAGTGAGTGAGTTTTAATTGTTTAATTTTTGAAAGTCTCACAAGTAATATATATACTAGATTTCATAGTTTATAATCACAGAGTTATGAGCAGCGTGGTGGTTAAGTGGCTGCAAAATTTCGGAGTGGAGAGAGGGGTTCGAACCCCATTATGTGCGAGAGCGTGAGTGAGTTTAAATTGTTTAATTTTTGAAAGTTCATATTGCGATATTATCACCATTTAAAGCTGCGAATTGAACTAAATTATCGATAAATTGACGATATAAAGAGCCCCCATCCCTACCTAATCACCATTCCTCTCCAATCCAAAACCAAAACCCCACCGTGCACTGTACTTCTCACTCTCTTTCTCCTCCTTCGTTTCCACCATACCCCAAAACCCTTCTCCCTTCCCTCACCAAAAATAGAGTAAACATAAATTTTTTTTTTAATTTTAAAAAAAATGACGTTAATTTTGTGGAAGATGTTAAAATTCTCCTTCTATACCAAATAATAAACAAGGAGAAACCATCTTCAATCAAGGAACAAAAAGAAAATACAAAAAATCTTAAAGGAACAGGAGAATGCAACCACAAGAAATGTGTTTTACTTCCAGAATTTATTTGATAGGAAACAACAATTTTGTTAAAAGAAATTTACAGTGCAAGATGGACCAGAAGTCCATCAAGAGCGCATCAGCTAGAAAACAACAACCCCTCAACCCCAACTATCCCTGAAATCTCTACCTCAGGGAAAGCTCTACCTCCTCCCTAAAATCTTCTACCTAGCTTCCAAAATGGTATCTGCCTCTCAAATAAACTATCATTCCACTCTAACAGTTCCCCAATCTGCTCTACTTGCCTTCTTAACAAAATGACATGTGCCATCCCACCAGCACCTATGGAACACTCAAGAGATCGCACAGAGGGAGAGGGATGGGGGAGAGAGAGCCCAACAACTGCATGAACATGTATTACAACTCATATACTCATTTGCTTGAAACACATACAACAGTAGAATCTCCCTTGTTTAATGAAATGTTTCAAGATCAGAATCTTTTCTATGAGAAAGTAAATGCCTAAGCAAAGAATGAGGCCTTTGATAACCTAAATGGTCAACAACTTGGTGTATGATGTAAATAGAAAATAGCATAGCCCCTCCTACACGGTAGGTAGATGACTAATCATACTTCAAAGTTCAAACATTGTTCGAGCCTCGATTCTTAAAGAGAAATCTCGAAAATACCAATACTTGTATAATTAAGACACTACGTCGCTATCATAACATTGATGACTATTTAACATTTATAAACAATTTCTTAGTATTCCTGACCCAAACTATTATTATTTTATAAGAAAACAAACATGGTCTTTCACTTTCATTGGATGTCATAAATATTTTGGCCCTCCGACGATAAAAAAAAGGTCTTTGTGCCAGCCTGAAATCTCTGCCAATGGCTGCTATTGCTGGAATAATATTTCTAGAACGCATTGGTCACATCTGTTTGATGGTTTCTTTGCCTACAAACGGCATGATGTAGTCGATAAATAACTCCAAACCTAGATTGTTCTGTCGAAATGAGATCTTCAAGACTGCAGGTTCTGTCTCTTTTACAATTTGCTTACTAATGATTCTTCCTCCTCCCTAAACAGACTTCTAATGTTTCCTAAAACAACGGATGACTCTTTTCATATTCCTAAGTAACTTCTTAGCATTCGCACTCCCTAATATCCCTTTATAAGAAAACAAACGGACTCTGACAGACAAATGTTATAAATGTTTTGTATCAGTATCAATAGTGAAAACAAGATGTTGGCAATTTGCATGAATGACCTCAATAGATGAAATGGTGTCCATCAAAAGTACAACAAAGGAATCTGTATTCTTCTGTATGAGAACAACTAGACACAAAAGCATGCCAAGAATTCACCATTAATCAAAAAGCAAAACTCTCTTGCAGTTTGCAAATATGCATGCATGTCCTGCCTCAAAATTCAACTCACATATCTCAATCAATACCAGCCCCAGTGCTGCTATATGCACCAGAAATCTGAATCCTTAGAATCTCCAATTCCATATCCAACTGGAAATTCCTCTCCCTCTCATTCTCCAACTCCACCCTCAGCCTCTCAATCACTTGCCCCACCTGCTGCTCTCTGATCACCTGTCTAGATTCCCCCCTTCTCAACATGCCATACAATTTCAGAATTTTCTGCCTCTGCTCATCCAAGCTCCCTAAGAAATCCGCCAGCTTACCCAATAGTGCTTCCCTATCCAAACCACCGCCCACATTTCCACTCAGGCCACCCACCAGGGCTTCCTCATCAACACCACCACCACCCAACAATCCCCTTGTCTCACCCACATTCTCACTATGCTCACCCACCGCCATTGCTTCCCTCTCAGCTCCTATCACACCCACATTCTCACTCTTGGCCTCCTCCCCAACCCGACCCAGTGAACTCGGATTCGACTCACTCCACTCAACTCCCCTGTCCTGGATGATGGTTTCTCCACCAAACCGAACCATTTTCACAGCAGAATCGCCTTGAGGCTCAACTGGGAACACAGGGTGGAGATCAAACTCATCCTCATTGAAATTCCACCCACTAATCCTTCTGTGCTTAGCCCTCTGCCTCGCTGAGCTACCTTCATCATCTTCCTCTTCATCCTCGTCATGCTCAGCATTAATACCCTTCTCCTTCATCAGCCCACCCAAACCCCTGGTTTTCTTGAACCTTTCCTCAACGCTGGACAAACCCAGAAGCACATACTTCACCAGAAAATCCAAGCCCCTGCAATTCTTGAAAAACGAGTGCCTCAGCAACCTCTCCGCAGTGGGCCTCTTGTTCGGGTCCTGATCAAGACAACAACCCACCAAGTCCTTAAAGGCCTTAGAGAACTTCTTGCTCTTGTAATTCTTGTCCTGACGATTTTCAAAATCCGAAAAGCCGAACCTCTTCATGATCTTCAAAAGCAGAGACTTTGAAGGAGGCAAGTTAGACAGAGGAGGCCCCCCACGAGCCAATTCCAGAGCTGTGATGCCAAAAGACCATACATCCGCCTTGCATCCGTAGCCGTTATGCGAGTGTATCACCTCAGGCGCTATCCAATACGGCGTCTCAGCAACGTCGTTTAACCGAATCGAAGACTCTCCACTCAAATTGGCCTCATAAACAGAAGCAGAAATCCCAAAGTCTGCAACTTTAACCGACCCATTGAAGTCAATCAAGATATTACCAGCCTTGATGTCTCTGTGAAGGTGCCCTTGGTCATGAAGATACGACATGGCGTTCAGTGTCTCCCTGAGGACGACGGCAATGCAGGGCTCAGGTAGGCCGTCGGGGAAAGCAGAGGAGATTATGGATTGGAGAGACCCGGCGGACATGAACGGCATGACGACCCAAAGATGACGGTCCACAGTGAAAGAACAATAGGCGCTGAGGATATTGGGGTGTGAAAGAAGAGAGAGCATCTTGGTTTCACGTAGAATGTTGTCGAATTCGGCCCGGGATTGATCGAGATCGATGGACTTGATTGCCACGATTGTGTTGTTCATCGGCAAACATATGGCTTTGTAAACAACAGCGCTGACGCCGAAGCCAATTTCGTCGAGGATTTGGTACGCAGTTGAGTCCAATGGGAATTGGACTTTCTTGGGTTCTGGGTTTTCTTGGTGAGAAGAAGTCGACATTGGAGAAGAAAAAAAAGCAGAGATGTCGATGAACTGAATTGGGTTTTTCTGAATTCTGGGAAGTGGGTTTTGTTGGAGGAGATTGATGGGTTATGGAAAGAAAAAGAAAAATAGGGGTTTAAGCAGAAATCCTGAGAAAGGTTGATGAGGCGGTGAGTGTGGCTTTGGGACGATGCATGTGAGTGTTGAACAGCTCTGCTTTTAGCCTTTTAACATTCCAGAGTTGGGGGCTGAAAGCAAGTTGTTGCATGTAATTGCAATTAGTTAGGTTGGTTAAGATAATACAGTTATCTTTGATACTCGGAAGAATCTTTGATCTTTTGTGAGGGTTTCTTTGTAATTGGAATTAGTTAGGTTGGTTAAGATGATACAGTTATTTGCCATGTCAGCATTTTCTTGGGAAGGAAGTCTTTTAACAATTTTTAATCCTATTATTTATGTTTTGTGATAGAATTAATCGAGTGTTAGACACTGAGGGGTCCACCAAAAGTTTGATGTTATCATAATTAGTAATTCTTTTGTCATAATAAAAAAAAAACAAATCATACATTTGTCAGAATTGATGAATATTACCTGTAAGTTTTATTTTAAAAGTTTTATTTTTACGTCTCTAAAAAATTCGAGTCTAAAATAATGTCATTCTTCCCTAATTTGGACTTTTTTTTTTGTTAACTAAAGAGGGATTTCAAATTTGAGTTTTTCTTAACATTAAAACAAGGAAAAATATTAAACGAAAAAAATTGTTAAACTAAGAGGTAGTTAGTCTCAACTTGAACTCAATGGTTGAAGCTTTTTCTCTTCTCTTGCCATAAGAGTGATTTTGAAAGGTCCAGAAGTTTTACGGGCATGGTCATGGAGAGGCATATTATATTGTTAATGTAATGTTGCTGTGCACCCCAAACTTGTTGGGCATGGTCATGGTCATGGTCATGGTCACGATTGTGTTGTTCATCGGCAAACATATTGGGCTTAAATTCTGTTGAGTTTAGGCTAGGCTAGGTTCAACCCAAACTTGTTGGGCTTAGCTCTGGTCATTAACAAACACAATTATTGGTTAAATTTCTTCCATATTATAGCTTCACTCTATAGAACGCCGAACTTGAAGGCAAAAGTAGTAAAATTCTTTAGTGAATAAAAGAAAAGGATATTGACTTGCAGAATAGTGGTAGCAGATTCGAACCTCTATGACATCATAGTAGTGTGTGTGTGTGTGTGTGAGAGAGAGAAACCCACCATTTCCTGTAGTTTAGACTATCGCTTGTACTCGAAAAGAAAAGAAAATAACATTGACTTGCAAAGCAATGGTTTTAGGTTTGAACCATCTTGGCACCTTAGTTGTGTGTGCGAGAAACTTCATTTCCCTCGTAATTTAGACTATCGATTGTATTAAAGAATAATAATAAGAACAATAAAAGCATACAAACCATATTATTAACTCAGAAAAATGGAAATATCATGGACACGGGCCATGTCCCTATTGGCCTTGCTACATGAAAATAATAGAACCCAAAAAATAGACAATCAAGGAAACTATGGCAGAGAGTAATGTGATTGATGGTGGAATGCGACCCTTGTCTTTCCTTATCAGCATCCCTTCAACGATAGGGTAGTTCATCAAAATGACATAAAAGGGTATGAAAATTTGTATGAAAAATTTGTCCAACTCCCCCAAAAAGATGGCTCTAGAAATCCCAACTGCAAAGGAAGCCATGTTCAAGATCACCAGAGTAGTCATTGGAGCAAGAAAAAATATTGATGTTTGGAAATCAAACACCCCCATATTGTAACGCTTGAGTTGGTCAACATCGTCAACTTTGTTGGTTAGGAAGAAATTGGCTTCTCTCATACCAATTTTCTTCATGAAGCCATCCACACTGCCATATAAGTCAGATATAACTGACTTCATCATCCATATCCTTTGCTCATTTATCCAATGTCGAAATGTAAATCCCGTTGAGAGAACTTCGTATAAATGTTTTGAAATCAACGATAGAAATACGAATGAAAATACGATGAAGTATGAATTTGAGACCTGCAAATCCAAGAATAACAAGACCAATATGTATTAGGATATTGCATAACACTAAATCAAATTGAAGATTTTATTATGAGAATTATTTTTTTATGAGGGCAGTAGAATAGAATGGATGACTATAAGATAAATATTTATATTGTGAGATTGTCAGACTGTGTCAGTCTTTGTTGTCAGATATCGTGACAAAAGATTTATTTTTTTTATTATGCGCAAGAATTTTCTTAAAGATAAGTACTCTTTATCTTGAATCATTTGTGCAAAAGATATTTGATAGGAAGAAACATATATTAAAAAAATCTTTAATTACCTCTGGGTACAAAGGAATGCCATTGAGTAGGCAGAGCTGAGGTATGGTAGCAAAGCACCACAATGGCAAGAAATGGAAAATGGGGATAAGAGCCATTTCTGCATAACACATACTTTGAACGAAAGTGGACGTTTTCAAAGGGCCAAATATAAGAGGACAAAACTTGGAGAAAAGAACATCAACCATCCCAGAGGTCCATCTAGTTACATGGACTAAAAAGTCATCCAAATTGGTGACGCCTCTGCCCAAGAACTGTGGCCTTGGTGGATTACAATACACGGAAATCCAACCTTTGCAATGCAAACGAAACCCTGTGACGTAATCTTCCGCCACAGACCCATACATGAAACCAACCTGCCATAAATGAAAGAAAGACCACAATAATTATTAAGTTGAATGATTCAATGGGTATAGTTTTAATAGTATCTGTTCTTGCCTCTTCCCCCCATTCGGTGCCATTTTCGAAGGCACAAGAGGCTAGAAGTTGGGCTTCATTTAGCAATGCATTCTTTCTGTGGATGAGCATATCAGGCTTGTTGTTTTGGTGGAGGGATTTGATGAACTCATTGGATGGACCAAAAGATTCTCTAAGTTTCATGGGATCCCCATCTGGAAATTCAAAAGTGAAACTAGTAATTAGCTATAGAAACTTGTCTAAGAACATATACTATTAATGAATAAGGGGTTGATAGCTCAAATAGTTAAGAGCAGAGCATTTCCTTGCACCCGATGTCCTAGGATAAACTTGTCAGGATAATAACAATTTAATTTTCTTTTTCAAACCATAGCTTTTTCCTTGAAGCAAAGATTAATATAATCAAACTGAAATGGTTGACAGAAACTGGGTGATTGACTGTTTGGTATTTATTAAGTGTGACCTGCAGTTGCACTCTCAATTACCAAGTCGATCCAAGTAAAACAATGTATACAAAAACACACCTTCATGTATGGAGCTTGAACATAAGGACAACCTCTTGATGTAATAGCCAGTACCAGACACACCTGGCCCTCCAACCCCATCAAAACCTTGCCATTGCAGCTTTGAAAGTAGTCAAGACCAACAAGTCATAAAATTGTCAGATATATTATTGCAGATAAAATATATATATATATATATATGATTTTCATTAATTATATTAAGGAGCTAATTTGTAATTAAATATATTCATGTATAACTAAAGTGAAGTTTTGTCCTTGAATCCATACCCAAAATACCGACCTCAGCTGACTGTCATAGATATCATTATTACTGATGTTGTGAAATTTTTGAGGGAATTGAACAAATGCTAGAGAGGGTGATATCTTTGGGTCAAGATGGAAACACATTGCTTGCCGAGCCGAACTTGGATCATGGCAATGCATGTCACAATCTAGCCCTAATATGTAAGGAGAATTGCTTATCACACCAGAGACCCGTAGCTGAAAAACAATAAGTGCACAACATATTAATTTACACGTAAAATAAATACATAGATACATAGAAAAATTGTTCACTTGTCATATAGTCGGGCTTGTATAAATTATGTCATACTGTCACTTTGGGTTGATGATCATACTAAATATTTGATAAAAGAATATTACCTTAGATGCATAAATGGAGGAAGATTAACGAAAGATTGAAAGAGAGAAAGACATACGAGAACATTGAGCGCTCCAGCCTTAAAATTGTGGAAATGAGAAGGCCTTTTCTCACGAGAAACATATACAAGGAGAGGCATAATTTTGGTTTCATTTTCTTGAATTGCATCATCGCTGGATGTTTCTTGTATAACCTGCCAAATTTCCAGATATGGGTTATGATCATGAATTCATGTTAGCGGTGGGGACATATATTTTCTCCTTTTGTTTTTGTTTTCGTTTTTATTTTTTGCTTTTTGTTTTTTGTGTGGGCATGGAATATGCTTTCTATCTAGCTAACTGCGTTTATATATAGGGACATTTTGGAAACTTGGCTTCTTGTGATGATGAGAGATCACAAACCAAGGCTTACTGTCAACATATTATCAATATATTATGACTAAATTATAAAAAAATTGGGAACTATATTCCCAAAAATTTGGGACCAGGGTCTTAAATATAGATCTATTTATAAATTATATAGGTTTCTACGTACTTATTAGAGTTTGACTCTCGTTTTCCTTTTGAATGTTAACTTGCTATAAATAAAAAACAACTTAGTGTCTCAATGATAGGTGTTCGAAAACAACCTCAATTAAAGCGCTAAAAACTCATTAATATTTATTTAGAAGATGTAAAAGTAAAAGATTTCTTTTAAGCGCTATATATATATATCAAAACCAAAACAATACCAAATGTTAATATATACCTCAATCACTGCAGGGTGATCTCGACTTGGTCCGCTTCTTGTGTCTCCAACCGTTGCTTTTTCTCTTACTCTTTTCTTGAACGCCTCATATTTCTCCTGCACCCAAATCTCCCCCATCAACTCTGGTAGCTAGAAACACCATTAATATAATACATAATATATCGTCACATATGAGTACTGTTTTCTTGTGTCCTATCAACTGTTGATTTTGTATATCATCTCTCTAATAAATCGGTGATATACAGTTAATTTCAATTTAATGAGAAAAATCGAACACTAGATGATTATATAGCTCGTATACATGTCCCATGGGCAGCTTTGTAAGTAATAAAATGTTGTGTTGGTTAGTATGCAAAAATTTCAACTCTCATTCACCTTAATATCTTCTCTCTCTTGAATGAACTCGCTGCCGCCAAAATCAGCCTCCTCCTCTTCTGCAGAGAAATAAGCCTCCGGAGCCCTGCACTTGATCCCATACCTCCTACAAAATGGAAGCCACCACTTTGCAAACCTCCAAGCCTCTCTCATACCCTTCAAAGTCACAGCAGCACCACCATCATCGGACAGATACACATGAAGTTTATCTGGCGGATAGTCCATTGCCATGGCAGATAACACAGTGTTCATCACCCCCACAGTCGGTTCCTTCTCCGGATCCGCAGTGCAGATGAACACATCAACAGCTGGGAGCTTATCATCGCCAGGCAGCCTTTCTGGGAATGCGGTTCGCGAAACGGGACGCCATCGAAAAGACTGACTGAGGAGCCACTCGAAGGATAGGAGGATTTCCGAGACAAACACAAGAAGCCATGCTAAGGTGGTTGCTTTGGTTTTGGTAGTGTCTTGGAAGAAGAAGAAAGAAGCTCTGTAGTAAAGCAAGAAGACTAAAGCTATAGAGTGGAAGAATATATGTGTCCGGTTGATGAAGATTGAAAGCTTGTGGACATGGCAGAGATGAAGGGGGAGCTTAGAAGAACTCTCCATATCTTCTTCTGTTGTGGCAAGTTTTGTGCTTGGTATGTGCGTTCTCTCAGCACACACAAGTATCAACTACCTACACCCTCCACCTCCTTTTAAAGGACCATAACACTGTTTAATTAAATAATTAAAAATAACAAATCTATATTAGAGTTGTGTACTCTAATTTTTTTTAACAAATCTATATTATTTACTTGAATTATATGTATTCAAGAGAGAAGATATGGTTCTGTGATTACAAGGGTCCAAAAATTTAATGGCTCTGTCCAAGTCAATTACGTCTCATGTTATTGGAACTTCTCTGCGGCTAAGTCAAAGAAGCTTTTGGCACAATCAACAAAACAATGTATTCTTGTTGTTTTTCATTGGCAAAAACGCGACTTCGTGGGCCAATGGCAGTCAATCTTGAGGCGCAAGAATAAAAAGTAAACAACAAGGTGGTGCGTGGCTGCCAAGCCCCAAACATTATAATTATTTTCAAATGGCAATCAATCTTGAGGCGCAAGAAAAAAAAAATATCAGTCCTTGAAAGAAAACAAAAGGTGGTGCGTGGTGGCCAAGCCCCAAACATTATAATTATTTTCTTAGAAAAAACACAAATTTGAATTTTATTTTAGATAGTTTTAAGTACATTCTCTACACATAAGTGGGTTATGTCAATCAGTTAAGATAGTGAGTCAAGCCTCTTGATTTGAAATTAATTTTAATAAAATAAATTAGTTTAAAGTAATTTAGATTATCATATATATTTTATAAAAAGTACATTTTTTAAATTAATATTTTCCTTGAAGAACTCGAAATATAATATTAAGAAGCATATACAGTTGTGAGGGATTTGTAGCTCAAGTGGTTATGAGCATTTACCCCTACACTAATGATCTTAAGTTCGATTTCTCACTCCCTCAATATTGCTTGTATGAAAAAAGAAGTATATGCAATTACACCAATAAACTATACTTTTCTTAAAATAAATATCACAAATTCGAATCCCCTTTCACATTAAAAAGAAGAAGAGATATTTAGTCATATACTCATTTTTAGCACTAATAATATAGATAAACTCTACACCATTTAATTTCTATAAACAAACCCAAAAAATGACAACTGGTCCTATTGAATTTAATTTTGATTATTAAATTACTTTGATGTCATATTAAGTGGTTTGTGAATTTTTATGAGGCTTTGAGGTTGGGTTTGTTTTAAAAAAATTAATGGCAATTTTGTAATTTATAAGAAGTTAAATGTGTTTTTGTTATTTTGTAAATGAACTTTAAATGTGTTTCTAAAGTCCATGTCATATAAGGTTTTTTTTAATATAATTTGGGCCCCTATATTGGGTATAATAGTGAATCTCTCAAAAAAAATATTTACTTTCTTCTAAAAACTCTAATATATATTTTTAGGCACTTAGAGATTTCATGCAGCCTGGAGAAGAATATTCCTTTGGAGAGGTTGGACCAAATAAATCTCATTTGTTCAAGTAAAAACACATTTTTTGGACCAAGTTTGAAGTCTCTAGTCTCCCACCACTAACGAGTCCATCAAATAATTTATAAAACATAACTAATCAAATAAAGCCTAGATCTCTCTCTCCACACTTGAGAGGAATTTGATAGGACTTGGGCATTTGGTGTGCATGTTAGCAGGCTACGCATACATGCACCACAAGGAAAGGAGAAAAAGAAAGACAAAAATGTTGATGTAGTCTTTAAAGGATGTCCTAGTCAGTAATATCCAATACCATCAATTGAATGTGGGATGGGAATGAAAGGATTAGTTTGAAACGTTCGCCATGAAAAAACAAAACCAGGAATTTCAGTTCAAGAGGGCACCTCAAACGCTTTAGTATTCAAACAAAATTTCTTCAAAATCCTAATAGTACTTTTTTTTATAAAGGCTTTCTATCACGAATGGTTCCTAAGGTTTGCCAAATTATCGCCTTTCGTCCTTAACCTTTTTTTGTGATACTAATGGTCCTTAAGGTTACACCATGCACATCAAAATGGTCCATGTTGTTAACTTCCATTAATCTTTCTGTTGAAATGCTGATGTGGCATATATATGGGGCCACAAATCCAATAATATATTAATAAAATATTTTAAAGTATTTTAAAACTAAAACATAAAACAAAATTTAATAAAATAATATTAAAAGAATGAAAGACAAATTGAACTCCCCAAATCGCACAGATTTGTGTGTGAGAGAGAGAGAGAGAGAGAGAGAGAGAGAGAGAGAGAGAAAAAAAAAAAAATAAAAAAACATGAACGACCAACCAGAGAATTGAAGAAGAAAAAAAAAAACACGAAGTAATCACAAAAGCCAGCGCCACCCCCATCCTCTGAGCCCTGACACCCCACACCCATCCCCGCAGCACCTCCCTTCCGGCACCCTTCTCTTTCTCTCTGTCTTACATCTGGGTTGGGTGTGCTCTCTGTCTCAAACCCCGCTCCTCTCTCTCTTCCCTCGAAAAAGCACAGCCCCAGCCCCTCTCTTTCTCCTATCCGACACATCCCAACAGTGGATCTCCCCCTTCACCAGATCCATGGGTGATATGTATCTGAAATTTGAATTCGAGCCTTTTAATTTGAATAAAATTTCAAATTCTAGCTAATTGGTTTGATAATACTGGACATTTGTTTTGAAATTTGCATTTTGAATTGTCCATCTTGGCATCTTGAAAGGTGATTTTGCTGCCCTTTTTTCTTGTCTTTCTTTTTGGTAATATTTGCTGCCCAATTTTAATCTCTGTTGAAGTTGGGTAAGTTGAAAATGAAAGTGGCAACTCGAGCGACTCAACTCCTGGTAATCTGGGCGAGGTGGAGTTTGGTTGTGTTGGAGAGGACAGCGGCGATGGCGGCGGGTTTGTGCTGGATCGGAAGGCTGTCAGTCGGAGGAAGGTAGGATGGGGGTTGGTTGGGTGGGATCATGGGAGGTGGCTGGTGGTAGAACTAGCAGGTCATTTGTTTTTTTTTTCGTTTTTCAAAGTGTTAATATTTATTTTCCAAAAAAGTTTATTTTTCTTTTTAATATAATATTATACCTTTTATTTAAAGCCACATGGCTCAATTCTATTGGATGGGTGGTTTCATATCTGTGCCACGTCAATATTTTAACAGAAAACTTGACGAAAGCTAACAGAAGGACCATTTTGATGTGCATAGGATAACCTTCAGGACCATTAGTGTCACGAAAAAAGATTGAGGATGAAATGCGATAATTTCGCAAACTTTAGGACTATTGGTGATAAAAAGCCTTTTATAAATAATAATAATAATAATGCTGATTAAGCTTCATCTCATGGCCATGGTTAATCCATTCAATCTCAACGGTTAAAAAAAACACATCCAACAGCTAATATGTAAATTTGAGGGCTAAATATTTAATATCAATCAATCTAAATTAATTCCAAACCCAAAAGTCTATAAAATGTATGTTTGTGGCTATGTTATGAAATAAAATGTATAGTCTACAAGAAAACATTACACATAATATACTTAAAAGCGTGAAAATGAATCATTCCTTTGCCCTCAAGGCTCAGAATGAACAAAGTCTGAAATGAGAGGAAGAATGAAGGGATGAGGAAACTAGTAGGAGGATGGGAATTGATTGTATAAAAGGTTTAATCCAGTTAACCTATCTGTAAATGTCTCACAAACAATGCAATCCAAGCAGGTTATATTAGAACAGGAATATTTCCATAAGATCCAACTTTGTTAAGTAGATTTTAAATTTCAATCCACTTAACCCAACTGACCTGTCCAGTCAAATCATAGCTGCAATCAAGACTTGTAACTGACCTGGATGCAAGAGTTAACAAATTCATGGCAAGATATACATACAAACTACAGAAGATGTCACCAGCATATATAAACTAGGTCAGACTAATATAGATAGATATGAACTAAAGAAGATGTCACCGTTATCTCCTTTGCACTCCCAAACTCAGCAAGGAAATCACCTATATGAACTTGACATGCCAAGCCAGTTAAGGGAGCTAATACCCGAATGCTTGAGCTTTCAAGCATTTCTTGAATTTGTTGTGTAGTGTGACTTGCTCTTAGTTTCATTTAATCATCTGGTCCATATGGTTCGAGTGAAGATTTCCCTAACATTTGGATTTGCATACACCACACCGATATCCTGGAGAAATCACCGAATGAACAAACAAAAAAACACAACAGTACGGGTCAACTTTAGCCCGGTGAAAAGTTCAATCAATTCCAAACTTAAATCACTTTGTTACAAGATAGTCATTCATAGGTTGTGGACATGCCACCGGTAATTTCAACTTAAGACAGGCAAAAAAAAACACAACATAACAGTAACTGAATGTTGTCACACATCGAGAATGTTAGAGATGATGATAACTTCTGGTCACCAATGTTAAATTATCACAAATTCAAAATTTTCATTTCTCTGATATGCAGCAGTAGTTGACAGTGTTTAGTAGCAGCCCAAGACAATTTGTTTTGAAAACCATTTATCTTGCATGGTACACAAGAAGAATAATAAGTTCTAAAGGCCTTCATAGAGAGAATGCTTTCTGGCGATAAAGAATTCAATTATTTTTTCCATAACACAATGAACAAACACGCACAAGCAATTGGCTAGAGAATGCAGCATATCATTTATGCTCCCTCTTTATTGGATAAGTTATCAAAAACCATTGCTTTGACAGTGTACATATGTGACCTCCTTTTTATCAGTAATACAATTTTAACACACAATCAACCTACCCAAAACAGGAAAATTCTTTATTTTGCTATCAGTCATATTTCCTAGGTAGAACACTTGATTGCAAATGCTAAACCAGCCCCCTCAATATAAATCATGCTCACTACTGCACTTAAATTAGTTTCATCTCACCCCTTATTAGACATTCAATAGATTCCACTTCGTATTCATATCCAAGACTTCAAATTAAAGACCGAGTAACTTCGGCACAGTTAAGCAATGGCATATGCATATATTAAGGTCTATCATAAGACAACCAACACAATACAAATTTCGTTAACAAAGTAATTCATACAAAAACAGAGAAATTTAGAGCTGCAACTTACCACAAAAAACAAGGTTCTGATCCTCCCAGCTCCTCCCTTTAGCCCACAAGCACATGACCCTTCTTCTTCTGTTGTGCCATGTACTCCTGAAGTCGCTTAGCTTTCTCGACCATTTCCCCAATGACCTCCTCCGTCTCATCAATGATCTGCTTCGGCAGATGAACCTCCAAAAAATCAAACCACTGGCCAAGTGTCATCTTCTCCAAGTCACAACTCTCATTAACACCTGAACCACTACCACTTCCGTTGTCACCCTTAACACCACTACCACTTCCATTGTCACCCTTAACACCACTACTTCTTCCATTGTCACCCTTGCCGCCCCTCCCACTTCCATTCTCACCTTTATCACCACTCGCACTTCCATTGTCAACCTTATCACCACTCTCTCCTCTAACATTAAACTCTTTACCAGCCTCTTCATGTCTCTCTTCCTCAAAATTCAACCCTTTTGAAGCCTCATCGTCCTTCACATCAATTATTACAGAGTCTCCCAAATCTCTCTGCTCAGGAACATCAGGTTTATCACACACCGGTAGCTCCTCTGGTACATTCTTCCTCCTCCTCGCACCGCCACGTGTCCTTTTCGGCTCAATCTTCACCTCTCCACCATCTACACCAGAATTATCTGGAATCTTCCCCAATTCCTCATTCTTTGAGCTCCGAGTTCGCCTCGTACTCATTTCCGGAACCAAATTTTCCTCCACCGGCTTCTCATCTTCAACCACACTCTTCAAAACCCTAGCTTTGGGCGGTCGGCCCCTCCTTCGATTCCCTACGGCCTCAATCTCCTCAGCATTTTCTTTCTCCAACTCGCGCTTTGCTTCCCTCTGCTTCACAGCCCTACCTCTCTGGGCCCGACCCTGTGCAACCGACCCCACCGTAGTCTCCGCAACTACTGCGACTGCGGCACGCCTAGGGTTCCGTCTGAGCCGGCTCTCCTCGTAGCCGTCGATCTTCACGGTGATAGAGGTGTACTCGCCGATTTTGATTTCGTCGCCGTCGCTGAGGTCCAAGGGCGTGTTTGGGGTGACCTTGGTGTCGTTCAACAGGGTACCGTTTGAAGATTCGAGGTCTCGGAGCACCCATTTGCCTGATTCGGATTCGATTGTGAGGTGCTTGGAAGAAATGCCAGAGTCTTTGATCGGGAGGTTGTTTCCCCGGACGACGCGACCGATTCGGACCTTGGATCCGGGTCCGAAGTCTAGGGTTTCGCCCTCCCGCGGGCCTTGGACCATTATCAGCTTGAGAGCTAAAGGCTCCATTTTTTCAGAGAGGGAAGGAGGGAAAGTTTTTGCGTTTGAAATGCTTTTCAGAGTAAATAAACCGGTGTAGTTCGAGTTAGATTCCCCTATATTTTCATTTTTTTATTTCGTCCTTTTCTTTTTTAATTTACAATTTAGATCTATTATTTCAGACCTTAAAAAATATAAAACCTATATTTCATCAAAACAAAAAATCTAGAATGAAATAATAGCCTGACCCGATTCAGCCCATTAAAATTGGGTTCATTCGTGTTTGTGCCAGCCCAATTAGTATTTGTGTTGAACTTGCATGGGCCTACAGAATTCTAGAACGACGAACAATCCAAGTCCTACCGCCCTCAAAGGAAGATGCTGTAGAACTCAACCTCTGTTCTCGAAGTAGTCTTACTTTGATGGATGCTTTCTATATTGAACCAAGAAAGTATGAATCGGAAATATCAAGGATTAGGGAGATACAAATAAGTATGGAATCAACTACTTCCCTAATCAATCTTATTTCTGAATTTTTTAAATATTGGATTACAAATTTTAATGTACAAACTCATGTACTAATTGATTTCTTATGTGTTAATAATCGTATAAAATGTCAAAAATCGAAATAATTTCAAAGCCCGTAGTGAATACTCGTGCCATTAGTCGTACAATACCATAGATCTCATCTCATGTCAGAGATTCAAAAAGAAACAAAAAATTGTTTCATTTAAGTATTTACCATTAGATGATGGGAGGCCTAGTAGATTGAAACAGGATAACACGAACTTTTGATTGAGCGAAAAGTAAAGTTGGGTCAACGGGGTCTAGTCTAGTGGAGAAGGACCTTGACTTGCAGTCTCAAGTTCGAGCCCCCATGGCATCTTGGTATAATGTGTGTGAGAACGCCTTTGTAGTTTAGACTATTGCTTGTATTCAAAAAATGAAGTAGAAAGTTGAGCCTCTCGTCTTCAACTGTACATGCAGTGACAGGTTGGCTTGTAAAATGGCATTTTCAGTACGAGTAATAACAGTATCATAACAAAACTGATTTACAAGATTAAGAAAGCATCTCAACACGTGGTATATATGGAGACCACTGGAAGAAGCTAAAGCCAGGTAAAGGAAAGAGCCTTCAAAATGTCAGGCTTCTGCAATCAAAATTTGATCAATAATTTCTGATAGCTTTCCTGCTTCAGGGCTCTAGATCTCGAACAGGACGACAAAATCAATCTCCAACAAAGTACTGAATAAAATAGAAGGGGAAAAAAAAAAACATACTTAGGGCAAGGTATAATCATGCTAAATTTTATAACAATGCAGTGGAACAATATGGTTAAATGCAGCTTACTCATGAATATCCATAATCCACAGGTGTGCTAAAAAAAGTTGCTAGATTGAACAGAGATGAATTCTCCTGGCTATGTTATTGGTCCATTTTGCTCCTGCCTTCCTTGGCACCAGCCCAATATGAAAGCAGTTAAAAATTGTCATTATTGCTTCATCACAACCAGATGGCAAAAGGAGTGCAATTCATATCATAACAAAAGACTATAGCATCACACCATGAGCAATTTTTTTTTTTTATCAAGTACGTGATTATCTTTGAGAAAGCATATTTTCAGGACCAGCAAATGTTTCACAAGCCCTGGTTGCCTTTGTTTAGCAAAACCAGGGCAAACTGAAGCACAAATTTTAACTGTCGGCAAGTAAACTTTACCTAAACTCATTTTCCACGCATCAACACAATTGAAACAGTACTTCATAATGTCAATCACAAACTAATCTACTTCACCAAAAGAGTTGCCAATCTCAATCTGTTTCTGCCACTCCCAGAGTTTGAATTTGAAATTCACAAAGTCATACTTGTAAAAGACGGTATGTTCACTGGACATAGACCTTAAGTTTCTACTTGAGGAAAATTATACATAGAGTGTGGGTACAAGAGAAGTGTTCGTTTGTCAAGAAAGTTGTGCATAAAATTCATCCTTCCTTTCAATATGTGCTTCACAGTACACCCAGTTTTTCAACAAATAACAACTGAACCCCAAGGAAGAAGACGGCAAAAACAGATGAGTATGAGTTGGTAACAATCTAAATGCCATTCAGAATTTTTCATGTTATAGCTGTGTGCTGTGTACAAGGTAAACTTACTGTGCGTGAAAATGCTCAGTCATTTTGGTGTGGACGAGGGATGATGTCACAAAAACTTCCAAGTGGGGCGCATGGCACTTGTCAAAGGCATTCCAATCTCCAATACACCCTTCATCCATTTAACCCGATTTACAAGTTCCTCCAAGTCTAAAATTGCAGCTTCTAATGTGTCAGAGCTCATTGAATTTAAAACTATGCTTTGATCTGTTTTCAACTTCTTTAAGGACCCATTGTTGTCAACTCTGTCTTTCCCAGTTGTAGATCTCCCCATCCCCTTTGATGCATTTTTAATATGCGAACTTGAAACACTATCTGAGCAACTCGTCTTCCCAATCCCACTATCTGCCATGTCTGAATCAACATTTGTTTCTGGTGTGGGTGTCAACTTTGCTGTTATAGCACCTAACGGTTGCTTTGCCATTTCCTCTAATCCATCAAGAGGTTGCAATGAGCTAGCAGATACTTGAGAAGAAGGATGTGATGCTACAGCAATAGCCTGGACACCCTTTCTTCCATCACCTACAGAATGGGCCGTCAAGCTTGAAATGCCCCCTGCAACAACATCAATTGTGCTATTAATTGTAGTTCCTGTTTACAAATAATTTGAAAGGCAAGATTCAAGAGCAAGAAGCAAGTTGTTATGGTTACATTTGATTGCATTATGCACACTACAATAGAAGTGATATGAAACCTGGTGCCAGACAACTATACGCTCACCAAAAATTCCACCACAATATTCTTATAGCGCTTGATGTTCTGTTTTTCTTCTACTATTACTTTTTTTAAGCTCAACATAGACTTTTTCATTATTCATTTCAAACTCTTGAAACTTTTATCTGGTTTCACTTCTCCCATGTCAATCTTAACCAAGGAGGAGTTGAAACCAATATCTATATTACTTGTGTTAACTGGATAATTATACAAGAACTCATAATTTGCCTTTAACATCACACAAGCCTATACAGAGATATAAGGTGTAACTACAGTCGCCACATGCTTAAAACTGCTGTACTTTCACCAGGCCTGGAAAAGTAGTATGAGAAAAGCAACGCCAAAATGTGGGAAGACTAGTTTGGCTTAAAGCTTTAACTAGCCTCTGTACGGGATCCACCTATTTTAGTCTTGTATGTGCATGTAACTATCCATATGGTCCACCCAAAAAAAAATATTTAAAAAAGCCTCTACTTGTGCAATATGAAAGATAAAGTCAATAAACTATGGATGCTATTCAAAGTTTATATTAGCTAATGACCAGATCTTACTACATTCAAAGGCAAAGTATTAAACTCCTAATAAAAAGGTTAAAATCTCAATATTGTTGAGTGGCATTTGAAACTTGTTCAAGCAGCATTGACAATAACCAAAGCCCACAAGGCTGGAGAAGATGCATAAGTGTTGCAAATGCTTAAGTTTCCAGAAGGCACCACATCCCATTGAATTATAAAATTGGTTCCAGTTCTGCTATCTGATTTGATCTTTCTTTATCTTTGGTTGTTTAATAATTGACCAGGTTAGCAACTGGCCAACTCCACCAAAGATCAAATCACCACTCAGTCTTATGGACATTGTCATTTTAGAATAGTCGATGTTCCAATGCCTTGTCAGAACTCACATAGAAATTAAGTTCTTTAAAAAAGGTTTAAAACACAATGTACAAGTAATCACCTCTAATGGCTTCAATTTTATTTTATAACAGCCAGTTGTTGCAAGCCCTAGATTTTGGAGTCAGAAGGATAAAAACAACATAATAACATGAATAAGCTTGCATATATGTTGTTGAGCAGTGAGAAGTAAAATGTGCATCCGTACCTTGATTACCAGGCTTCATTACTCGAGCACAAGGACGTCCATTTTCACTCTCCTGCAACCAAAAAGGCATTCCAAATAATTTAGAAATAGAAGGATAAAATAATTGTTTTCCTTTTCTTAATTGAACATAAAGCATCAAAACCTACACGGCAGAAGAACCACCAAAACTGACAAGGCAGAAGTAGCTTTAATACTTCAATACCAAATTGAAGAAAGAATGTTAACATGGGTGACAAAATACATTATTGGTTAGCCAAGGATTGTGGCATCTTTTCATGAATCAGGAGCCCATGATGGCAAGTAAGAATTGCAGAAAAAAAATAAACAGAACATAAATAATTAAAAAGCTATGACGTATTGTTCCGACAAAAAACAAAAAATGAAAGATGTATTATTTTCAATAGGAGAATACTAGATGCAAGGTCAATGCCAGAAGTTCAACACCAAAGTGACAACGTGAGAGAGAAAGAGAGCTCTCAGTAAAAAGCAAAATAAAATAAAATATATATTGTAACTTCACAAATGATTTCATGCATGGCACTCATTAGTTGAGTGCCAATTTCCAGAAGTGCCGCATCATCATCATCATCATGTGATGGGCATGTGGACAACTGACAATTCAAGCTGATGGACAGGATTATTCAAAATAAACGCACATCTCATTTTTGAGGTAATATTTGATATTTCTGCTCAAACAAAGTTTTACATAACAAAGCATAAACGAAAAACAGGAGAAAAGATACAGATAAATGAATGGGCTGTAGGTACCATTGTGGGTACTGTCCAACCATTTTCTGGAGACCAATCCAAGGATGGGCGCAAGTCCTTGCAAGAAACTTCATAGGAACATCCTTCACCAACAGGAGGAGGCGGCAACTCAATCTGGAAAAAAAAAATAGAGAACACCAATTATTATATAGAAGCAAAGCATCTCTTTGACATCAAAGTAACTATAGTTCAACGAACAAGTGCAGCTAGTACTCTATTGCACTAGATAAACATAGCACATTCCCCCTGACCAGTAATGACATATGTGAATTGTGCGAAGAGCTCAAGAAAAATCATGTATAGCATGGTTTTGTAAGGAGTCAATGACTTCGGCTATGTTTAAACAATCTACAGTCAATCAGAGGTCAAACAATTGGTTTGTAAAAAATTGGAGTGAAAACAGCATAGAATCTGAAGGGGAAAAAAATTATGCTTAACACCTCAACAAATGCGCCAAGACACAAAATGATAATGAGTATCTAAAGTCAGCACTTAAAATAAGACAATATGAGAGGAACATAAGAATCACCTTAACTTTCTCATTCCCTAATACTTCTGTTACTCTTCCAGACCAATAACAACCATCCTTCCACCAATCAACTAAATCTCCCACTTTCCAGACATCATTGACAAGAACTACCACTTCCGCTATTGTATTGACATCAGGCATTGTACTTTCGTGATAGACAGGAGGAAAGTAAGGCCGCAACATCAATTGCAATTTTCTTGACTTTGTTGACTTTTTACTATAAGCACGGCTTGCTTGATATATTTTCGTCCAAGTTATTTCTGCAGATAAGGACAATTACAGAAAACAAAAAGGAAAAAGAAGAGCCATCACTCTCACAAAAATATTTATTTTACTTGATAACCAAAAATGAAGCCTTCATAGATATAAATAAAAACTAGGCAACTATTACTCTTTTCGTCTCACAGACCATATTGTTTGATAGTATATGCAATTCTTACATAATAAATTACTTTATGATCCTCAAAGTCAAAGTACAATTAATCATGTACATTAACATATACAATAAATATAGAACAAACTCAAACAAGCGTTTTAACCACCCCCCCTCTCTTTTCCTCAAAAAAAACCTCATTGAGGAAACATACCAACGGATATCACTTACTTTCACCCGGAAAGTCAAAATACTCCAAGGAGGTTGAAATCTGACCCATTCTCCAGGCAATCTCTATTATCTGGGTGACAATTAAAACATTTAGAGAGCATGATATCGTTATCTTGAAGACTTTTCTATACCAAATAATAAACAATGGAGAAACCATCTTCAATCAAATATATGGAAATAATCTCAAGCTGAAAAGTCTCATAAAATTACAAGTATGGACTATATGCACAAGCAGACAGACACCTTAAACCATAAATCATTGGAAGTTATTTCAGATGCCCAAATTTTTTAGCAAAAAATAGGAGAATTGATGGTAGTATTTGTAAAGCTTAAGCATGTATATGTTGAATCATTCAGGTTGGAAAAAGTAAATTATGCACACATATGGTTCTAAAGGCTTAGTCATAAATCTAAAAATCCCACCTAATATTGCAGGAAAATCTGTTCTTTATTAGTAAGTAAAGATTTTATGAAATATAACCAAGGAACAAAAAGAAAATACAAAAGCTACAAAAAAATCTTAAGGGAACAGGAGAATGCAACCACAAGAAATGTATTTTACTTCCAGAATTTATTTGATACGAAACAGCAATTTTGTTAAAAGAAATTTACAGAGCAAGATGGACCAGAAGTCCATCAAGAACACATCGGCAAGAAAACAACAACTCCCCAACCCCAACTATCCCTGATAATACTCAGTTCAAAATAGCAAAAACAATATGACTCTATCCGAGGGAAAACTCTACCTCCTCCCTAAAATCTTCTACCTAGCTTCCAAAATAGTATCTGCCTCTCAAATAAACTATAATTCCACTCTAACAGTTACCCACTCTGCTATACTTGCCTTCTTAACAAAAAGACATGCCATCCCACCAGCACCTATGGATCACTCAAGAGATCACACAGAGGGAGAGGGACGGGGGAGAGAGAGCCCAACAACTGTATGAACATGTATTACAACTCATATACTCATTTGCTTGAAACACATACAACATCAAAATTTTCCTTGTTTAATGAAATTTTTCAACATCAGAATCTTTTCTATGAGAAAGTCAATGCCTAAGCAAAGAATGAGGCCTTTGATTACCTAAATGGTCAACAACTTCTTGGTGTCTGATGTAAATAGAAAATAGCATAGTCCCTCCTACACAGTAGGTAGATGACTAATCATACTTCAAAGTTCAAACATTGTTCGAGCCTCGATTCTTAAGGAGAAATCTTGAAAATATCTGATATACTAAGACCTGAAAATACCAATACTGTTAGGATTTTGGCTCGTCAAATATGTCCTAGTTGGTTTTGTTTTAGGAAAATTAGAGGTATACCAATTCTTGTCCTAGAGGGATTAGGAAAGAATTTCAATTTTCCTTATTCAATTCAGGTTTGGATTTCTAGAAGTCTATTAGGATTTGGATAAGTGTAATTTCCTAATCTACTTAGGAATAGGAATTCAATCAGCCTTGGGACATGTAAGCCAACTCTATATCTATAAATAGGGTGTGGCAAGGCTTATTTTAAGGAGAGTAAAAACAGCCAGAGACAGCCAAGAGTTTTGAGATTAGTTCTAGGGTTGCAAAAGTTCTGTAATCTCTATTATTAAATCAAAGGAGCGGTGATTTCTCTACCTAGAGAAATCACAACTGGAAGTAGGCAAAAGTTCTGCCGAACCAGTATAATTCTTGTGTGTTTCTAAGTGTTTTAATATTTGCTAGTTTAGTCTATTGCCGTCGGTTACATCAAAGAACAAGATCTAGAAGGCGAGTTATTTAACAAATACTTCTATAAGACACTATGTCGCTATCAAAATATCTTAATAATAACTCTTCTTCTTCCCTGAACAGACTTTTAATGCTCCCACAAAACATCGATGACTATTTAACATTTGTAAATAATTTCTTAGTATTCCGGACCCATACTATTATTATTTTATAAGAAAACAAACAGGGTCTTTGACTTTCATTGGATGTCATAATATTTTTGCCCTCCTTCGATTACAGCCTTCAATTTGTTGGCAAGATTCACTAA
Organism: Prunus mume; assembly: GCF_000346735.1. The sequence goes on from NC_024127.1 coordinate 40,930,820, forward strand.
ATCGTGATTGAAAACCTCACAAAACTTTCAGTCCCCCTCAATATCAACCAAAGTAGTTGGTATAGAAACATTCACAGCATCCTCATTGCAAGATCAACAACATCTTGATACCAATTGATCATTGTAATTGACTGAAAATTTCAGTGTTAGGGTCATCATCTTCAAAAGATACTTTATGCAGTGAACAAATACATTCTTTACCGCCAACTTCATCATGCAAAACTTCAATGTTTAAACTTCAATCCTACCTGATGTTTTCTTGAGCCAAATCCAGAAGCTACTTATTCAGGTCCTATTAAATAATAATTAGGTTGGTTTCTAGGTCATACATGTGCTTCAATCTTCATTCCCAACCAACACAAGCTAAAGTCCAGCATGTTTCTTATGTAACTCCACCAGACTACTGGATTTATGCTCTTAATTTCCTGAATAACATTAGCCTTTATCCGCTTTATCCTATCGAATAACAAGAAGATCTACATTTCAGATTGATGCAGGAGCATCTATTAGACTTTCCTAATCTAAGTGGGCATCAGCCAATAAGGCTAAGTTTTAGTTATATTAAATTAATAGGTTATTTTATTACTTGTTTTCTTATTCTTACTAGGATTTGGTTTAATTTCCTGTTTAGGTTTTTAATTTCTACGTTAATTAGGTTTTCTATATTCTAGTATAAATAGGCTACTAAGAGACTCTTGTATTTAGTTTTTGTTGATGAACATAATTTCAGACTTGAGTCCATAGAGTTTCTATTAGGATTTTGCCCTAGAACTCAGTTATCTTCGTTCCAACTTAGATTCTACTGCTTTATCCTTCTATCCTCTGTTTGTTGGGTATGTTTGGGTCGCTGGACAGCAGCTTATAGCCGCTGCCCTGCATCACAGATTCAGCTAACATTAGCCTTTATCCTCAAACTTAATGATTTCCTTTTAGAGGGCTTGGTATTACCATTATTAAGTATTAATAAGATAAGTTCCCTTTATAGTTTAGTGGAAGAACTGACTATGATCAATTTATGCATCTTAGAGCAGGATTGAATTCGCTGGTTTCCTACTTGAGCTTTTTTGTCCTTCATAGTAGTTCCCCTCTCAACTAAACTACTACCAACTTCACCTTCTTTCTATCTGGAAGATAAAGGTATTCAAAATTCCTTCATCTTCAGTTAACCAACCCAAAACTTCCCCTAGTTGTTCTCCAATAAATTCTGGTATCTCCACCTTAAGTCACAAATCTTAATCACAATCAACATTCTGATTATAATTAGTGGTCAATGCAAAGGGAAAGTTTCATCTATTTCATTTGAAATCTCTGCCAACGGCTGCTATTGCTGAAATATTTCTAGAACGCATTGGTCACATCTGTTTGATGGTTTCTTTTCCTACCAACGGCATGATCTAGTCGATAAATAACTCCAAACCTAGATTTTTTAAATCTGAAATCAAAAAAAGCCTGATATACTAATAAAACAACCAATCCTTTGTTACAAAGCCATATTGTTCTATCAAAATGTGATCTTCAAGACTGCAGGTACTGTCTCTTTTACAATTTGATTACTAATGATTCTTCCTCCTCCCTAAACAGACTTTTAATGTTTCCTAAAACAAAGGATGACCTTTTCATATTCCTAAGTAACTTCTTAGCATTCGCACTCCCTAATATCCCTTTATAAGGAAACAAACGGACTCTGACAAATGTTATAAATGTTTTGTATCAGTATCAATAGTGAAAACAATGAGACCGATACAAGACGTTGGCAATTGTTAACCACAGTTTTAAGAGTGCAACAGTCAAGTTTAAAATACACTTAGGATGAAACAAAATTGATCATCAATGGATGAAGCTTGTAATCTTTATCATGATAGATACCTTACATCGGAACCATGCACCACGAAAACCTGGAATAAATGATCTTGATTCTACCTCTTGGCCAGCTATAAATGGTAGGTCATGCACGCCCATGATGATCCGTCAAAAGCAACATATAGCTGTGACATGAACATTTCTAAGTTGCATGCAAATTTGCTCAAGCTCATTACTTGCTTTAAATATATCAACAGTTAAGCAGAAATAGCAAATCACTCAGTCAAGAGCTAAACAACCATGTGGAGACTTGTTCTTGGATTAAAAGCTACATAGTATGGATGTATATGTAATGGTCACATATCCAATCAAATATGGAACTTGTTGGGTACTTCTCAATATGCTCCAAACACCTAATTGATAGTTACTCATGATCACCCTTTTTCTTTAGGCTTTGTCTATTTCACAAAACAGGGAAATTTTCCAAAATGCAAATTCAATGGAAACAAGAATTAACCAAACCTGGACAATTTGAATTCGTAATCAGCCAATGCAAAACGGAATCAAATTCCTCAAACGGAACAACAATGTGTGGGTACCGAAACTCTCTCCCTTTCTCTCACTTCAATTCATCTGGTGTCTCTTGGGGATTTGAATTCCGAATCTAGGGTTCTGTGATCTGTATATGTGTATAGATGAGTATGGAAATCGCGGTGGATGCGGCGTCGTTTGATGTCGAGTTGTTGCAACTTACGGAGGTGTCCCCTTTGGCCCTCAAATCGAATCCAAGCTACGTAGAGTCGCTGTTTAGGTAGTGGCTTTCGCTTGCCGGAGGAGGAGGGGAGGCGGGGAGCGTGCGGCTATGTTGGGTACAGGGAGAGGGGCTGGATTTTTTTTAATTTGTTATTTTCTCATTTTATTTCTTATTTTTAAATTTTTAAATTTCTTATTTTCTATTTTTAAAAAAGAAAATTACGATTTGACTCCTAATTTGGACGGAAGTTTGGATGGAAATCTAAAAAATTTACGACAAGTCCCAAATTGGCTATTTGTATATGGTTGAAGTCCTTAATTTAACAAAAAATAGATCATCAGTAAATTGACAATTTTGATTTAGTTCACAAAGCAAAACTGCATTTAAGTCTTGAAAATTAGTCACAATGTATTTAAATGAGGGGTTTGAGGCGGAATTTTGGGCTAAGATGGGACACCAAAGTTTTGCCTGGAGCTAGATGGCACTTAAAATCCAATATTGCTTAAGTGCTCCGTTTGGCACACTTATAATGAGATTTGTGAATTCATGGAGGGATTTTAGAGCTTGAGACCTCATCTTAAAATTTCACCTAAACAAATGTTATCTGAGACAGTTAGGTTTAAAGAAGAAAACCCCACAACTATCACCACAATTATTGCCACCTTTTGTTGGAATTTTAAAAATATTTTAAAATTTTAACCGTTTTTATTTATTTAATTATTTTGGCTGTTTTATTTTATTTATTGTGGGGTTGTACATATTTAATTTTCAGGTATTATTTCTATATTGAATGCCTTAATTTTATAGTTTAATGTGATGAAGGTTACATGTTTTTGAACGCTTATAAAATGCCACTCTTCCTTCACATTTGATACACCATTAGAATATCACATACCACAATCTGATTTTCTTATTTTCTACTTTTATATATATATTCTCTACTCTCTATTAGTATTTTTGGACAATGGTTATGTGACTTGGAAACATATCCGTCTGTGAACGTGCTCATAGCGGATCTTGAGTTTGTGTATTAAGGTCGTATCTTGAAGTCTTGTAGACCGTCAGTACCTGCATGTAGAGAGGTCATAAAGGCTTTAGGACAGTGTCTTTGACGTGCTTCACTGTGTCAAGCTCACCTTCTTACTTATGATTTATTTTGCTTTTACTTACCTATCAATTTGTTTTCTTTAGTTTCATTGTACCTTTGTATGTTATTTATAATATAAAGATTTTTGTATTTGGCTTTACGGAAAGAGGAAAAGTATATTTTTTATAACAATCTAAAGCCTTTGTATGTTAAAGTTGTTTTCTTCTCGTATTGCTAGCTTTAATACCTTTTAACTCTTTGATTGAAGCTTTTGCATTTGTATTGAATTTTCAAAATGAAAATTACGATTTGTTTTGGGTAGATGCAATTTAAAGCTTTCATGTTGTCTATACAATTTCAATTGCTTTAAATGTTTTAAATCTCATTATGATATTGTTGGTACATTTTATTGTCACTTATTGGGTCTGACCAATTTTGGTATCAATTTGATTTTGGTTTGACCAATTTTATATTTAATGGGTGTATTGATTTAGTTACTTAATATTTTGATAATATTATAGATATTTATGTTGCAAAAACGGGTAGAAAGGTTTATGAGATTTTTGCCATTGTTCTTGTTTTAAAATTAATTTTGAAGCAACCAACAACCATAAAAGCATTAGCTAGTTTAAGGCTGATACAACCATCAATTTTGGCTGATACAACTGTTTTGGAACCAACCTCAATTTATTGAGAATTAGATCTTTTTACATTTATGGAGAAATTTAATTTGACAATTCTATTGAGTGTTGTTATTTCCACCCACCTGTCCTATTTTCCCACCCACCTTATTTTTAACATTTTAAAGACAAATTTACCTATTTGTAAAATGACTTCTAAGGACAAAAACCTCAACCCATGACAAACTTTCTCCATCGACGACCATGGAGGGATATACCTAGATGTAGTGCCGACTCCCAATGCAACAACACCAACGCCTACTGCGCAGGTGACAGTGATCCTTAGAAAGGCTTGAAACATCTTTCTGTCACTCAGTAGGTGCCTGCCCAATTCAATATAAGAAGTAAAATACCTACCAATACCCTCACACACCACCAAAGAAAAATGAATAAAGAAGTAAATGAATCCGGTAAGTTAATTCACACCATATACACTGAACAGAAGAGGAAACATACAATACAATTCATATAATTGATAACAGTAAATTGAATGTGCATGGAAAAGCAAACCTGCATAAAGAATAAGAGGCCCATCGCAACCATATGCTCGCCAGACTGCACATGCTGAAATTCGACAAAGCGAAGTTGCAGAGCGAACAACATTATGAAAATATAAATGCAATTGTAGCCGACATACAACCTCATGGAATAGCGTCCGGTGATCAAAAACACCAAAACGTAAAGTAGAATCAAGCTAATTATAAAGACAACCTCCCCAACCAGAGACCATTCCAGCATGGGTTATGGGTTAATAATCTGATTTGATCACTTGATTTTTGCATTTTTTTTTTGTCTCTCTCAAATATATTAAAGTATTTAATTGATTCTTGTTAAACCCATGACTTTCATTGATTCTTGTTAAACCCACAAGTGACCCACGTCGGTGGCAGGAGGAGGATGGGGGTGGTAGGTCGTCGTCGATGGGGGAAGTTTGTGCTGGGTTTGGGTTTTTATTTTTATTTTTAATTTTAAAGTTTCAAGTTTTTTTGCTTGAATTAATAATTGAAGGGCATTTTAGGAATAATGGTGGGTGAAAAGATAGGATTGTGTTTTTGTAGTGAGTGAGAAAATAAGGTGGGTGAGAAAATAGGATAGGTGAGTGGCAATAGCAGCACTCATTCTATTTTGTTGTATTTATTACCCAGATTTTGTGTGGAAATCATTTTGTATATTTTGACTGCAACGATTTCAGTTTTGAGTAATTGGCTTTATAATTTCTTGTTACATCCCTAGATCGACTCTACCATAGCACGATATTGTCTGCTTTGAGCCCCCCTCTCTGCCCTCATGGTTTTGTTTCTGGGAACTCACGAACAACTTCCTAGTGAGTCACCCATCCTGGGATCGCTCCAGCCCCGAACTCGCTTAACTTTGGAGTTCCCATAATTTCGAAGCCAGTGAGCTCCCAAAAGGCCTCGTGCTAGATGGAGGCGGGCATATACATATAAGACACATCACCCCCTCTCCGTTGGTCGATGTGGAATGTTACAATCCACCCCCCTTAAGGGCCCGACGTTCTCCTCGGCACACTCGCACCAAACGGCAGAGTGGCTCTGATACCAAATTGTCACATCCCGAGATCGGCTCCGCCGTAGCACGATATTGTCCGCTTTGGGCCCCCCTCTCTGCCTTCACGGTTTTGTTTTTGGGAACTCACGAGCAACTTCCTAGTGGGTCACCCATCCTAGGATTGCTCTAGCCCCCAACTCGCTTAACTTCGGAGTTTCCATGACTCTGAAGCCAGTAAGCTCCCAAAAGGCTCATGCTAGATGGAGGCGGACATGTACACATAAGGCACATCACGCCCTTTCCGTTGGTCGATGTGGGATGTTACATTTCTACTGTAGAAGCTTTCCACTAGTATTTAAATGGGACAATTAATATAGTTTTTATTATTGATTTTAAACTGAAGGTTGAATCCAAAAGAATTAGTGCTACAATTCAATTTTGTCTAAAGCTTCATATTAATTGCTTCAATTGTTTTGATTTCATTTCACATTGTTGGGCACTACACATATTTGATTTCCAAACAATCTTAATTGCTGCTTTATGCAAACTTTGGTGTAATGCCATGAAATTTTGCACAAGTATTTTTCGTTGGTTATGCAAATAGGTAAACACTTGATTGCTACATCAAGTTAATTTCTCTAACGGTGGCTATGAAGATCAAGATAAGTAATCTCTACCTTCATCGCTCTAAATTGGCAATATAGTATATGACCAGTTAAATTCTATAGAATGCTTTATTTCTTTTTTTGGCTAAGAGATCGAAGAAGAAGATTGAGATTTGAGAACTTATAGACCAAGATAAAATATATATATATATATATATATATGTGGTGAGTTTTTGGTTGAGAGATCGAAGAAGAAGACTGAGCTTTGAGAACTTGCATACCAAGATCAGAAAAAATATGTGGTGGGTTTTTATCTGAGAGATAGAAGAAAAAGACTGAAGAGTTCAAGAAGATTATTTTTATGGAGGTAAGTGTGTGGTATGAGAGGAACTGAAAACTTCCCTAAACCTTATCAAAAAAAAAAAAATTCAAAATTTTAAAGACAAATTTACTCCTTTGTAAAATGACTTCTAAGGACATAAGAGAAAAAACCTTACCTCCCTCAAATTTGGTATATTTGGTTAACACCTATCCATTTACTTAATCCCAATTTAACACTGTTAACTTGAAAAAATATTAAAAATTAAAAATTAAAAACTAATCGAGAACCAAAAAGCCAACAACCACCACCATAGACCCAACAATCAAAGTGCCACACACAATGACGAATCCACCATGGGGTCAGATGACCCCATGGCAGATCTGGATTTTAGTGGTAGGGATTGGTTTTTGCCCTTGGCAACCATGGAAGTGACCCCATGGAGAAGAAGAAGCTTCGATGGCCAGCTGGGGTTCTTTTTTTTTTTTTTTCAAAAAAAAAAATTGCTTGGCAAAACGACGTCGTTTTGGGCTAGGACTTTTTTAAAAAATAATTTAAAAAAAAGGGGCTGCAACTTCTTAACAACATAGACTCGAAAATAGACCTCCAAAATCCCATTTTTCATATTTCTCCTCAACAACAACCCTAACCCCAATCTCCCCAAGACCTCCACCACCATCTCCTCCCTTGCCGTTTTTGAATGATAGCTTGTTGGTTTATATTGAGAGAAATGTTTTTACTTGTATTGAAAATAAATCTATAATGCTACGTTTTCAAAATATGAAACCTCGTCGTAGACAATTGTAACTTGTAATATTGTTTTTGACATTAATTATGAGTGAAAGTACTATTGTTTCATTCGTCCAAAAAAAGAAGAAGGTACTATCGTTTCATTTTCAATATTTTTTTTTCATCTTAAAAAATTATTGGGTAGTTTACATTATGACCCCATGAGTGGCAATTCCTGCATCCGTCACTGGCCACACACCTAACCCCAACAACAACCCGAACCACCTCACTGCACTGGCGGCAACCCTACCTCCATCTTTCACGTTCTGCTAGAAAACTAAGAATGAGACAAAAAACTCATATCCAAACTAGCTACAAAGATCAAATTGGATGGTGATGCAATCAAATTTAATAGGTAACTGAGCTCTTACAAAATAAGGTTGGGAAGAATGGGCTGCGTTAAGAGAGGTGGTGGAAGTTTTGCTTTGTTTTTAATTTTTTTTTTATAAAATATAGTTATTTTATTAAAGTATTAGTTTTTAATAAAAAAAATATTAATGTTTTATTATTTTAAGAATATTTTAGCAAAAAGAATTTGTTTGAAATAATAATTAAAGGATATTTTAGGAATAATTATGGGTGAAAAAATAGGATTGTGTATTTTCAAATTTACATGGCGGGTGGAAAGATAAGGTAGGTGGGGAAATAAGACAAGGGATGGAAATATCAGCACTCTAGAAAAAATATTCCTCTCATTTAAAAAGGGGAGAGCCATTAGAGGAAGAGAAACCAAAAGTTTTCTTGAAAAAGGCATTGGATTAATTGTGCATGTTTGGTATTCCAGAGAAAATTAATGAATATTAAACGTAAATCCTTTGCATTAATTGCCTGTTTGACATTGCTTATTTGGGGTTATAAGTGATTATTTTAAAATTTTTGAAAACCCAATCTGTTTGGTAAAAGATAAAAAAATCACTTAATGTAAATAATTGCTATAAGAGAAAGTAGGGATCGCCATTTGGCCCATAGGCTCATGGGCCGATGGGGGCCACTGGGCACATCGAGAAAAAGCCTAGCTCAGCCCGTTATGGGCCATGGGCTGGCCCAACTTGTTAGTTAGTGGGCTGGGCTTGGGCTTAGGTGCTTAAAGCCCAATCCGGCTCTTTTGAGCCCACGAAGGCCTAGCCCAACCCGCCCATCAAAGCTCGGCCCGTAGGCCCATATTTGATTATATTATATATAACTTATTTCTTATTATATTTAGTTAATTATATATATATATACTTATTATATTTCCTTCTCTCTTACTAAAAAATGTGTTTCCTCTCTTTGTAAAAGCACTTCGGATCCTCTCTTTGTTATTATTTTTATTTTTATTTTTTTTGTCTTTTTCCATCTAGCGATACGTGTCCATTTTTTAATCAATACTAGCACAAACCTCAAGCGGGCGAGATACTTCCTTATTTACATTGTAAATTTAAGTAAATGGAGTAACATAAAAATAAAAGGTAAACTACCTAATACCCCCCCTAAACTATCACGCTTGTCGAAATCTCCACCCTGTACTTTTTTGCTTGCCAATTTAGCCCTCATACTAAATTTTATAGCCAATTTACTCCCCACCATTAGTTTTTGGAAATTTTCATCAAAATGCCTGTCAAATATAAGGGTAAATTTGGCATTTTACAAGGTATAGTATTAAAGAAAATAAGAAAAACGTAATAAAATCGAATAGATAAAAAGAAAACCTCCCACCAATTTCTTCTCCCTCATTTCCTAACCACCAGCTACATACCACTCCCCTTGCACTTGCAGAAACCAGAATCCCCCTCCCTGCCCGATTTCTTTCTCCCTCATTCCCCCATAGATCCTCCTTTTTTTTCCAATCCCCCCAACCCCTCAGAACCCAGAACTAGCACCCATTACCTTTGATTTCTTCTCCACCCACCTCCACCCCTACAGATTTCTTCTCCCCCCTCATTTCCCAACCACCACTCACAGACCCCTCCGCCCTCCTCCTACCCCCCACATGCAGAAACTATAATCGCCTCTCCCCTCCCCCCGATTTATTTCTCTCACATTCGAGCTCTGTGAAGAACCAGAGAAAAAAATTAATTTTTAATTTAGTAGTGAAGTATATGCTTAACTTGGTGCTTTTTTAACAGAGATTTGGATGGAAATTGCCAAAAACTAATAGTGATGAGTAAATTGGCGATAAAATTTAGTATGAGGGCTAAATTGGCAGGCAAAAAAGTTCAAGGTGGAGATTTCAACAAGCGTGATAGTTCAGGGGGTATTCGGTAGTTTACCAAAAAATAAATGAAATTAAAAGGCCAAAGACATTTACTTAAATGCTGAAAATGGAAATAAGGTAAGCTCCTAAGAAAAAAAAAAATGGAAAAAGCCCGGCTTGTCCCATCTCGTTATTTTCTCTCTCATCTCTGAAGCTTGGCTCAGTCCAAGGCTTGTTAAATGTGGGTGGGGCTGGCTTGGCCCTACCCGGTCCATTGGCGATGCTAAGAGAAAGCAATTAGGGAAATCAACTAATGAGCTGCTTTCATTTTTTTGATTATGCGGTAATCAAGTAAGTTTTGAGAGGTGCTGGACTTTAATGAAAATTTTAGAATTCCAAAAATAACCCCATCTATTTCACTCTCACGTCTCTCTTCTCCTCATTTCAGTCTTTTCCTTCCCATTGCTCTCTTCCACGTTCATCTAAGCTCCCCCTTCTCTGTTTCTTCCATTCGTTCTTTAATTTTTCTTGTTGGATCAATTGAAGCCTTCTTTAAAAGCTAAAAGACTCAGGTAAGAGACATATTAGGTTTATTTTTCTTTTCAGTTTCCTTCTTGAGAAGTTCACTTATTATGGTACAATTTACAAATCGAACTGATATGATAACAAAGATCGGCAAGATTATTATTATCCTTCTTCCTGTAAACTCTAGAAATACCAATATCATAGTCACTCATTCTCTGGAGAAACCCTAAAAATAGACCTTGTGATCTTCCTTGAGATTACTGATTCGGCAATTACAACTGGAAGACAGAATGATTGTAAATGAGTGAGATAAAGCAGCCATGACTCGTTCCCTTTGTTAGCATCTTACTGATGAAGAATAATCTTTAGAAATGGAATGGTAAAGGTTTTTTCATTGAACAAATGCTTTTCTTAAAGGTGACTCAAAAACCAATATGGACCCCATAATTCGATTATTTAAATAGACAATTCCTTGTTCATACTTGTTAAAAACCAAATTCTTATTATTATTTTTTTAATTAGAAAAGGCTTGAGAGAGTGAAACCCAACTCATTTCATTTTATACTACAAAGATAACAATAGCTTGAGTAAAAAGAAAAAAAAATTATGGTTTTTAATTAGATGCTCCATTTCAAACCATAGACTAGTCCCCTAAATAATTTCATTATTTAAGCAGAGAGTTTTAAACACTTGAATAGAAGAGCTATTTCACCATAATGTTCTTTTTAGTCATTATATACAGCTTACAACACTTTCACACAAAAATTACCAAATACTCAAAAACTGATTATTGTACCAATATCACTTTTAACAAAAAGTTTCCCAAACACCAAACTGGTTTATTTGACAAATGATTTCTCTCACAGCAAATCTGACAGTGATTATTTTCACAGCACAACAATGTCAAACTGGCCCTAAAGAATTTGCATTCATTTTTAGTTGGAATGTTAATGTTAGGAAAATATTGGAAATAAAAGCCCAAATCGTTATATATAAAAATTTGTTGGGGCCATGGCTGTCACCCTCGACGCCCAGGCCCAAAGCCAGCCCTATATATATAAAGTTGATTTCATAGAACTTGATAGACTTCATATAACTTGATAAAAAGATTTTAGAGCGTTTAAAAAGATTTTGTTTAAATGCCAGATTTCATAGAACTTGATGGAACTTTAGAATTCGTATAGAACTTGATAGACTTTCAGAAGACTTTTATATGATTTTTTAATAAACTTTCTTAAGATTACATTGATGTTAATTGAACAACATGAAATAAAATTTTAAACAACATGAAATAAAAAAACCAAATTCATAACATCTTTTTCTTCAATAACATGAAATAAAATCATGTTTAATGAAAAGCAAAATTCATAAGAAACATAGTGACAAATGTATTACAAATTTGAAAGAAAAGATTAAGGAAAATATTTAACATTCATTCATTTTCCTTGATTCGCATTGTTGTCATTGTGCCCAGCATCTCTCCACATATCCAAAGCTATACCAACTCTCTATTCATTAGCATTCTGTCGTTGCTGCTCTTGTGTTTGGAAAACTAGTTCAGGATCTCCTTTATTAACGGGTAACGATAAAGATGAAGAAGATTCGTTCTCTAATTCAACAGGAAATTCATCAGATCTACACACTTTTAGAAGAAAGTTGTATAGTCCGACACAAGCTAACACTATATTTGTTTGTGTTGTATATGAATGGAGGTGCTGACTTGAAAATTTAAATCATGACTTAAATATACCAAATATCCTCTCAATGACATTCCTCAAGGATGAATGACGAAGATTGAACAACTCAACTTTATTTGCAAGTGCATGACCTTGACCACCAAACTCTTGGAGATGATATTGAACACCTCGAAATAGAGCCAAAAATTGGCGTCGATTTGGAATCCACAATCCACCAAGAAAAATTTACCTGATAATAGATTACATATATGTTAGTATCCAATGTATGACCTAATGTAAACTATAAATGAAAAAATTTAAAAATACCTTGTGGCACTTTAAGTCCATTCCTCCTTGTTAAAGCATCTTGTAGTACTCTTGAATTGTGAGCTGAGCCCTCCTACCCACTAAGGACATATATGAATTCCAAATCAAAGTTACAAGCTGCTAAGACATTTTGTGATATCGTACCGTGACGAAAAATCATGGGCCTAGTAACAAAGCATAAACCCTAACCCCAAGCATAACCCTAATTACAAGTAAAACCTGTAACCCCAAACTATACCCTAATAACAAGAAAAACACGATGAAGAAAAATCATGGAAAAAGAAAATCCAACGAGGTATTGATCAAAGAAAAAATAGGGAGCATACCTTTACAGATTGAGGAAGGAGGCTGTTCGTCTTCTGTTGCAGAGAGAAAAGCTAGGGCAAGAGAAAAACTTCTGATGAAATGGGGGGGGAGGGGAGGTTGGATTTATTATGGTCTTTGTTATTTATAGCTCTTCCCTTAAAACCTACAAAAATTTATCACTTAATGAAATCCTTCCAAATATATGACCTTTTGAATACACCTAGATTTGATTCAAGTTTTTTATAATCCGAATTGAATACACCCATATTTGAATGGACTTTTTAAATGTTCATACAAGTTGGAATTGAATACACCTAAACTTGTAAAACCTCTTTTAGGGCATGTTTACGTATCAGTAATAGAGAAAGTAAGGAATAAGAGAATTAGGAATCGGAGAACAACTGAATCGGTATAGGAAGAATCATTCCCATTAAACTGTTTACTAAACATATGGAATTAGCAAAGGAATGAGGTTGATTTCTGTTGTTATTGTTTACTAATTTTCATGAATCAGAACCAAATTAATTTGATTACTGAAATGCCTTGCACATTTTCACCACATCACATATATAATTCTCAAATTGGCTAAGGAGACCAAACTAATCCTGTAGCAAACCAGTAAGGCGGTGCTAACATGAGGAATCAATATGTTGAACAAGATGAACATCAAGAGCCTAGTTCAATGATAATGTTAATAATGCCTTTCTCCAGAGCTAATTTCAAAAAAAAAAAAAAAACTCCAATAAATATATATTTCTTGCAACTACGTAACTAGTAAACAATCAAATAATAATAACCTGCGTACTATTCATACATTAAATGCATGGAACTTCTTGGAAATGAGTTTTTATTTTTATTTTTAGGGTTGGAGCGTCTTGGAACTTCTTCGCGTGAGTTTTTATTTTTTTTAGGGTTTGGGGTATTTTGGAATTATGGTAAAGTGGTAATGGTATTTTTAGAAGTTACTAAGAGAAAACATGAATGAGAATCGTATCGACTACTCCCCCTAGTTGATCTGATACTTAGTTATGAGGGGATGTGATTACGGATTTTGAGGTGGGGCCCACTTATTTTTTCATTCCTAATTGCAAGTAAACGCAGGAGAAGTCAGGAATGGAAATCATTCCCTTTCCTCCCATACCCATTATTGATACGTAAACGTGCCCTTAAAGTTTGTATAATCCAAATTAAATACAACCGAATTTTAAAAATCTTTTTAAACGCTTTATAATCCTAATTGAATACATCCCCCCTTAGATAACACAATTTTGTTCATTTGAAAAATTGTGCAAGTAGTTTTGTTTTTTAATCAAATAGAAACTTCATTAGGTAAACTTCAACGGTACAATCAAAGACATCATCAAGACATTTAAAATACCAATACCAAAAGGGCAACAAACTAACATGCTAAAATCAAAACTAACGCGGACAAAAGCTGCAGTTAAACTACTAGCCCACATCACCTCAATTAGTCATAAGCCCAAACAAAGCCAACATAACCCTAAATCAACCTATGAGCCTAAAAGAACCCTACCACCACCACTTGAAGAAGCGTCGTCGTGACTACATCGACAATTTCATCCGTAACATATATGAGGAAAATATGATTTCAAGCGATCTACCTGCGCATAAGAGCGAACAAATAAACGAAAACAACAACTTTGCCAAGAACAATTGGGTGATTTGCGGCAACCTCCATAAAAAAGATGAAGAATCAAATTTAAAGAACATGAGTGGCATTTAGGAGCGGGTTTTGAGAGTAGGATTTGATTGAGAACATAAACTAAAAGGAGTGATAAGGAACTTCAATTTGACCATGGCTTAGAAGTAACCACCATAAGAGGATTTTTATTCAAAACGTTCCAGTGGACTTATTCACTAACCTAAAAGAAAAAGACGAGAATAGAAGAGGAGGATGATGGGCAGTGACATTTCAACCTCCTCCCCCTCTCTGAAATTTTCCTTTAGGACTCACAGAGGAAGAGAGCGGCTAAGGTTTTTGTGCAAGTAGTTGAACAAAATAGAATTTGTTATGTACAAAGATATTTTAATAATCAAATTGGTTTTGATTCTAATTCTTCACAATAATAATTGGTTTTGATGCGAATCATTTTATTTTCATTTAGATTTCAGCAGTTAGTAAACAGTTTAATTGGTATGCATATGACTGACTCTATTTCCTAATTAGTCCGATTACTCGTTAGTCCAATTACTAAACATGCCCTTATACACCCAAACCTAAATAAGAGAAAAATGGGTCCCACAAGGTGCAAGGCCAGTGAACGAAGCTCCATGCCTAGTGTAAAAACATGGAAGGAACTACTCTAGGCAGCATTCGTCACCGACCCTATATAAGCCTCCGCACCGCGACCGCTTCCCCTCTTTTTTTCCTTCAAATTGTTGCTCGTGAATTTTATTTTTCTCGAGTACAAAATCCTTTTGATTCTCGCATAAAATTGGTTCTTATAATAACAGAGGGAGAAGAGCACCATCCCTTTTGTTTTTCTATATCTCCATTCTCCACCTCCTCAAACAAAACAAAACCCAAAAAAAAAAAAAAAAAAAAAAAAAAAAAAAAAATCCATAAAATGAAAATTGAAAAAACCTAAATTAAATAAAATTAGATTTTCTTTTTTGGGTTCCGCCTTTGCTCAATTCTATCTCTCTCTGCTGCTCCTTCGACCCCTCTCTCTCTTTTTCTCTCTTTCTTCCTCTCTCTCTCTCTAGAATCTCAGAGCTTCCGTTGGCCATTGTGAATAAGCTCTGGTCTTCGTTGCAGGTTCGTATTACTATTCGATCTATACGATGTCCTTTAGGAGATTCCGTTTTGTATTTCTTCTTTAATTTTTATTTTCGCCTCTGTGTTTCAATAGGGTTTCTATTTGATCGCGTTTAAAGGTGATTGATTATCCGCGATCTTAGTTCTATTGGTTCAGATTATTGTGGGTTTCTATTGGGCTTGAGTTTCCTGCAATTGGGTTCATCAAAATGGTTCTGACTTTTTAGGGTTTTTGATTAAAGAATTTTTTGCTTTCAATCTGTTTGGTTTTAATTCAGCTTGGTTTCTTCAAGTATTTGAAGTTCCGTTTTAGGGTTTATTGATATTTGGTTTTTCTGATGTGGGTTTTTGGTTTAGGGAATGGTAACTCATAAGCTGTTTGGTTCCAGAGAAAATCATTGAAAAAAAGTTGAAATTAAGTTTCTTATTTCTTGCGTTCTATGTCGTTTTGAGTCTTGATTGCTGTAGAACTGTCATCATCTTAGCTAATTAGTCAGTGGAGTTGAGAATTTTGTTCAGTCAGGTCCCAATTAAATAATGTATTATTATTATAAATTTTACGGTCTTCTCCTTGCATTTACTAGCAACCAGTCCGGACAGAAGGGTTTTTCAATTTGTCAATTTTAATTACAATTTACCCCTGAAATCAAAAAGTTGTGATGCATGTATCTTTGGGATGTAATCGACATTTTATTTTTGGGTTTTTAGCATTAAGGTGTGATTTGGTACCAGGAAAATGGCTTGTAGTGTGCACATTCTTTTTTTCATGTGATTGGGGGTTGAAATCCTAATGTTGATAAATTTTTTGTTGGCGGGTTGTTTTTCTTATCTAGTGAGCAAGGTTGAAGGAGTGTGAGGACAGGAATATTGGAGTGGGAAATGGCTGGGATTTCTAGTGAAGATTCTGGAGTGGGAAGGTCTATGGAGGGGATTTCAAGTGGGCAGCGCTGCCTGTCTGGGGAAGCCTTAGCTGAATGGCGGTCCTCTGAGCAGGTGGAAAATGGAACCCCATCTACTTCGCCCCCTTATTGGGACTCTGACGACGACGACGACGGTGGTATAATTTTTATTCACTATATGCTAAATGCCTTGTTTTGTGTGATCCTTTTTTTTTCAATCAAATACCGGGCTTGTGGAACTCAATGCATAAAAAGAATGATATGTACTTGGATTTGGATTGTGGGAAATGTAGCTGCCAATGTTTTATGGTTTCTCTACAAGTGATTTTGCCATTTTCTTTCAAATACATTTGCCTTGGTCATATTTAAGTTTTTATGCACATGTTGCATCATCAAAAGAGGATATGCCTAACCCTTTTTCTTGAAGTTTGTTAACCTTGTGTGAAAATGTTGGAGAAGTTCTCTTGGGTGTTTATCCAAATCACCTCAAGTGGGAGGTCAATTTGGCTGTCCTAGAGAGACAATGAGAGAGAGAGAGAGAGAGAGAGAGAGAGAGAGAGAGTGTGTGTGTGTGTGTGCGCTCCACTTTTGCCAATGCTTTGCTTGGTTTGACAAAAAAAGGGCTGGAGAATTTGTTCCATATGAATTTTTAAATATTTGATATTTTCAAAAGTACACCTGTTCCGCTTTATGTTTTCTTTTCTACTTGAAACATGTTGTGAGGTGTGTTATTTTGAAAATAGAGGGGGTTTCAGTTCAGAAAATGCTTTTGAGTGCTCGTCTCTGCATGGAATTAGTTTCATACTATGTTATATTTCCCCAAATTACTGACTCTATATGTTGCTTTCATTTTTCCTTTGGTGTATTGCATTTCTGACTTGCCTATCACACCCACATGGAGTGAGAATTTAATCTTCATTTAATCCATTGCAAGAAATAATTTTTACTGTATATTTTCCATATCATCTATACTAGGGAGTGATTTTGCTTTCAAATTTTATTATGATTATTTTGTTAAAAGTTCACAAACCTATCTTACTTCTTTATAGGGCCCAAACCGTCTGAGTTATATGGAAAATATACATGGAAGATAGAGAAATTTTCACAGATTAACAAAAGAGAACTTCGTAGTAATGCCTTTGAGGTTGGCGGCTACAAATGGTATGAAACTCTGAACATGATTATTTGCCATACAGCATAGATGTTCAGCACAGAAAAAGTTTCTTGTTATGAATTTTGTTTTCTTGGTTATGTTTCCATATTCAACCTACATGCTGCAAGTTTATCCATGGAATCTGTAAATTTTTATGCATTTGTATCAGCATTTTGCACCAACTGTGTTAGTATATTGAGACACTTGTATAGTTAGGGTAAAACACATTTTTGGTCACTGTGTTTTGACCTGAAAACAGACTTGGTCACTGTGGTTTTAATTTTCCGATTTTAGTCACTGTGTTTGAGTCTGTTAACAATTAAAGTCCAATTTTTAACTTATGTCAAATAGAATGAAAAAAAAATCTGAAAAACATCAAATTGAAAAAAAATGAAAATCCATCAGCCCTTTTTTGTAATGAGTATATTATGTTTTGTATTTTGTACATTACGTTTCCTCTTCCTTATTCTTAATCATGCATGTGATTGATATACTATTTGATTTTAGTCATGGGGGTTCTATTCGAGACCCAAAATTTTATCTTTGGGGGTATGAATAGTCTCCCTTATAATTTCTTTTATATATTATTTATATTAAGTACTCTTTTTAGTTAATTACAGATTCCATTTGCACCCACAAAACAGCATGTAGCAAAAAATGCCTTTCTGAAAGGTTGCACAGGTTTTGTAGTTTGAGAATTATGTATACACGCTTGCAAAAAAGTTCCCCTTTAAGTTTGGTGCCTAATTGCCGATGAACACATGTGGCTTGCTTAAACAACCATTTTAAGATGTGAATTTTAAACTTTTGTTACGTGGCAGGTATATTCTAATCTATCCCCAGGGTTGTGATGTTTGCAATCATCTCTCTTTGTTTCTTTGTGTAGCTAATCATGACAAACTTCTTCCAGGTGTGCTATATTTAATTTGTTGGAGTTCTGATGATCGATTTTCTTGAATTTTTTTTTCTTCTTGTGGTGTAATTATAGCATTTATTGTTTGTATGTCTAACAGGTTGGAGTCATTTTGCACAGTTTACAATAGCTGTGGTAAATAAAGATCCTAAGAAGTCGAAATATTCTGGTTGGTTGGTTCATCGATGTTTTAGTTGTAGTGGGCTTTCAATTTTATCCATTACCACTTTTCAGAAAATGCAAATTTTTTGCAGATACATTACATCGATTTTGGAAGAAAGAGCATGACTGGGGGTGGAAAAAATTTATGGAGCTGTCAAAAGTATTAGATGGGTTTATTGATGCTGACACTCTTATAATAAAAGCTCAAGTTCAAGTGATCAGGTGATGGTTGTTTAATGTATAAATTTTTTACTGGAGCACCGATGTTTTATTTCTGACTCCTACATGGGAAAAACTATCATAATTAAGTCTCACCATGGCCCGATTTTGTTTTACATAAGTTATGGTATTTGATTTAAAGGATACGTTGTAGTTAAGGATAGCACTGCATCTCTCGTGGTGATATTGAAGGGACCCTCTTCTTACTGTCTTTTTTATTCTTATTTTTAATGTTTATAAATCCGACTTTCTCATCTGTTATGATTTTGAAGGGCACTCTCTTCTGGTGGCCTTTCTTTTATTTATTTTAAATTCCAGCTTTTGATTGCAAAGTTCTTCATAAAAAAATCACACCTTTTGGTTTGGGTGTCTGCATATTGTTTGGGTAACTTTATATGTTACTTTCTGTGTTTTAATTTGCCATGCATTTTAATCGTCTTTGCAAGAATTATATTTCTTTGCTTCTTGGTTTTATAGGGAGAAAGCAGACCGGCCATTCCGCTGCCTTGACTGTCAATATAGGAGAGAACTTGTTAGGGTATACTTGACAAATGTAGAGCAAATCTGTCGTCGTTTTGTGGAGGAGAGAAGAAGCAAACTTGGAAAGTTGATAGAGGATAAAGCTAGATGGACAAGGTATATCTTTGCTTTGGAACTTTCTTATCATGCTACAGCTTAAATAATAAAGTTGAAATGATCACGATTAGGATTGGCTATACAATGCCTTATCTTGGGAAGACATGATGTATTGAAAGCTTTCTTTTACAGTTCTTGTGCGGTTCCTATAAATGTGAATTACCATGAATGTAATGGCATTTTTGCTGTATCTTCTGGACTTCCGTTAACATGTTGACTTGGGTGCATGTGTTTGTAATGTAAGCATACAGATGCACATGTATGTATGCATGCATGCATTCTCTTCTGTTTGTACAAATGTTTTTCTTAGCTTACGGGTTAAATATTGTCTATTTTATAGTAACATTTCTTTTGATATGGTTGCAGCTTTCGCTCCTTCTGGTTGGGTATTGAACAAAATGCTAGGCGCCGTATGTCCAGGGAGAAGATGGATGCAGTCCTGAAAGTAGTCGTTAAGCATTTTTTCATTGAGAAAGAAGTCACATCTACATTGGTAATGGATTCATTGTATAGTGGTTTGAAGGCTCTTGAAGGCCAAACTAAATCCAAGAAAGGTAGGGTGAAACTATTGGAGGCTGAAGAAATGCCAGCACCAATTGTTCGTGTGGAGAAAGATGCGTTTGTATTGGTGGATGATGTGCTATTGCTACTTGAGAGGGCTGCCATGGAACCATTACCTCCAAAAGATGAGAAGGGTCCTCAAAATCGTACAAAAGTGAGTTGCTAACATCCTATGTTGAGCAGTGAAGTTTGGATTGGTTTTTCTGATGCATTTAAGTCCCTATTGTTGGTTGTGTGGTATTGGGGATTACATCCTTTCTTTTAGATATTACTTGGTGATGTTTGTGCTTATTGATTTAATTGATTTGTCAACTATTCCAGTTTCATTCATGTCAAGGACTTTGGGAATCAGTATCGGGGTACAAAAGATAATCTGAATATAAACTAAGTTCTTGTTAACCTAGTATTTAGGTTTAAAGTTCTGTTACCTTTTGAGGAAACAAAGGAAAATTTTCTACCCATTGTTTTCACAATACTTACTGTGAATTATTCTTCACCTCAATGCTTTTGGATATGTCAATACTTCAAACACTGTTATATTCTCTTTATTAATTTATTAGTTTAGTATATCTTCATGTCTAGTGCCATTGTTCACTGTTCAGTTACTGATTAACTGGTTAACTTACTACGGCCTATGGACTGTATAGTCGCCAATAATATGAAGCCCCCGCACCCCTTCTAATGGGAAGTTCCAGCCCCTTGTTTTAGTCAAATTTTGTTCACAAGGGTAAAGATCTATATATTCTGGTGTTTTAGTGATTTAGAAGGATTCTATTAGGACTTTTATTACCTTAATGGGGTGGAAAATTTCTATGACTAATTTACTAAATATCCTACTAATTGTTGTCGAGGATATGTAATACATTATGAGTGTGATTGAAAAAGGAGGAGGGCTGAGATACTTAAGGAATTTGATTAGTTTTGCTTGATCTCTGAATAACCATTCTGGTTTTTCTGCAGGATGGAAATTCTGGAGAGGACTTCAACAAAGATTCTATCGAGCGAGATGAAAGACGTCTTACGGAATTGGGTCGTAGGACTGTGGAAATATTTGTGCTTGCCCATATTTTCAGGTATCCTCTTAGCTCAATATGTGTTTTTCTTGCTGGTATAATTATTGAGTATTGTCCCACAGTATTTCTTGTAATTGCCCTTGGTCTTCTTTTTACTAAATTAGTTGTGAATCCCACTTCATAATATTGCAAATTTGTTTCGCGCAATGTGCAGGGGGAGTTATGGTTAATGAATTATCTGTTTGTGAAATGTGTGGTTGATAATGGATATGGATTCTTAGTATTTTGTTCTTAGCAAACTATCTTTTGTATATTTGCTTCCACAGTAAATGGCATGCCATTTTTTAATCCAGGGATTGTGGTTCCTGGGACTACACAAAGTGAAATAGGTGGAGTTATGGCCACTAATTTCGTTCATAAATACATTTTGTGTACGTTGAGTTAGGCTGGTGCCTGGGGAGTGGAATCGAAAATGACATAATTTAGACCATAACCTACTTTGGATCGTCATTTTTCAAGTATTGTAATACTAGAAAAGAGCATTAAGATGTGGTTCTCCATTGTTGGTGAATTAGTATACATACTGTTGAGAATTTTTTCAGTGTCATCAACATTAAAGCTAGAGTTAGCCAGCTTTCTAATGAAGTTAGCCATTTTGTTATAGTTGTTTGAATGTCACTTTGAGTGATGAATTATCACTTTTTTAGATAATGGTAGATATCTTTAGACCATGTTGCCTTTTAACAGTATGAATGGTTCAACAATGACATTTTGATCATATTTATGCGTCTAATTTTATTAATGGTGTATTCTTTGCCCTTTTTACGTGCAGCAATAAAATTGAAGTTGCCTATCATGAATCTGTTGCATTGAAGAGGCAAGAGGAACTCATCCGTGAGGAAGAGGCAGCATGGCAGGCTGAAAGTGAGCAAAAGGCAAAACGAGGAGCAACTGAAAAGGAAAAGAAGTCAAAGAAAAAACAGGTTTGGTTCGGTTTAGAGTATTATGATATTGCCAACTGGCCTGTTCATGCGATTCAGTAGTTGAGTCTTATGAAATGTTCCCTTAACAGTTATCAGCAGAACGACTGTATTTGTTAATGACATCTTAAGTCCTGTGCTCTCATCTAAACTCACCAAATGGATATTTAAAAAAGGCAATTCTGTTTTAGAAGTGTTATTTGTAACCTTTTCTATTAGCCTTGGTTGGAATGCATATTTTTTGCGAATATTGCATCAGTTATTATGCATGGATTCTGATCAGAACAATGTATCTTTTGGCTTTATTTTGTTCCTGCAGTGCACTCTCTGATGTTTTACTAAGTATGGGGTGTTTATTTGTTGACTTTGAAAACAATATTGCCACCAGGGATCCCTTTTATACTAGTCTTACTGTCTAATCTCTTATTTTGGTCCTTCAGATAGGTGAAAAACTGAGTTAAGAAAAGCTTTTCCCAGCTTTATGGTGGAAATAGATAAACTAATATTCAAATGCAACATTTCTGTTAACGTTTGTTCAAACTGAAACCACTGCAATGAGGGGAATGGGGTTGGTAGGTTTGAAAGTTTGTCAAAAATGATAATTCCTCATTTTCCCCTTTGATTCCGACAGGCATCCCTTGCTTCTTTTCTACAGGCTAAACAGAAGAGGAATAACCGGAAGGGGAAAGACAAAGGGAGGGAGGAAAGGCCTGATATACCAGTACAAGAGAAACAAGAAGAAGAAAACCCCACTGAGGAAATGAAAGATTACACAAGGGATGAGGAGCAACCGGAGCTTGAAAAGCCAGAAACACTGGATGATGTATCTGATGTGTCTGATTCAGTGGATGGTGTTACTGAAGTACCTCAGCCTGATTCTGAAGACAGAGATGCTGGTCCAATAAATTGGGACACTGACACATCAGAAGTCCATCCTCCCACTGAAGCCAGCAGCAGTGGAATTAGTGGGCTGTCATCTGTGCAAAATGGAGTATCTGAGAGAAAGAGCCCATCTGTGATGGATGATAGTTCCTCAACATGTTCCACAGACTCAGTCCCATCAGTGGTAATGAATGGGCCATATAAGGGGAACTCCTTTTCTAATTACAAAAACCAAAAATCACCTAGCAGGTAAATATAGCTCGCATTTCTTGCTGTGCAACTGTGATCATACAAGGTACTTTATCATTTTCCTGAATTCAAAATTGCAGGGGGAAACATCAGCGTGGTAAGGCAACAAGTGATGGGAATAATTGGCCAAATGAGATGGATAATCAGCCTTCTGGACCTGTAGCTGATGCAGGATTTCTGAATGATGTTTCTGGAAGTAGTAATAAGGTGCGTGAATCTGAGTCTGAGCCTGCTGTTCATTCATTGCATGATCGGATTAAGTGGCTGGAGCAGCATGTTGTTAAGAAGGTGATAATTTCTTTCCTTATAATTTTTTGTGGTCTTCCATGACTTGAAGATTGCCTTGCTGTTGTTGGCCTTCACCACCTGGACCCTACTGGTTACTTCTTCTATCTTGTATTTCTAACTGTATAATTGGTTCAAAGGTCGTACAGTCCCCAATATTTCCTATTGTATTTGCACAATTGTCGTTATTCCTTGCCACCCATACTCTTTAACACATTAGAAAGCTACATTTATCATCATAACTTGCGATTTTGTTAATTTCTTATTTTTCACGAGTGTGACACAACTGTTGTTTGCATTTCATGTTATAGGAGGAAGAAGTTGTTTCACTGCAGAAAAAATTGAGTATCAAGGATCAGGTTGATTTGGAAAGACCGTTGAAAGAGAAGACATCGGCAGTAACATCCTCACCTGGAAGCCCACCTAAAATTGTGCCCTTGATGGGTCAACCGAAGTCAGAGTGCCAGAGTAGTGCTGTTATAGATTCTGTTCCACTTAGGAAGGGATCCTCAATCAGTGCCCAGCATACTGATAGAGTGACACCTTTGACTACTACATCCCAGAATAACTGTGTGTCCAAACCTGAGACTCAGAAGGCTGCAACTCCAAAACCAGCTGAAAAAGCCATGGCACAGCAAGTGCCTGTGTTGTCTAGGCCTTCCAGTGCTCCTCTGGTTCCTGGTCCCAGGCCTACTTCTGCTGTTGTGCCTATTGTTCAAACAGCTCCTCTGCTTGCTCGTTCAGTAAGTGCAGCTGGCCGGTTGGGTCCTGACCCATCACCAGCAACTCATAGTTATGTTCCCCAGTCATATAGAAATGCCATTCTGGGTAACCATGTAGCTTCAGGTTCAACTGGTATGACGCATAACTCTCCAACCTCAGGAGTGAACCCATCCCCAGTATACTCACAGTCACCAGCCTTGGTATCTGCCCCAATGTTCTTACCTCAGGGCTCTGAAATGATGGACCCAAGCTCAGTTAAATCAGGTTTTTCGTTTGGGATGGTAACTCGGGATGCGTTGCATAATGGACCCCAATGGATGGAGAGTTCTCAAAGGGAATCGATCAAAGGCATGAATTACGATCCTTCCTCCTTGCTTCATGATCAAAATTTTGACTTCTACAAACCGCCTTTACATGGCAGGCCACAGGAACATTTGTCCACTGAGTTCCCAGCCTGTACATCTGGGCGTCAGACCCAAGGTGTATCGGCCGATGAATTCCCTCACCTTGATATCATCAATGATTTGCTTGATGATGAGCATGGCTTTGGAACTGCTAGAGGAAGCTCAGTCTTCCACCCCTTCAGCAACGGGCCAACCCACTTAAATCGGCAGTTTTCTTACCCCGGTGATTTGGGCATGTCTAGCGACACGGGGTCTGCAACCAGCTCTTGTAGGTTTGAGCGGACACGGAGTTACCAAGATGATGGGTTCCAGAGGGGCTACTCTTTAGGGGGACATTTCGAATCACTTAGGGAATTTACACCGCAAGCTGGTCCGCCACCTTATGTGAATGGGCAGATTGATGGGTTAATTCCTAACCAGTGGCCGATGGCAAATTCTGATCTATCTGTACTTGGCATGAGGAACACAGAATCTGAGGGCTACCCTTACTACAGTCCTGAATATTCGAACATGGCATGTGGGGTGAATGGGTACACTGTATTCCGGCCTTCAAATGGTCAGTGAAGAGGATGGTTAGTGAAGAGAATGAGCAACGGAACCTACCCACAAATTAGTGGGTTGCTGTCCGTTGTAATAATGTACTTGAGGAAATTGTTGGGTCGTTACATTTGGAGTGAGGTTGTAATCTTTTCAGAAGAAAACATTTTGTAAAGAGTGTTTCTTCCATCCTTTTCATAAGTTAGAAATGAAGCTTTGATTTATCCTGGGGTTTTCATGGTTCATGGCTGTAGCAGGCTTTTTGACATTTTAACTTATTACTTTTGGCCCATCACCGCTGTGTGGTCACTGTTCTTCTCATGATCTATATGTTAACTTCTCAAGAAATGCAGAGATGGATTTTTTATTGGAGTTCGACACAATCTTTTTTTATTTGATTTCCTACCAGTGTTTTTATGTGTTTTTGGGTATTGGAGAGAGAGAGTCCCATTTGGAATTTGGATTTGCCTATCGTAATGGATGACTTCAGAATATTCTTCTCACCATACCATGTACGCATATTTGTCCGCTTATGCATAATGGGATCCCCAAAGTGTCAAGTCCCATGAACTTTCCCTATACCGTTAAAACATTAAAACAATTTGGACAATATTCAGACATCATTAACAATTTGGTGACATAAATAAATCGATGAATTAAGATACGTGAACGGAAAGAAACACAATTCTTAATCCTCAAAGACCCGTAACATTATAGTATATCCCATACTTCAAATAATCAAATATTATACGAGTGTCGCTATTTGGACCATATTTACTGATCACATTGCAGATCACATATCTAATACAGTTGGATCCTACATACATTGATGGGCCGTTAATAAATATGGTATAAGTAACATTATTGATATTACACATATAAAATACCCCTATGAAAAGGAAAGTGGAAAGCAAAACCTTGGGATTAAGTTCAAATCTTTCTCCCTTAAGCTTATTTAATTGCTCACATGACCTATTCAATTTTGTTGAACTCTACTTGGAGACGAAAAGAATGGTTTTAAACAAATCCACCCATTAGTCAACAGTCAAATTCCTCCAAATCACTAATAAAATAATACCAAAGTTCCTCAGAGGTTTCAGCTATAAATACCGTAACTCCGTCATGAAGTTTACGCATACGTTTATATCTTAATATCACTGCACCTAACAAAAATATTATGGGGCTTGTCAACTTTGCTTTGGCTGCGCTGCTGCTTCTGTGTCTTCTGCATGTACAACCCAACAAAGCTGGCAGAATTCTCTATGCTGAAGCGAGGCTTATGAAGCATGAACTTATGAACTTCCAGTCTCTTCCCAGAGGTGATCTGCCTCCTTCCGAGTCTTCCAGGTGCACCTACATCCCCGGTACTGGGGGATCGGGCTGCCCACTCAAGGTCAAGAACTACGCAGGCCATGGCTTGTCTCACCATGCTTCTGCTTATCCCCGTCTCTGGGTTCCATTTGGTGTGGCTACCAACCATAAATGATACTGATATCATCAAACACCTGGTGGAGTACCGTGTACGTTACTTCAAATTTTGGAGACTTGAAACTTAAGTTTACTGGTTGAACTTGGAAGAATAATATGATATACAAAATAGTAGCCACATAGATTTAATTTCGGTTTTTCTTGTAACAATGTTATAAGTAATTTGTACATTCATTTACTCTGTTCAATACCTTCATTTCTCGGCCTTTGGCTAAGATCAAGTGTAAAAGTTGATTTATTCCTTGCGGAAAAGACCTTATCATCTGTTGGGGTTTTTTACGCCAAAGGCTTTTTACGTAGGCCAAGCTTTGTACATCTTTTTCCTTCTTTTCGTTGTATTATATTGGTTGATTATTGAATGAATTCCAGTTATCTCGAATAAAAAAAAAAAAACGTAATCCAGTTTTGTGCACTGTGGCCTGACTAATGTAGTTGTGTTGATCCATTATACTTTTTGGAATTATAAAAAAAGGTTGGCGGTTTGGCAAGGAGAAAGAAAAATGTGCTCTCAACCTTAACACGCTATATATTTGGCTGGCAGTTTTTCTTTGACTGGCGCTATAGTGATCAAATTTCCAACATATGCGTGCCTTGTTAATAGACAGAGAGGAAACTGGGATATGCTAATTATTTATTATTTTTTAAAACCCTAGAACTATAAACTCTCACTTTAAGGAGAAAGACTTCCATGAAATGGGGATAACACTATTTCCCCGACCAATAACGCTATGATACAAGTGATAACACTTCCACGTGCTATTCCCATTGCAACTAAAGTTTTTATCTACTTAAAGGGCTTAAGCTTATATAATTTTAAAGTATACGTTTACATTTTCTATACAAATATATTTCAAACTAGTTGTAGACAACAGATTATTTTATTCAACTAGCATATGCGAAGCACTTCCAAGTGTCCATAAACATGAGGCAATTAAACAAATGATGATACGAAGGCCTTTATCTTGGGTATAATTATTTAGACATACATGTGTGTGTTTAGTTTTAATCAATATAAAACAAAAAAAGAACTAAAAGGTGTGTCTTGAAGATCACATGCATCACATTCACAGCTACAAACACATAAACATGGAACAACAATACATAGCTTTAATTACTTGTTTTCTTTTTGTGGCCATTTTTCATATCCGCCGTTAATTTGACTAATCCTGTGTGCTGCAGTGTGCTGATTTTGAACTCTCAAAAGAAAGATATGGATCATGCGTAGAAGGCGCGTGCTACTTGTATTTCTCTATATTTTCTTCCTTATTTATCATGTGGAAATTTTGTGGAACTTACAGCTTCACAAGTTTGACTAATTTCATGGTTAACGGAAATTGATTGATGCATGAATATGTAGTTGATATTTTAAATATTGACTTCAGTTTCTTTGGGCTAGAAAAAATGATGCCACAAAGCCTTCCTGTTTCATGAAAATGGAAAATGAAAATGGTGGACATATAGACATCGGTTTTTTGCACATATTGTCAAGTCAACGTTTGATTTGGCCAAGTTTGAACGTGGAACCTTTGCTTTGGACATTATTTCACAGTTTCCATCAGTGGCGGATTCAGGATGGGAAAGCCAATTGGGCGGAACTTACATACTAAATTTGACGGTACGAGTGAATTTCATTAATAAGCAGAAAAAAATACATCTAGTCAGAGGGTCATAATGAGTTTTACCCTCAAATACATCTATACATAAATAAAAACTTAACAACAAAAACAAAAATCACAAGTAATTTCAACAAAATCACAAAATTTTAAATCAATCCCTACATAAATCCTAGAATACTCAATTTTAAATTAAAACTATAATTAAAGATATAGAAAAATTAGATAATTAGAAAATACTTTTTGTTGTAGAAAGTAGAGGAAAATATACTGCCAAGTTGTCCACTGCCCAACCAAGATAACAAGAAGATGCAACAAATAAAAGGGGAAAGAATATGTTGTTGCCGTCAGATTGCCATAGAATAGATGAGATAAACAAGCTGATGTGATGTAGCCAAAAAGAAGAGAGAGAAGATATGAGACCACTTCCTCTTGGATGGGCAACATGTGTATTGGGTTAGCTTTTATTTTTTAAATTTTGGGCTGCCCTTATAACATATGTAGGTTTTAAAAATTGAAAAAATTTTTGGGATGGGCAGGTACCCATCCTGCCCTATGCATAGATCCGCCACTGGTTTCCATAGTTTCATTCTAACTTCGTAATTATTAGGAAAACTAATTTCATCCAAGAAATGGTCACATTGTCTACTTAGGGAGGAGATTTTTTAGTATAAAATAGAGAGAAAATGGATGGACGAAAAAAATAAGGGAGGGAAAAGGGGATGAGCGATGAACGATCCAAAAACAATAGCATTCTTTTGAGTGGCTTACCCACTAAGTTAACATACAAAACCTTTGTCAATGGGTCTAACCTAGTGACAAAGGGCCTTAACTTGCAAACTAGTGGTCTCAGGTTCAAACCCCCATGACACCAATTGATGTGTGTGTAAGAAACTCACCTCCTCTTATAGTTTAGACTATCACTTATGTTAAAAAAAAATACAAAACTTTTTGTCGATTGTTATATGTCGGTTTTCATTGTTTGACAACAAAAAATATACATTTATTTCTTTACTTATTTAATACAAATTAACGAAACATAAGCATGCATCCACTAGTATTTCTAACAATAATCTGGAAAAAATATATGCGCGTTTGGATCAAGATGAGCCTAGAACCCCTGCAAAAGAAAAGATAGCATAAAGCAATAAGGTGTGTTTGATTGACTGCCAAAAGATAGGAGAGCCTTGATCTTAGTAATTCACATGTTTTAGCTAAGAAAATATCTGTGTGATCAAATGCGAATACACGTCCTACAATCTTGGAGGTCGTCGATCGTCAATCTTTTCAGAATTTAATTCCACAATCTCCATTTCATTTTCAGGTACGCAATCTGAACAAGACAATTTAAGGCTCTATCGGTCTGTCTAGGCTCTATTGATTGAAGGCTTAAGCAAACTCTACGAATATTCCCACGCAATATCCGGAACAACATATTAAGGCTAGCAAAAATTGCAGCTTTGAATTTTATATATTTATAATTTTTTTTTTCTTAAGGAGATGATTAATATTCCACTTCATCTATAAATATAAATATTATTGCTGTGTGTCAGGGTAGCAAAATAAAGATGAACTAAACCCTGACATGCGGCAAAGCATCCAATTATTGTCGTTTATGGAGTTACTATAACCGTTTTAACTTTTCAAAAAGCACAAATTTTTGTGCTAAAGTTTATTTTTTATTTTATTTTGAGGGACCATCAATTATTGTGTAGCAACATTTAGGTAGACTCTTGCTATCATTTGCCATATGATGATCACTCACTTTATTGAAAATTTACAAATCATAGTCAAAATGCAAAACCAAAAGTCACTTTTGGTTTCAACCTAACCAAAAGTTAATCTGTTCGTTTGAGACTATTAAATATATAATTTAGAATCTATACCATTGGATCTCAAATTACTTTTAACACTTTCACCGAACAACAATGTGCATCAAAACTTCTCATCCAATTCAATATTTGTGGGGACTAAATCTCACGTATCATGGCTTAACCCATATGCCACAACTAAAATATGTGGGATGATCAAACTTTCCTCCCACTAGAGAAGTGTAGAGCGAGGAAGATGCAAATCGCTCATATGATCCCACTAGCATGAAGTGGAGGACGGGATGCGCAAAGCTAGGGAAATAGGGCCAAACCCAAGAACTTGAAGCGCTATAAAAATCCAGCTAGACCTCCAGCCAAGGGACGAGAAATTCAATTGAACACTAAGAGTACGCTGCACAGACATTGACTTGAGCGTTGGAGTGACTTTTGCAGGTAATCACCCCATTTCCACCATTCGACCTCGGAAACGTAATCCGGAGTTTTCTTTCAACCAAGGAAGCATATGGACTTCAGTCAAGAACCTGTGGAGGTATTTCTTCTTGAAAGAAATCCTGCTCCAACAGTTGGCGCCGTCTGTGGGAATCGTACAAAAAGTCATAATGAGAAGCCATGGATACACTCTTGCCTTAGGAGCTACAATGGGGGCATGAATTAAATCCCCCAATAGAGAAGAATTTCTATACTCTCTTTCCTCTCCCTTCGCGCCTAGAGCTTATATATCAAGAACAAAAGCAAAGCATAAGCGGTTTTACGAATGAATGTATCTCTGTCGATCGACCTCTTATAATAAGGGGCGAAGATTGGGAAAATAATTCACAGAAGTCACGGGAAGAAGTTTTTCAAAAGCAAAGATAAGGTTTGATGTGGCCGGCTTGGATATTTGCCTTAGGCTCTAGCAACAAAGCCTGGTCTGATATGACCAATTGAAATTATTTCTACCAACGCATGCGCTTCGATAAAAGACAAATAAGAGCAACATATGTAAGCAATAAGTGATGCAAGGTAGTAAGTACACCTACGGAGCTAGGCTTGTTCACCCCCTCACGCAAAGACTAGATTGTGGACTGCTTGGGAGTCGATGAAAAAGAAAAGGAGAAACTGAGGGCATATGGAGTCCAAAAGGTCAGCAAAAAAAAAAAGAAGGCATGGACACCTTGGATAGGTTGAGAAAACGAAGGTGCACAGGTCCAGAAGGACAGCTAAGAGGTTTTGGGGCCCGCGTGGACAGCTCAAGTGCAAGAAAAAAAAAGAGAAGAAGAAGACGAAAAAAAAAAAGGTTCGTGAACACCTTGGATCGGTTGAGAAACCGAAGGCGCACGGGTCCGGAAGACAACTAATGGGTTTTGGGGCCCGAGTGGACCGCTTAAGTGTAAAAAAAAAAAAGAGAAGGAAAAAAAAACAAAAAAGAAGTTCGTGTACACCTTGGATTGGTTGAGAAACCGAAGGCGCACGGGTCCGGAAGGATAGCTAAGGGGTTTTGGGGCCCGCGTGGATGGCTCAAGTGCTAGAAAAAAAAGAAGGAAAAAAAAAATAAAAAAAGAGAGAAACCAAGATACATGGGACCCACTGGATTGGTAAAGGCTCAAAACCAAGCGCACCCCAACTGGGGTTGGGATAGGCTAGCAAAGAGAAACCAAGAGGCATGGGACCCACCGGGTTGGCAAAAGCTTAAAACCAGGCGCATCCCAATCC
The DNA here is from genome assembly GCF_000346735.1 of Prunus mume. The sequence continues at coordinate 40,962,390 of NC_024127.1, forward strand.
ATTTGGGATCGGCTAGGAAAGAGAAACCAAGAGGCATGGGACCTACTGGATCTGCAAAAGCTCAAAATCAAGTGCACCCCGACTGGAGTTGGGATCAACTAGCAAAGAGAAAGCAAGGATCATGGGGTCCACCGGATCGGCAAAAGCTTGAAGCCAAGCACATGTACACCCCAACGGGGGTCGGTTAGCAAAGAGGAAAATGAGCATGGGCCCACCGGATCGGTAGAGGTGCAGAAATTCAAAATAAAGAAAAGGGTCCACTTGCGCGTGGGATCGGCTGTCCGCACTTGGATACTCCACATAGGGATAACAGTCCACAATTGGAACTTGAAAAGTTAGCAACGTGCATGAAAATTCATATTTGAATATTTCACATGCAAGGTGTGAAAGAAACATGCATGTGTCAGTGATAGGCCAATAGGAATCATATTTTTAGGCTTGACCAACAAGCCCAAGGGAAAAAGGTATGACTTATCTGGGCTCAGCCATGAGCCCATCAGGATGACATGCACTCAATTCGAAGAAAACTTGTTCCAAAGTCCCACTTAGATCATTTTTCCCTATCCACTCGCGAAGCGTGTAGAGAGGAAAAAAATGGGGCACTGTGGGGCCAAATCTCACGTATCATGGCTTAACCCATATGCCACAACTAAAAGACGTGGGAGATCAAACTTCCCTCCCACTAGAGAAGTGCGGAGCGAGGGAGACGCAAATCGCTCATATGATCCCACTACCACGAAGTGGAGGATGGGATGCGCAAAGTTAGGGAAGTGGGGCCAAACCCAAGAACTCAAAGCGCTATAAAAACCCGGATAGACTTCCAGCCAAGGGACCAGAAATTCAATTGAACACTAAGAGTATGCTGCACAGACACTGACTTGAGCGTTGGAGTGACTTTTGCAGGTACTCACCCTATTTCCACCGTTCGACCTCGGAAACATAATCCGGAGTTCTCTTTCAACCAAGGAAGCTTGCGGACTTCAGTCAAGAACCTGTGGAGGTATTTCTTCTTGAAAGAAATCCTGCTCCAACAATATTATTCCTTCTAACTAAATAAAAATGAAATAACTAAACAAATAGTTATTTTATTTTATTTTTAATTTTCCTATAAATCATGCTCTTTATTTACTTGAAAATAATGAATTAAGAGAGTTTCTGTGGGAAAGATTGCAAGGGAAAGACTAGTAGCAGTGCTTCTTATTATTCTATCAGCAGCATCAATGTTGGTGGAAGCTGATGAGCACAACAATGTTCATCGGAATCTCTCCTCACTTGTTCCAAATTCTAGTGCAGACTTCTTTCACGTTCCAAAATTCATTTATACAAAAGTGAAGAATGTTTGCGTTAAAATTGTCAACAAGTTGAAGATGAAAATTGGAATTACCAAAAATGAAGTTGGCGTTGTAAAAAAAACAAGGGAAGATGTCATGGCCAGAGCTTGTGGGCGAAAAAGGGGAGGTGGTAAGATCCAGGATTAAGGCACACAACCCATCGTTAAAAGTAATCATAACAATAAGGGCATGTTTACGTATCAGTAATTGGTATGGAAGGAAAGGGAATGATTTCCATTCCTGACTTCTCCTGTGTTTACTTGCAATTAGGAATGAAAAAATAAGTGGGCCCCACCTCAAAATCCATAATCACATTCTCTCAAAACTAGGAATCAGATCAACTAGGAGGGAGTAGTCGATACGATTCTCATTCCTGTTTTCTCTTAATAACTTCCAAAAATACCCTTATCACTTTACCATAATTCTAAAATTAATTTGGATTCTGATTCATGCAAATTAGTAAACAATAACAATGGGAATCAATCCCATTCCATTGCTAATTCCATATGTTTAGTAAACAGCTTAATGAGAATGATTCTTCTCATACCGATTAGTAGTTCTCCGATTCCTAAATTCTTTGATTCCTAGTTTCTCCATTACTGATATGTAATACATCCCTGAGTTCCATACTAGCAATATTAAAAGGGTTCTTGTTCACGTTAATCGCTACGGCACTGTCGACCAAGTACCTCGTAGAGGTTGATTAGGATTAATTCAAAGTGGATTTTGCATATAAGTACAGGAGGACACTCAAACACTTGGGTTTTAAATTAAGGAAATTATTTCAGGGGAGGGGGACCAAAATTGGATGTAAGGGGGCTTGGAGTTATTTCCAATAAATTCTTTCCATTTTTATATTATATATAAATTTATACAAGTGATAATCTATTCTAAATTAATCTAAATATATATTATATATATAAATTTATACAAGTGATAATTTCGCATTGTTGATTTACAATAATTTTTTGGTTATTAACATAAGCACAACCTTAAGTTATTTTTTGTTATTTAAAATTATAATTAATGCTCAAGAAGGTGTAATATTCAATATCATACAAGACGCAATTTAAAAAAAAACACAATATATATCCATACTTTTTAGCAAAGACACACAAATCCAGTTTGAAATTAATATCCTTGCCTACGCTATCTTAGGCGCTGCAGTGACAACACCTTGCTCATCAATCCAGACACGAACCCTGTCGCGACGGAAATCCATGGTGATGAAGGACCCTTGATTTATTGTGTGGGCTTTGAGCGATGGATTTTCTTTCATTATAGTGGCTACTGCCTCCTCTCCTTTAGTCCCCACCAGCTCTGGCCATGAACTCTTTCCTGCTGCTGCACCTGCAAGCAATAACATCAACCAACCCACAAATTAACACATAATTAGCGATGTAGAATTATAGCTTAATTAATGATCCGATCATGATATGAAGGAAGCAAAACGATAGTGATGTGTGGTGGTAAGATGTAGAGAAAATCTCACCAGTGCTTGTGCTACTCGCCATCTTGGTGATTATCACTATTTCTTGGTAAAGAGGTTGTGGGAGGAAATGGGTATTTGAAGTGGGATGAGTTTGGATGTTTTAGCCTTTGGATTTGTGTATGGCCGGCAGGGATAAATAAAGGTTTGACTATGTACTACATTTTGGCAGGAGGTCAAGAATTTTTTGTTTTTATTATTATTATTTTAAGAAGATTAAATACAAATGTGATGGGTGATTGAGAAATTGTGGTTGATTATTTACCAAAACAGAGAAACCAAGGTGGATTCTCTTTCTTGTGTGTGCACAAGGGATACAAATAAATAATCCAGAAAAGAGTACCCAATCAATGACAAATGGAGCCTTCATCTTTTTTTCTTCAGTTCTCAATTGGAAAAGGAGGACAAGGATGCTTTTAGAATTATATTGGCATTGATGGTACATTAAGAAAAGTCAATGCACATTCTGATTTCAGATTCTCTTTCTCTTTCTTGTTCTGCTAGTCATCTTCTTATTCTAGCTTCTTCTTCTAAAGAGTTATTAAACAATGATCCAGGTTTTCGAGTACAAAGATAAACATATTTAACCACTTAAATTACAAGATTCTTATAAGTAGTCTTATGAGAAAATAATGTAACATAAAGCGGATCCTAAATCAAATTTAATAAGAGTACGTACCATTAACATAGTGATCTCTCTATATCTTAACCTGAAACCACTTCTTTAATTTGCTGTAAATCCAAGTTTTTAAGTGGTCCTCTTGTAATTAAGTCACACACACACACTCACTTCCATACGTATAATACAACATCCATTTTATTTAATGGAAAAACTTGATTCTTTAAAATTAAGGAGGAGCTCCTCCTTGTTAACCTCTACGGGGGGAGGGTGGTAATGCCAACTTTCCCATTCACCTTGCTGATAATTTTACTACCAGCTTTCTTGATTTTTGTATGAATGATTTTTGGAACGTAAGTCTTCACTAGAGTGAGCAAGAAGTGAAGGGAGATTTAGGGAGGAAAGTGGAGAAACATATTGGACATGGTACTCATCAGCTTTCACCAACACTGATGCTGATAGAAAGCACCATCACCACAACAAGTCTTCCCCTCGCAATCACTTCCATGGCTACACTCTTAATTTCATAAAAGAACCATTTATAGGAAATTAGAAAACTCATTCTCTAGTTAATTCCTTTCTTAAGAAAACGGAAGAATATTTAAATCGAGAGAAGTTTGCATGCCCGTTAAATTTTGTGGAGAATGATTCGTACTTGTAACTACTTTTAACTTTGAAAGGTTATCACTATACCAAGAGTTATTGATTCAAATTATATAAATTCTAGTTGATATGATTCATTGGACATCTTACTCTCTCTTTTTCCACCGTCGGAAATATCCAGATATGACACATCTGTTTTTTTGGCTGCATTAATCTTTGATGGTTTTGAACATTCATGTGATTGAGCTTCTTTGTTTTGTTTCTTGGTAATGCCAACTTCATTTTCGTTTTTCTTGGTAATGCCAACTATACCCTCCACCTTGTTGAGAATTTTACTACCAAATTTTTTTATTTTTGGAATCTTAAAATCTTCCCTAAAATTAAAAGCAAGTGGAGAGAGACTTTGGGAGGGATGTGGATTATTTTTTTGAACATGGTACTCATCATCATCAGCTGCCGCAAACAATGGTGATGATAAAATAATAAGCACCATCACCACAAGCCTCCCCCTTCGAAACCATTTTTATGGCTGCACATGTTACGTACATTCATTATTTTCAAGTAAATAAAAAACACTATTTATGGCTGCACACGTTACGTACATCCATTCTTGATTTGATTAGGAGCATCTTTTGGTTAAGGTTCCTATGTTTGCATGTGTTGTTAAGATGTAAAGGCCTTTTTAATTTTATTTATAAATATAAAGAAAAAAGAAAATGTCAAGTGACTTCTGGTTCGGCGTTTTAACTATGGTGAACATGAGTTTCCATTAAATTGATCATATAGAAAGGACTTGGCCATTCATGCATCATCTCAGGCAAAAAAAATGAAAACAACATAAGATTACTATGTTTTACTTACACCCCGAAAGAGGATGGTCCAATGTTGGTATGTCAACTCTGATAGCAATACCCTTCATGTGAAAAGCCACTTCAATTAATTTCCTCTCTCATTACAAGCAAATATTGTATGCAGGTTTTGCTTTAATACAAATGATGATCTATATTACTATAAATTAATCTAATTTACAGAAAAGAGGACATTGTATTGGGTTCATTTTTACACATAATTTATCATGTTATGCACTCAATATTTTGAGTTAGTTCTTGACATTTTATAGCATTTGACTTTCTTTTTGTGTTTTCATAGATTTTACCTTGGTTAGAATGAAAATGAGCTAAAATGCATTATTGGTTATTAAGTTTGTTTTTGTTCATTTTCCTAGGTCAACTTCTTAGCCTTGAATCAGCATGCTCCGATGCTCAGATGAGGTGAAGATCTTCATGAAACTTGTTCTAATGGATCTTGACATATCTGAATTTGAGCTCCATTGAACAAGTATAGCCTATTCAACCGATCCAGCATTTTACCCTAGCTTTAGAGGTTTGTCTTGGGCTAGTTTTTACCACCATGATGTCATCTTGATTCTTCTTGTTACCATACTATTTGGTAACAAGAACTTACCTTGATGGAGTGCAATTTTCTGAGACAAAGAGCACCTTTGTGAAGACAATGCGTCTAGATTGATTATATGGAAAACCCATTAAGTTCAATCTAGGTGTGCCTTCCATATTCTCTTTGAACTTAATGGGTTTTCCATATAATTAATTCAAAGTACTAAGCACACCTAGATTGATTATATGGAAGACATGAGTATTGTAGCACTAGCCATGCACTCTACTTATATTAGAGAGAATCAATGCATCTTGAATCACTAGACCCGGTCTTGATTGCAAACATCTTCATTAAGACTTTTAGAGTTCATTACTTGAGTGTCTATGAACATGAGTAAGATTATTTAGAGTGGATTCCGAAAACCCTAGTGTTTCTCATCTTTGTAAGCCACATTTTGATATTCATTTTTGTTAGGCTTGTTAAATTAGAATTGGGTTACTTTTGTGTGTGTTATATGTTTGAAATTGTGAGTGTTCTTTCCACTCAATTGTATTCATTTATGTATTTGTTTTTTACATTTGGCCCATGTATAGTTCTTCATTTTTCTGTATTGAATCCAACCATATAAAGAACGTGAAATTTGAATAAACGGTTGGAGAGTTATAGGTCAAAAGCTGGATAGAGGTTGAAGCTGAAAATAGGGGAAATTCCTCTCGGGTTCAAAACGACCGTTCGACTTGTTCATGCGACTGGTTGCCTTCCATCTTGTTTAAACAGGCCACCATCTGCTTCAAAACGATCGGTCATCACTGTTCATGCTACCGGTCGTCATTGTTCACTAGGTGATAAACAAGTGATAGATTAGTGATAAAGGGGTGATAGAAAGGTGATAAAGGGATTATAGAAATTCCTGATTGTGTTTATCTTTGGTTTCTTGTTTTGTTTCATTTCTTTTACTTTTCTTTTCTCATTCCTAGTTTCCAATTTGTATCTTACCTTTGTGTTGTGTTAAATAAGTTTTCTTTTCGTACTCAAACTAGAACTTTTAGTAAGCCGACAGTTCCTCGTGGGATCGACCCCATACTTATAAATCTATACCCTAATAGATTCGTGCACTTGCAGATATTTTTAATTGGATGATTAGCACATTAATTTGTGCCAATTATTAATACAACACATTGTCCTCACAAACTGATCTAGTTAAATACCGTATGTAGTTTTATTCCACGACGCGGGAGATTTACAAACCCCTCAATTCAACATTTAGAAAGGAACAACAATCACAAATAATCGAAAGTAAAAGGAATAATTATAATGGAAATGCAAGCTCTATCTTAGCTAATTAGCCAATTATGGGAGGCCTTGTGACAAGTCGATCATCTTTATCAACCCATACCCAAACCCTATAGCAATCGTAGTTGGTGATGACATATGTTTCTCCTTCAACCACAATCTTAGCAGTCACAATAGGGTTCTCTCTCTCAATTGTTGCTTTGGCAACCTCCCCCTCCACTCCAACAAGCTCTGGCCACGAACCCTTGCCTGAAAATAAAAAAATATACATATATATATAAGAAATTGGCACATATCTCTGAAAAAACTAAATAGAAAGAAAAGAAACGAAGGAAATTGGCTACTACTTTACCTTCACATTCTGAACCCATCTTTGAGTAAATGATTGCTTGCTCTGGTTTAGTCTCTTTGCTTATCTTCTCTATTTGTATGCTTAAATTTGTGTTAGAGATGAGTACATATACATACATACATATATATATATATATATATATATATTAGCATTTTGATTGCTTAACGTAGTTGGTCTTGGTAATCGACTCTCATTATGGACTTTTAGCTGTTGCTTCTTAAGATTCAAGTCTTCTAAAACGAAGAAAATTTGACTTTTATGAGTTTTGTTGAATGAGTTTAAATATGCGGCGGCCATTAGATATTCAAGTTCTTCTGCCGTCCAAGACTACCAAGAACTCGAAAGCAATCAGAAATTTCTTCTCTTTTTCGTTTCGGTCACTAGGAAAATTTTGAACAGAAATTTATTAAGATCGTGACTAAATAATGAATTAAGTAAAAAATACTACCTAATATCTTAATTGTTAATTATACTAATGGTTTCTCAATTATATCTCGATTTGTATTTTGGTCATACTATAGTCCTCACATACTCTGTCACAAGTGGCATTTTAGTTCTTCTCGTTCACCGAGTTCATGGATTAAAAATCAGGATGCCACCTCAACATGGAATGGTTTAAATTACACCCAATGGTCATCATTAGGCAAGTGGTGTATTGGGAATATATATAAAAATTTCTATTTTTAGGAGAAATACTTAAATGAAATAGGGATAACACTTTTGCTATTCCCGGCCAATCACGTTATGTTACGCATGATAATTTTTCCATGTAGCAATCTGTGATTGGCCGGAAATAGCAAACAGTGTTATCCTCGTTTCATACAAGTTTTTCTATATCTCTAGACACCCAATAATAAAAACAATTTCCAAAATTTCCAAAATTTCCCATTTAATTAAAAATATTAGAATATAAAAATATTTGAAATGTGGAATTCATGTTATTAAACAAACAAAGCATTCCGTTTGTATTGCATTTGGTTGAATTCATGTTTTGGTTCACATTGGTGTGATTGGCTTCGGCCTTTTATTGAAGGAAATTCGATTTTGACCCAAAAATAAAAAACAAACAAAGCCACTCTACAACATGAGAAATAAAGCCCAAGGCCCATCACTCGAAGACGGGCCTTCTCTTCTCTCTCTGAACGCCCTTTAGAGCTCCTCGCCCCTGTCTCCTCCTCCGCCGCCCGCCGCCGCCACCCCGCCGCCGCCGCCCCTGCTTCCACCGGTCTCTCCTCTCAATCCGAACCAGGTCAGAATATTTTCTCTCTCTTTCATGTCTTCGATCCTCTCTCTGTGCTTATCATCCGCTAACTCTCGCTCTCATTGCCAACTTGGCAGCCTCTCACTCTCTGATCGCCGTCGTCAAATTGCTTGATTCTCAGGCTTACTCTCGCATCTCAATATCAGGTATATCTCTTCTTCCTCTAATTGCTCTGGATCTGAATTTGAATTAACAAAATTAGGGTTTTTCTTCGAAATTAAAATTTGGGTTTCATGAAATTAATTAGGGACTTCATTTTTAATTGGGCTGTAGGCGGTTTCTGAGGTAAATAGAAAGGCCTAATAAAGGATTTTAGGGTTTACATGTACCTTATGCATGCTTCTGGTTCTGTTATTTGATGGAAATTAATTAGGGCTTTTGCTTATTAATTGGATTGTTTTTAGGTTCTGTTGTTGGGTTGCATGTATTGTTTAGGTTTTGGTGGATGTGATTGTGAATGTTGATTAATTGGGGGATTGGGGCTTTGCTGGAAATTGGGACTTTTGCTGTTTAAGTGGCTGTTTTTAGGTTCTCTGTAGGTGATTAATTTGCTGCTTGCTGTCAGATTATGCATTCTGTGTTGCTGATTAATTGGATTGTTTTTAGGTTCTTTTTTTGGTGTTATGCTATTCAGTTCTTGAATGATGATTAATTGGTTATGTTTCTGCTGCTTCAAGGTTATGTTATCATTGCTGGTTACATTTTGGTGCATAAATAGTAGAATGGTATTTTGCTGGTTATAGTTTGGTTAAACTGCATGTATTGTTTGCTGCTATTAGCTGTACAATTTAGCAAACTTTTTGAGTTCTCTCTTATTAGGGTTTTACGCATTGTGGCATATGGGGACTCCAGAAGCAAAGTATGCTGCATTTGAGGAGAAGGTCAAACGAACTGTTTACCTCGATAACATCTCACCACAGGTCACTGAAACTGTTGTGAGAACTGCTCTTTCACAGTTTGGGACTGTGAAAAATGTTCAGTTCATTCGAAATTACTTGGAATCAAGGAACATCCCGCAGTGTGCACTGGTGGAGATGGAGAACCTTAGACAGGCTGATGTTATTGTCTCAGAGTTAGCGCAATTGCCTTTCATGATGTCGGGGATGCCGAGGCCCGTGAGGGCACATCGTGCTGAAGTGGAGATGTTTGATGATCGCCCTGCAGAGCCTGGAAGAGGGATATTTTGTCGTTGGTTGGAGCCAAATGATCCGGATTTTAAAGTGGCACAAGAACTGAAGCGTCTTACTCGAAACCATGCTGCTGAAGCGTCATTTGTGCTCAAGCAACAACTCCAGGAAGAAGAGAATCTTGCAAAGCAGCAGAACGAGGCTCTTCAAGCAAATTATAAGAAGTATGACATGTTAGATAGGGTAATAGCTGATGGGACTGTTCAATGTTTGGCAAGTCATTATAATATACGACAAGCAGATGACGGATAGGTAGACTTTTACTATGTAGGCCGTTCAATGTTTGGCAAGTGTGAAAGAACTTGTTCATTACCGTGACATTTAGATATCCTCGCCTTTTGTTTAAATATGTAGACTTTTACTCACTCTGTGAATAATAATATCTCTGTTTCACGTAATATTTTGGTTTGTGATGTATTGGCTTTAGAAGAGATGTATATTTATAGTGAATCATGAGATAGCTTGTGGGTTGTCATTATTGACTATTTACATATGTAACGTAGGCTGTTTGCTTTGTTGTTAAGATATTATTGTGATGCAAAATGAAGAATAATAATTTGGTATGCAATGAAAATGAAGAATAGTATTTTGGTCAGTAGATACACACGTGCAATTTCCAACAACAACAGTCATTTGTACAATCCACCAACTTAGATGACAGGCTTTGACAGAACTAGGATGGGATTATTGGGGTGGGCTGAAGAAGCCAGGAAATGGGTGAAATGAGCTGGGATGAGACTTTTAGCAGGGGAAGCCGTATATCTCTACTTAGAAAGTTCATCAATGTTTTTCTAAAATGGGTCAGGCAAGGGCGGAATCATGATTTTTCATAACAGGGGGCTAAAATTTACTGATAGAAGAAGTGGTCAGGATTTTTCAATACTGTAATCGGATTGAAATCTTAATATAATTTGTAAAATTTTGGTAACTTAAAAGCATGCTGCTAAAGCTGCATTTTTGATCCAGCAATGCAAGAAGAAGACAAGCTTGCAAAGCAGCAGAATGAGGCCCTTAAAGCAAATTATAACAAGTATATATGATAGATATAGTGTGTGGCTGATGGAACTGCTCATCGTTCGCGTGTTGCAGATGACTGATAGGGTTTTCTTGAGGTTGTCCCTCCCCCAAGAAAGTTTAGTGCATTTGTATACAATAAAATATTTAGTAAATGATGTTTTCTTTTAGTAAAGCACCTTCATTTGGCTTGAAAAAAAAAGTTCAGTTTGGCAGTAGCCTCTTGATTTTGCAGTCATTTTATAATTAAATAAATAAATATACTACTGGGTTTAGCTGTGTTGCATCTATAGATGAATTTTAGAGGCTTCATTGATGGACATGGATTACAGCTTGAGTGGTAACTGTGGAGCTTTCCAAACACCAAAATAGAAAGCCAATTTCCAACCCATGTCTACTTATTTTTACTGATTGAGCAGAAACAATTACTAATTGAAGAGAAGAAGATAAGTTACTGTCAACTTTATCAAACCGTTCTTATTAGCTTCATATAGAATACATAGACAGAAAAACAAATTATGTTCGAAAACAATTATACAAATGCATGGAGAATAGAATTCCTTATTTCCTTATTTCACGTAAATTTCTTCAAGTCCTGCTAAAACAGAACTGGCCACCCTGAAGTGAAGTCCTGAGTCTAAACTAACCAATACTAGGGACCCTTGTAACAATGCCCTCAGTATCGACCCAAACACGAACCCTATCGCACCTGAAATCAGCAGTGACAACCGACCCTTCTGGCACGATCTGAGCATCAACTGAAGGATTCTCCCTCTCAATTTTTGCCTCTGCAACTGTACCCTGAGCTCCCAGAAGTTCAGGCCATCTATTCTTACCTGCATATATATGAACAAAATAATAAAGTCTTACAGCCTATAAACTAAAGACACCATAACAAGTAATTTAGCTTATATTAGTGGCATCTGTAATCGTACAGAAGAACTTGTTCATTACCTCGACACTCAGATGACATCCTTGCTTTCTATCTTAATATGCAAACTTTTCCTCTCTGAATAATAATCTATCTGTTTCTTAGCAATATTTTGCTTGTGAGGTATTGGCATCAGGAAGAGATGTATATTTATAGTCAAACATTGGAGAGATAGCTTGTGGCTGGTCATCATTGACTATTTCGATTGGATGCTTCATCGCCAAGAGATTAACTATCTGGCTAGTATGAACTTAAACATGTACGAACAATAAGTTTGTTGTTGTTATACAAATGAAGAAATAGTACTTGGTCAAATAACAGCAATAAAGTCAGTTCTATGACGGTAATGAAATCTGGTTGTACGATTCATCACATCACCTACTTAGATGATAAGTGCTGTTGACAAAACCTGAAATATTAATACATGTAAAATAAAATTGGAAAAAGGAGGAATAGCGCTCATGTGATTTAAATAAGAATTTGTGTTTGACTGGTAATGTAATCAACTTGAACATTATTTTTTTTTTTTAAATGTTGGGAGCTAAGAAAAAGTCATCATTTCAAATTTCGCATCTTGGTTTGGTTGATTGAACAATTTTGCTTGCTTTATAAGTTGATTGAACAATCTAGGGTTGACTACAAAAGTCAAACATTTTCTCCATATCTTAATTTTTTTCTTTTGTTTCAGTTTTCAAGCAGAACAATTATATTGGACTAGTTTAAGGTCTGGCATGAGCACGAGAAGGGCTTTTGCTGCCGCTAATATCATGCTGGAGCTAGCTAGGCACAAAACTGTTTAACTCATCAAATTGGACCCATTGGTTTGAAACATTTAATCCCCTCTTGAAATAATCAATTTTCAGCAACTTATTTTTATAGCAGGATCAGTGCACTAGCTTTAAATCGATGAAACACTAACATTAGCTTTTAGAATTGTTGTTTAATTATTCATAGTGTTATTTCAGTGCTTCACTGGTTTTAGTTTCAAACACAGCCAGCCCCAACTGCAATTCTGTCTTGAGACTCAAGGCTAATCAAATCGTCACTTCTGTTTTGCCCCCAGAATTTTTATTTTTCAGTCAACACTTGGATTTGTGGGTTCTCAGCAAGTAATCTCAAGAGCAGGTCTTTTCTCTGTTTGAACCACAATTATTTGCCATGGGGGTGAGACTCAACCACACTTTTGTGTCTGGTGTCCTCATCGGGTCATGCAGACGCCTATTTCATGTACTCTAGTTTACTTGGGTGGTGAAACCTGTTAAAATATCAAATTTTTATTGTAATTTTCCCCTGAAAAATTGGCTAATTGGCTTGCAGCACAGAGAATCAATCCCATTGGCTTTTGTTTACAATTATTACTAGCTAGCCTTTGTAAAGAGATTTATTTATCGCCATTTTCAATGTTTTGAAGAGTAAAGCTGTTGTACATTGAGCTTTACCTTTACTGCGGTTGAACAGAAAGAAGAAGAAAGGAGAAAAAGAAAACTACTGTCAACTTTATCAAACCACTCTTATATGTACTGAGCTTCACACAGAATACATTGAGATAACAAAAATAAACTGACAGCTTCCAACCCAAATAATGCATGGAGTATATTACAACTCCTTATTTGCATAACATATTAATAATAATATAATTAACCAATTACAGGACTAGTAACCAAACCATCTGTGTCGACCCAAACACGAACCCTATCAGGTATGCATACGAAATCTGGGGGGACAATGGTTCCTTCCACCACCACCTCAATGTTGACCGAAGATTTCTCCCTCTCAATTGTTGCCCCCCCACCCCAACTTCCAACAGCTCAGGAAATACATACTTACCTGCATATGCATTACATGAATTAATTTAGAACTAAAAAAATAATTGTATTAATTACATGTATATATATTAAATGACATGACCATGAATAATATTATAAAAGGATTGTTATAAGAAGTATAACATGATAGATAGTGTGATGGCTGATGGAACTGATCATCGTTTATGCGTTGCAGATGACTCATAGGGTTTTCGTGAGGTTGTCCCTCCCCAAAGAAATTTTAGTGCATAACAGTACAATATTTGGTAAATGATGTTTTCTTTTAGCAGAGCACTTCGTTTGGCTGAAAAAAAATAAGTTTCAGTTTGGCAGTAGCCTCTTGATTTTGCAATCATTTTATTTTCTTTTTGTTTCCCAACTGGGTTTAGCTGTATTGCATCTATAGATGAATTTTAGAGCCTTCGTTGATGGACATGGATTAAAGATTGAGTGGTATTCCAAACACCAAAATAGAAAGCCAATTTCCAACCCATGCCTACTTATTATTTTACTGGTTGAGCAGAAACAATTACTAATTGAAGAGAAGAAGATAAGTTACTGTCAACTTTATCAAACCGTTGTTATTAGCTTCATATAGAATACATAGAAAGAAAAACAAATTATGTTCGAAAACAATTATACAAATGCATGGAGAATAGAACTCCTTATTTTATTATTTCAGGTAAATTTCTTCAAACCACCCTGATGTGAAGTCCTTGGAGTCTAATTTAACCAATTGTAGGGACCCTTGTAACAATGCCATCAGTATTAACCCAAACGCGAACCCTTTCGCACCGGAAATCTTTAGTGACATCAGTCCCTTCTAGCACGATCTGAGCATCAACCGAAGAATTCTCCCTCTCAATTGTTGCTTCTGCATCAGTCCCTTGAGCTCCCAGAAGTTCAGGCCATGTATCCTTACCTGCATATATATGAACTCAAAAATTAAAACTTGCGGACTAAAGACACCATACAAGTAATTTTGCTTATATTAGTGGCATCTGTAATCGTACAGAAGAACTTGTTCATTACCTTGACACTCAGATGACATCCTTGCTTTCTGTTTTAATATGCAAACTTTTCCTCTCTGAATAAGATATCACTTTCTTTGCAATGTTTTGTTTGTGAGGTATTGGCATCAGGAAGAGATGTATATTTATAGTGAAACATTGGAGAGATAGCTTGTGGCTGGTCATTATTGACTATTTCGATTGGATGCCTCGTCGCCAAGATTAACTATCTCGCTAGTATGAACTTAAACATGTACGAACAATAAATTTTTGTTGTTTTAAAAATGAAGAACTCGTACTTGGTCAAATAACAGCAATAAAGTCAGTTTTATTGACGGTAATGAAATCTGGTTGTACGATTCATCACATCACCTACTTGAATGATAAGTGCTGTTGACAAAACCTGAAATACATGTAAAATAAAATTGGAAAAATAAGGAGGAATAACGCTCATGTGATTTTTTAAAATCTGCGTTTGACTGGTACATATAATAAACTTGAACATTATTTGAAAAAAAATGTTGGGAGCTAAGAAAAACTCATCATTTCAAATTTCGCATCTTGGTTTGGTTGATTGAACAATTTTGCTTGCTTTATTGATTGAGCAATCTAGGGTTGACTGCAAAAGTCAAACATTCCTCCAGAACCACAAGAATCCTTAGTTAGAATGGGATTCCAACACAGCACCTTTCCTTTTGAGATTTTGAGAAGAGTTGCTCCATATCTTAATTTTTCTTCTTTGTTTCAGTTTTCAAATAGAACAATTATATTGGACTAGTTTAAGGTCTGGCATGAGCACGGGAAGGGCTTTTGCCTCGGCTAATATCATGCTGGAGCTAGATAGACACAAAACTGTTTAGCTCATCAAATTTGACCCTCTGATTTGAAACATTTAATCCCCTCTTGTAACAATCAATTTTCAGCAACTTATATTTACAGCAGGATCAGTGCACTAGCTTTAAATTGATGAAACAGTAAAATTAGCTGTATTGCATCTATAGATGAATTCGTAGTGTTATTTCAGTGCTTCTTTGGTTTTAGTTTCAAACACAGCCAGCCCCAAGTGAAATTCTGTTTCATCACTTCTGTTTTGCCCCCATATTTTTTCAGTCTAAGAATTGGATCTGTGAGCTCTAAGTAAGTAATCTTAAGAGCAGGTCTTTTCTCTATTTAAACCACAATTATTTGCCATTTCTCTAATAGAGCTGAGACTCAAATGGATAGAACACATTTCTGTTGGAGAGGTGGTCAACATTATCAACCACGCTTCTGTGTCCGGTGTCCTCATCGGGTCAAGCAGACGCCTTTTTCATGTACTATAGTTTACTTGGGTGGTGAAACCTGTTAAAATATCAATTTTAGTAATTTCCCCTTGCAGAATTGGTTTAAGGGTGCTCAAGAACTCACATTCTTTTAAAGTATTCTGTTTTTCCATTGTGTGAGACATTTGGAGGCATGAAAATTGGCTTGCTGCACAGAGAATCTTTCTCGTTGGCTTGGAATTCAAGTCAACCAATCATCGGTAGTTGATGATTTTTTTGAGGTAGAGTTTGAATGCATTTGCTAATTAAGGTTTTCAGATTACAATTATTACTAGCTAGCCCTTGTTAAGAGATTTATTTATCACCATTTTCAATGTTTTGAAGTGTTGTATATTGAGCTTTACCTTTACTGCGGTAGAACAGAAAGAAGAAGAGAGGAGAAAAAGAAAACTACTGTCAACTTTATCAAACCACTCTTATATGTATTGAGCTTCACACAGAATACATTGAGATAACAAAACAAAATTGGCTGCTTCCAACACAAATAATGCATGGAGTATATTACAACTCCTTATTTGCATAACATATTAATAATTAAGTTAACCAATTACAGGAACCCTAGTAACCAAGCCATCTGTGTCGACCCAAACACGAACCCTATCAGGTACGCATACGAAATCTGCAGGGACAATGGTTCCTTCCAACACCACCTCAACTTTGACGGTAGAATTCTCCCTCTCAATTGTTGCCTCCGCAACTGTCCCCTCCACTCCCAGCAGCTCAGGCCATACATACTTACCTATTTAGAAAAAAAATAATAATTGTATTAATTACATGTATATATATTAAATGACATGACCATGAATATTATAAAAGGCCTGTTATATATATCTTACCTGTGCTGCCTTGACATTGATCGGATGCCATTCTCGCTTCTTCTTCTTCTTCTTTTTTCTAAGTTTGAGCTTAGAGTAGTAGTATATATACTCCCTGGCGATTTCTCTTAAATGTATTGTGATGATGTGATGTAATGGTGTGAGAAAAGAGAAGAAATGAATGCAGATTTATAGCTTGTTGGGTGTGGATCGTCTTTATTGACTAAAACTTTGCTTGTATATCACACATTGTATAATCGATCGCCAACATTGACAGGACCCGCCCCAGAATTACCCCTGAAACCGGGGCGGACCCCGTCTTGGTGCCGACATCACACTGATGCCGGGCCCACTTACTAAAACCCAAGACATCCTACCAAAATTTTGGCAGAGTCTCCCCTGTAAAACGCTCAAACCCAACAATATTCAACCTGCATAATTTACATAATAAATATATTCCAACTGCCAGCATGCTTTTAACATACAACAATCCAACATAAAATGGCATCCGGCCTCAAGTAACAACCTAACATGGGCGATAACAGAGCATCTACAGAATTTGTTTACAACAAACAGTGGAGTAGAAAGAATTTACACAGACCCTAACAACTGACGAAAAGTTTGGAGCTCGCAACCTGCTCAAACGTTTCCAAAAGCAACTATTGCCTGGGGGGCGCAAAACAGAAATATGTGAGTGGACAAAAAATAAAGTTTGCACTTTAAATCAACATAGTAACCCCACAATGTAAAAATAATGCTCTAGCATGCAGTTTCACAATTCAGAAACCAAAACTCAAAACACATCATCCCAAAATCCAATAAACCTCCAAATCTCAAATCCACAACTCATTTCCCAATAATATGCAACTCTCATCAACCCGTAAATACCCATATATATATATATAACTAGGACTATAATATAATATATACTTCACTCCATACTAATGTACCGGGGAAAACAATCCAACCAGGGGATTGTTAGCTGGTACACAGGATTTCCGAACACTAACCCGCGTCCAGGGATGAGTAGTCCAACCGGGGGACGGAACTCCATAGCTCACACGCCGGCACTGCC
>NC_024127.1:40994088-41012927 GCF_000346735.1 Prunus mume
CAAGCAGAAACTTGAGCAAACAAATGCTAAGTACAAAGCTACTGCGGATAGGCATCGACGTGTTAAAGTGTTTCAAGAAGGCGATTCTGTGATGATATTTCTGAGGAAGGAGAGGTTTCCAGTTGGCACTTACAGCAAGCTTAAACCGAAGAAATATGGTCCTTACAAAGTGCTCAAACGGATCAATGATAATGCCTATGTTATTGAGTTACCGGATTCCATGGGAATTTCCAATATTTTTAATGTTGCAGATTTATATGAGTTCCGTGAAGATGAGGTTCTTTATCCAGATCATAACTCGGGGTCGAGTTCTTCGGAGGTGGAGAGGACTGATGTAGAACAGATGGCAGATTTAATCGCGGTTGAGCAAGAAAAGGGACGTGGTGAGTCGTTTGGCCTTTCAAAACTGCATTCGAAGTTCGAAGTTAATTCCAAATAAATTCTGTTTTTCCGTTTCGGAGTTACATAGTTAATTCCCAAAATAAATTCTGTTTTTTTCAGTTTCGGAGTTACGTAGTTAAGTCTCCGAATTAATTCTGTTGTTCAGTTTTATTTGTAATAACTCCCCTAGCAGTTACAAGGGTTGAGAGTTGTGTATTTAGACGGGTTCGTCTAACGTTTTTTGGCAGTTCAGATTTTAATCAAATTAATCAAAGAGAGTTTCTCTTAATTTCTGGTGGATTCCAGTTTCCTTGTTACTCAAGGTTTTCGTTTGAAACCTTATTTGCTTGTGCTGCGTCAACATCACACTATTGCAAGCAAGCTCTTGATCTTTTTGACATCAAGGTTCACGTCAAAAGCCTTTTATTTTTATCCGTCCTCCCTCATTGATGGCAATCATATACGGTGTCCTGCTTCTCAACATCAATTACAACAATACTTGTTTCGAGGAATCGAAATTTTCTGCTCAACATGGTAGTAGATAGAAATGCAAATTTAACAACATATTCAAAGTCAAATTTGTTGAAGGTCAAGAAAAGAAGTCAATTTTGTTGAATACACAATATATATAGTGATCTAAAGCCAATTGCTTTCCAAGCTACGCCTGCTTGCTTTATTTTGATGCGGCTGATGATGTACAGAAAGAAGAACAAATAAAAAGAAACTGATGGCATGGCA
Source organism: Prunus mume (assembly GCF_000346735.1). The sequence goes on from NC_024127.1 coordinate 40,995,208, forward strand.
CACATTCTTATTCACCTTCATATACATAAAATTAAATTGTCTGGTTTCAATACAACGCATGAAGAACACACAACACCATCCTTATTTCACTCATGCTGTCCTTGGGGCGAGGCAAAATCCAATCTAACACTTGGGATTTATATTTTACTTTAAAAAAACATCGTGAAGCCTTTACCAACAATCTAAAATTATGCAATTACTGGGATCCAAGTAACGATGCCATTTGTATTAACCCAAATACGGACCCTATCAAATCGGAGATCCTGGGTCATAGGTGTCATAGGTCCTTGATGCAGAATCAGAGCAGTGACTAAAGGATTCTCCCTCTCAATTGTTGCCTTGGCAACTTTCCCCTCGGCTCCCACCAGCTCAGGCCATGAATCCTTACCTGCATACACCCCAACAAAACTTGTTTTACATGCATTAATTAAATGGCACCCATATAAATTTATGTATAATTAGTGGGATTTATAAGTCTAATTAAACAACAACTTTATAATTACCTTTACATCCAGATGCCATCTTCGCCTTTTGTGTTAGTGTTCCAAGTGATATCCCTTGTGATATGTTGTTTGTGAGGGAGGGAGGGAGGGATGCATATTTTATAGTGTATCATTATCATTGAATAAATTGCGGTTAGTCATTAGGGATTGACTTTTTGAAACTTCTATAATTAGCTGAAACTTTGCTTTCTTCTTCTCTTTTTGTTTTTATTTTTGTATTTTTTACAAACTGATATTTAAATCTGTACTACATGGGAAAGGAGATCCGAACTCGGATACAAGGGAACTAGCATCCATATTACAGGCGCACATAATGTATAATTAATTATTGATGCAATGATCACCAAACAGAAGCATAATATTTTTATTTGAAATATAGAATACATACTTGGTCAACAGTATATATAAGGATGTTTTATACAAGTGTGAATAAAATAGAACAAAGTCAGCTGGTTTGCACGATTCACGTCCTTAATTAGATGATCCTTTATGTGACATAAAAATATTAAAATAATAACAATAATAATAATAATAACCCTCCGTTTGGATGACTTGAAAACTTGGCATTTCTTAATATAATTGACTTGAAACCTTTCTTTTTTTTTAAAAGGATGTTAAAATTTGAAATTTAGCAAATTAAATTCATCATTTGGAAAGAAGCATCCTTCCAAGGCTCTACCAAATATAAATATAGTAGAATTACCAAAACAGAGTAGTGATTTCGGTCCTTCCAAATCCCAGTTTAGCTTACGGCATAACAAATTAATGCTTCTGTAGCTTTTTTTATACACTCGCAAAAACAAAAACAAGAAATATAGAGAATAATTAAGGGAATTACTGTCAACTTTTTGAAAATATCATAATCTCCAGGCGGATATAATCGCAAGGAGGAGTATAGCCGAGCGGCTATACTTGGTTTTTAATTTTTTTTAAACATACAGCCGCACGGCTATATTTATGTTGACACGTAAGTCCCCAATCGCCGGACCTTTGTTTTCAAATCCCATAACATTTCCTGATATAATTGAAGTTCAAAACTTATAGAAAGAATGTTAATTTATAACAATCAAAGTGGTTGGAAAATATGAGAACTTTTCATTCTTACTAATTGAAAGGATGTTTCATAAAATATTATGAAATCCAGATGTCCAGTGAAACCTGAGGCATCAAATATTAACAATCAAACATTAGGTTCATGGCCAATCGATCAAAAAGCATAATCAGGCATTTCAAGAAACACTACTTCCTTCTCTTGCTCTGTGAAATTGGTACTCAGGTGACGAGGAGTAAATTTAAAAGATATTCAACCAAGAACGCAGCAAACTTCACACACTCTAAACCTTGACCAAATACTCTTATGACTAGTCAACTGTCATATATGAATTACACCAAACAATAACATACACAACTGTCATATAGAATACATAGAAAGAAAAACAAATTATGTTTGAAAACAATTATACAAATGCATGGAGAATAGAACTCCTTATTTTATTATTTCAGGTAAATTTCTTCAAACCACCCTGATGTGAAGTCCTTGGAGTCTAATTTAACCAATTGTAGGGACCCTTGTAACAATGCCATCAGTATTAACCCAAACGCGAACCCTTTCGCACCGGAAATCTTTAGTGACATCAGTCCCTTCTAGCACGATCTGAGCATCAACCGAAGAATTCTCCCTCTCAATTGTTGCTTCTGCATCAGTCCCTTGAGCTCCCAGAAGTTCAGGCCATGTATCCTTACCTGCATATATATGAACTCAAAAATTAAAACTTGCGGACTAAAGACACCATACAAGTAATTTTGCTTATATTAGTGGCATCTGTAATCGTACAGAAGAACTTGTTCATTACCTTGACACTCAGATGACATCCTTGCTTTCTGTTTTAATATGCAAACTTTTCCTCTCTGAATAAGATATCACTTTCTTTGCAATGTTTTGTTTGTGAGGTATTGGCATCAGGAAGAGATGTATATTTATAGTGAAACATTGGAGAGATAGCTTGTGGCTGGTCATTATTGACTATTTCGATTGGATGCTTCATCGCCAAGAGATTAACTATCTGGCTGGTATGAACTTAAACATGTACGAACAACAAATTTGTTGTTGTTATACAAATGAAGAAATAGTACTTGGTCAAATAACAGCAATAAAGTCAGTTCTATGACGGTAATGAAATCTGGTTGTACGATTCATCACATCACCTACTTAGATGATAAGTGCCGTTGACAAAACCTGAAATACATGTAAAATAAAATTGGAAAAAGGAGGAATAGCGCTCATGTGATTTAAATAAGAATTTGTGTTTGACTGGTAAATGTAATCAACTTGAACATTATTTGAAAAAAAAAAAAAATGTTGGGAAGCTAAGAAAAAGTCATCATTTCAAATTTCGCATCTTGGTTTGGTTGATTGAACAATTTTGCTTGCTTTATAAGTTGATTGAACAATGTTTTGAAGAGTAAAGCTGTTGTACATTGAGCTTTACCAAACCACTCTTATATGTATTGAGCTTCACACAGAATACATTGAGATAACAAAAATAAATTGACTGCTTCCAACCCAAATAATGCATGGAGGATATTACAACTCCTTATTTGCGTAACATATTAATAATAATATAATTAACCAATTACAGGAACCCTAGTAACCAAACCATCTGTGTCGACCCAAACACAAACCCTATCTAGGTATGCATACGAAATCTGGGGGGACAATGGTTCCTTCCACCACCACCTCAATGTCGACCGAAGATTTCTCCGTCTCAATTGTTGCCTCCGCAATGTCTCTTTCCCCCCCTCAAATAAAAACTCCGTCTCAAGGCTAATCAAATCGTCACTTCTGTTTTGCCACCAGAATTTTTATTTTTCAGTCAACACTTGGATTTGTGGGTTCTCAGCAAGTAATCTCAAGAGCAGGTCTATTCTCTGTTTGAACCACAATTATTTGCCATGGGGGTGAGACTCAACCACACTTTTGTGTCTGGTGTCCTCATCGGGTCATGCACCTATTTCATGTACTCTAGTTTACTTGGGTGGTGAAACCTGTTAAAATATCAAATTTTTATTGTAATTTTCCCCTGAAAAATTGGCTTAAGGGTGCTCAAGAATCAATGCCATTGGCCAATGTAAGACATTTGGAGGCATGAAAATTGGCTTGCAGCACAGAGAATCAATCCCATTGGCTTTTGTTTACAATTATTACTAGCTAGCCTTTGTAAAGAGATTTATTTATCGCCATTTTCAATGTTTTGAAGAGTAAAGCTGTTGTACATTGAGCTTTACCTTTACTGCGGTTGAACAGAAAGAAGAAGAAAGGAGAAAAAGAAAACTACTGTCAACTTTATCAAACCACTCTTATATGTATTGAGCTTCACACAGAATACATTGAGATAACAAAAATAAACTGACAGCTTCCAACCCAAATAATGCATGAGATTTCGGTCCTTCCAAATCCCAGTTTAGCTTACGGCATAACAAATTAATGCTTCTGTAGCTTTTTTTATACACTCGCAAAAACAAAAACAAGAAATATAGAGAATAATTAAGGGAATTACTGTCAACTTTTTGAAAATATCATAATCTCCAGGCGGATATAATCGCAAGGAGGAGTATAGCCGAGCGGCTATACTTGGTTTTTAATTTTTTTTAAACATACAGCCGCACGGCTATATTTATGTTGACACGTAAGTCCCCAATCGCCGGACCTTTGTTTTCAAATCCCATAACATTTCCTGATATAATTGAAGTTCAAAACTTATAGAAAGAATGTTAATTTATAACAATCAAAGTGGTTGGAAAATATGAGAACTTTTCATTCTTACTAATTGAAAGGATGTTTCATAAAATATTATGAAATCCAGATGTCCAGTGAAACCTGAGGCATCAAATATTAACAATCAAACATTAGGTTCATGGCCAATCGATCAAAAAGCATAATCAGGCATTTCAAGAAACACTACTTCCTTCTCTTGCTCTGTGAAATTGGTACTCAGGTGACGAGGAGTAAATTTAAAAGATATTCAACCAAGAACGCAGCAAACTTCACACACTCTAAACCTTGACCAAATACTCTTATGACTAGTCAACTGTCATATATGAATTACACCAAACAATAACATACACAACTGTCATATAGAATACATAGAAAGAAAAACAAATTATGTTCGAAAACAATTATACAAATGCATGGAGAATAGAACTCCTTATTTTATTATTTCAGGTAAATTTCTTCAAACCACCCTGATGTGAAGTCCTTGGAGTCTAATTTAACCAATTGTAGGGACCCTTGTAACAATGCCATCAGTATTAACCCAAACGCGAACCCTTTCGCACCGGAAATCTTTAGTGACATCAGTCCCTTCTAGCACGATCTGAGCATCAACCGAAGAATTCTCCCTCTCAATTGTTGCTTCTGCATCAGTCCCTTGAGCTCCCAGAAGTTCAGGCCATGTATCCTTACCTGCATATATATGAACTCAAAAATTAAAACTTGCGGACTAAAGACACCATACAAGTAATTTTGCTTATATTAGTGGCATCTGTAATCGTACAGAAGAACTTGTTCATTACCTTGACACTCAGATGACATCCTTGCTTTCTGTTTTAATATGCAAACTTTTCCTCTCTGAATAAGATATCACTTTCTTTGCAATGTTTTGTTTGTGAGGTATTGGCATCAGGAAGAGATGTATATTTATAGTGAAACATTGGAGAGATAGCTTGTGGCTGGTCATTATTGACTATTTCGATTGGATGCCTCGTCGCCAAGATTAACTATCTCGCTAGTATGAACTTAAACATGTACGAACAATAAATTTTTGTTGTTTTAAAAATGAAGAACTCGTACTTGGTCAAATAACAGCAATAAAGTCAGTTTTATTGACGGTAATGAAATCTGGTTGTACGATTCATCACATCACCTACTTGAATGATAAGTGCTGTTGACAAAACCTGAAATACATGTAAAATAAAATTGGAAAAATAAGGAGGAATAACGCTCATGTGATTTTTTAAAATCTGCGTTTGACTGGTACATATAATAAACTTGAACATTATTTGAAAAAAATGTTGGGAGCTAAGAAAAACTCATCATTTCAAATTTCGCATCTTGGTTTGGTTGGTTGAACAATTTTGCTTGCTTTATTGATTGAGCAATCTAGGGTTGACTGCAAAAGTCAAACATTCCTCCAGAACCACAAGAATCCTTAGTTAGAATGGGATTCCAACACAGCACCTTTCCTTTTGAGATTTTGAGAAGAGTTGCTCCATATCTTAATTTTTCTTCTTTGTTTCAGTTTTCAAATAGAACAATTATATTGGACTAGTTTAAGGTCTGGCATGAGCACGGGAAGGGCTTTTGCCTCGGCTAATATCATGCTGGAGCTAGATAGACACAAAACTGTTTAGCTCATCAAATTTGACCCTCTGATTTGAAACATTTAATCCCCTCTTGTAACAATCAATTTTCAGCAACTTATATTTACAGCAGGATCAGTGCACTAGCTTTAAATTGATGAAACAGTAAAATTAGCTGTATTATTGCATCTATAGATGAATTCATAGTGTTATTTCAGTGCTTCTTTGGTTTTAGTTTCAAACACAGCCAGCCCCAAGTGAAATTCTGTTTCATCACTCCTGTTTTGCCCCCATATTTTTTCAGTCTAAGAATTGGATCTGTGAGCTCTAAGTAAGTAATCTTAAGAGCAGGTCTTTTCTCTATTTAAACCACAATTATTTGCCATTTCTCTAATAGAGCTGAGACTCAAATGGATAGAACACATGTCTGTTGGAGAGGTGGTCAACATTATCAACCACGCTTCTGTGTCCGGTGTCCTCATCGGGTCAAGCAGACGCGTTTTTCATGTACTATAGTTTACTTGGGTGGTGAAACCTGTTAAAATATCAATTTTAGTAATTTCCCCTTGCAGAATTGGTTTAAGGGTGCTCAAGAACTCACATTCTTTTAAAGTATTCTGTTTTTCCAATGTGTGAGACATTTGGAGGCATGAAAATTGGCTTGCTGCATGCACAGAGAATCTTTCTCGTTGGCTTGGAATTCAAGTCGACCAATCATCGGTGGTTGATGAGTTTGAATGCATTTGGTAATTAAGGTTTTCAGTTTACAATTATTTCTAGCTAGCCTTTGTTAAGAGATTTATTTATCACCATTTTCAATGTTTTGAAGTGTTGTATATTGAGCTTTACCTTTACTGCGGTAGAACAGAAAGGAGAAAAAGAAAACTACTGTCAACTTTATCAAACCACTCTTATATATATTGAGCTTCACACAGAATACATTGAGATAAAAAAAAAAAATAAAAAAAAAAAAATTGGCTGCTTCCAACACAAATAATGCATGGAGTATATTACAACTCCTTATTTGCATAACATATTAATAATTAAGTTAACCAATTACAGGAACCCTAGTAACCAAGCCATCTGTGTCGACCCAAACACGAACCCTATCAGGTACGCATACGAAATCTGCAGGGACAATGGTTCCTTCCAACACCACCTCAACTTTGACGGTAGAATTCTCCCTCTCAATTGTTGCCTCCGCAACTGTCCCCTCCACTCCCAGCAGCTCAGGCCATACATACTTACCTATTTAGAACAAAAAAATAATTGTATTAATTACATGTATATATATTAAATGACATGACCATGAATATTACGAAAGTCCTGTTATATATATCTTACCTGTGCTGCCTTGACATTGATCAGATGCCATTCTCGCTTCTTCTTCTTCTTCTTCTTCTTTTTTCTAAGTTTGAGCTTAGAGTTGTAGTATTTCTCTTAAATGTATTGTGTGAGAAAAGAGAAGAAATGAATGCATATTTATAGCTTGTTGGGTGTGGGTGCTCTTTATTGACTAGAACTTTGCTTGTATATCACACATTCTATACATTGTCCCGATCGGTGGCCTTAACAGTAGAAGCAAAATGAAGAATAATGTTTTGGTATACCAAACGCAGAATAGCATTTGGTCAATCAACAGTTGTATTATTTTGTCGCCCATGAAATCTGCTTTGTACGATACACGTACTTAGATAGTTGGGGATAACCTTATTTTATGACAACCACACCTCCGGCTGTGAAAAGCTCATGAATTTGACCCGTTAAACTGAAAACTTTTTGGAAAATCTGATTTCTTTTTTTCTTTTTTTCTTTTTTTGGTGATAAAGACAATAGGTTGCATTTATAATTCAAGCACAAAATGTTAAATAAAGTGTATGGGAATTCTCAGATATATTCAGATTGTATTCTTCTCCAATATGTTGGTATTTATAAAGAAGTGTAAAGATGTGTTAATCCTAAGTACAGTAGGAAATAAATCCCTGGCTTGGACCCGCTTGCAGGAAATAATACAACATGCTTCCTCCACCGGAAAGGAAATGTGCGTGGATAGTCCATGAATGTTAATAAATTAGCCAAAGGTATTGCGTCTCTTCCGCATCACTTTTACCAGCCAGCAAGGAAAAATCTCAGCACGAAACAGAAGCAGCAAGCGATGGCCTGGAAAACTAGAAGACAGATGCAAATCGACTTCTCCGTCATCCTGCCAAATCGTCTTAGAAAAAAGTTTACAAGCGTCCCATCATTTGTCCCAGTCAGCAGTCCAGTGCCAGGATCAAACCTAGGAAGACGATGCCGTGGACATGGAACAATGCCGGCAAGCTGGGGCAGTGACAAGAGAAAGTTCAATACTTGAGGGACAAAGAAAATCAGGAGTGTTTCACTAAAATGGCCTAAAATCCCAGCTACTGCCATCGTCATCCCAGCAAAGTATGTGTATGTATCTCCAACAAAAGCTGAAGAAGGATACCAGTTGTAAGAGAACAACGCCAACGAGGTGGCTAATAAGGGTTGGACAAGATATAAAGAGAATGCATGTGCCATCTTATACTCAGAATCTGCAGATGCTCCAATTTGCATGATATTGTGTATTAAAATAGCAGATGCAATGACGACTGTCTGCCCAACTTCAAGACCATTCAAGCCCGCATGAATGTTGATGGAGTTTGTACAGAAAACCGCCAAAAGGCCCATGTATAGTTTATACATCCATCCTAGATCCAAAACCTCAAGCCCAACATATGGAATAAGAGGCTTCGGTATGATGATAGTTGTATGTCCAGCATAGGCCATCAGCAGAGGTAGAGCTGCAATGGATGGCAGTAGTAATTTCACCCTCCAAGGTACATCAAGAACATCATCTACAAATCCAAGCAATACCATAAAGCATATGGATGCTAATGCTGCATTGTACTCGACTAGCCAATTTGAATCTGCAGTGAAGTTGAAATACTGGAATAGGATTCCCAAGACCAAGAAAACAATTCCAACAACAATACCCAATGACTCAGGCACTTCGACAGTGCCCTGCGGGGTACCCTTTTTGTTAATGTCATAACCAAAGAGGTTGCGCCTGAGAACGTATCTGGAAGCCACGGGGATCATCTTAACGGTGACGAAGAACCCGGCAAGGCTGAGAGCCGCATTGATGAGAATCGACTTTCGAAGTTCATGTTCGATCTTGCAGTGATAGAAGATGAGGTAAAAGTATGGGATTGAGAAGAAGAGCGTGAGCTTGAGAATTACACCTGACTTTGGGGGTGCAATTGGCGGGTCTGTTAATGGAGGTTCTTTGGGTTTGGGTCGTGTGGTGGTCTCTTTTGGTTTGGTTTGTGCGGACGAGTCTGTTGAAGCTCGCTTTCGAGCTGCCATGGCTCTCTCTGTCTCTCAATATTGGTGTCACTGCTTTGATACCATGTCAAATAAAGTGTGGGGAATTCTCAAATATATATTCAAGTATTTATAAAGAAGTATAAAGATGTGTTAACCCTATACACAATAGGAAATAAATCTCAATTACAATAAGGTAAAATAGGTAAGTAACCAAAATTCTAACATAGTAAGGAACAAAACTCCTAACTAAATAAGGACTGACCAACACAAAGGTCACAAGACCTAGTACAGATACAGATAACCACTTAAAGTTATTATAAATATGGGATATTGGTTTGTTAATGTATAAATATGTAGACATTTGAGTGAGTTTCTTTTTCTCGGTTTTTTCTAATTTTTGAAAAGAAATATTATAGCCTTTAATTTTTGAAAAGAAATAGTATAGCCGGACGGCTATACTTGGTTGTCCTAATTTTTTAAAAATAGTATAGCCGACCGGCTATACGATGTTTTTCTACAAAAGTAAACGTAAAATACTCAAATTGAACAAAAGTACATATGTATTTTTCATATTTAATATATGTATTATTGACAAAATTTTCAATAATACACACAAAATTCACGTATTATACATATATTATTGCATACAAATAATATATATTAAAATATTTTATAATTGCCGAACTTTTAAGTTGTAATTTGCCAAAATTTTGCTGAATAAAATACATTTCTTCATATAGCCGCGCGGCTATACCAAATTATAAAAGTATAAGTAATGCAACTAGGAGGGTAATTTATTTTCTAATTTTTAAAAGAAATAGTATAGCCGTGCGGGTATACTGTGTTTTTCCCTAATTTTCAAAAAGTGAACGTACAATACTGGTATTGAATATATACGTAATTATTTTTAAAGAAATAGTATAGCCGACCGGCTATACCCTATTTTTAAAAGAAATCGTATTGCCGTACGGCTATACTCTTTTTTTCCACAATTTTTTAAAAAGTGGACATATAATATTCGTAATGAACATGTACGTATGTATTTTTTATATTTAATACAAGTATTTTTTAATAAAAATTTCAATAATACACACAAAATTAACGTATTATACATATATTATTGAATACAAATATTATATACTGGTTGAACTTTTAACTTGTAATTTGTAAAAATTTCGTATAATCATGCAGCTATACCAAATTAACATCTATAAAGTATAAATAATGCACCTAGGAGGGTTATTTTTTATTTATTATTAAGTAGAATAAACGCACGGCTATACATTGTTCAAGTCTCGATTCTTAAGGAGAAATATCGAAAATATCAATACTTCTTCTTCCCTAAAACAGACTTTTAATGCTCCTACAAAACATTGATGACTATTTAACATTTATAAATAATTTCTAAGTATTCCTGACCCATACTATTACTATTTTATAAGAAAACAAACGGGGTCTTTGACTTGCATTGGATGTCATGAATATTTTGGCCCTCCGACGATAAAACAGGGTCTTTGTGCCAGCGTGAAATCTCTGCCAATGGCTGCTATTGCTGGAATATTTCTAGAACGCATTGGTCACATCTGTTTGATGGTTTCTTTGCCTACAAACGGCATGATGTAGTCGATAAATAACTCCAAACCTAGATTGTTCTGTCGAAATGAGATCTTCAAGACTGCAGGTTCTGTCTCTTTTACAATTTGCTTACTAATGATTCTTCCTCCTCCCTAAACAGACTTCTAATGTTTCCTAAAACAACGGATGACTCTTTTCATATTCCTAAGTAACTTCTTAGCATTCGCACTCCCTAATATCCCTTTATAAGAAAACAAACGGACTCTGACAGACAAATGTTATAAATGTTTTGTATCAGTATCAATAGTGAAAACAAGATGTTGGCAATTTGCATGAATGACCTCAATAGATGAAATGGTGTCCATCAAAAGTACAACAAAGGAATCTGTATTCTTCTGTATGAGAACAACTAGACACAAAAGCATGCCAAGAATTCACCATTAATCAAAAAGCAAAACTCTCTTGCAGTTTGCAAATATGCATGCATGTCCTGCCTCAAAATTCAACTCACATATCTCAATCAATACCAGCCCCAGTGCTGCTATATGCACCAGAAATCTGAATCCTTAGAATCTCCAATTCCATATCCAACTGGAAATTCCTCTCCCTCTCATTCTCCAACTCCACCCTCAGCCTCTCAATCACTTGCCCCACCTGCTGCTCTCTGATCACCTGTCTAGATTCCCCCCTTCTCAACATGCCATACAATTTCAGAATTTTCTGCCTCTGCTCATCCAAGCTCCCTAAGAAATCCGCCAGCTTACCCAATAGTGCTTCCCTATCCAAACCACCGCCCACATTTCCACTCAGGCCACCCACCAGGGCTTCCTCATCAACACCACCACCACCCAACAATCCCCTTGTCTCACCCACATTCTCACTATGCTCACCCACCGCCATTGCTTCCCTCTCAGCTCCTATCACACCCACATTCTCACTCTTGGCCTCCTCCCCAACCCGACCCAGTGAACTCGGATTCGACTCACTCCACTCAACTCCCCTGTCCTGGATGATGGTTTCTCCACCAAACCGAACCATTTTCACAGCAGAATCGCCTTGAGGCTCAACTGGGAACACAGGGTGGAGATCAAACTCATCCTCATTGAAATTCCACCCACTAATCCTTCTGTGCTTAGCCCTCTGCCTCGCTGAGCTACCTTCATCATCTTCCTCTTCATCCTCGTCATGCTCAGCATTAATACCCTTCTCCTTCATCAGCCCACCCAAACCCCTGGTTTTCTTGAACCTTTCCTCAACGCTGGACAAACCCAGAAGCACATACTTCACCAGAAAATCCAAGCCCCTGCAATTCTTGAAAAACGAGTGCCTCAGCAACCTCTCCGCAGTGGGCCTCTTGTTCGGGTCCTGATCAAGACAACAACCCACCAAGTCCTTAAAGGCCTTAGAGAACTTCTTGCTCTTGTAATTCTTGTCCTGACGATTTTCAAAATCCGAAAAGCCGAACCTCTTCATGATCTTCAAAAGCAGAGACTTTGAAGGAGGCAAGTTAGACAGAGGAGGCCCCCCACGAGCCAATTCCAGAGCTGTGATGCCAAAAGACCATACATCCGCCTTGCATCCGTAGCCGTTATGCGAGTGTATCACCTCAGGCGCTATCCAATACGGCGTCTCAGCAACGTCGTTTAACCGAATCGAAGACTCTCCACTCAAATTGGCCTCATAAACAGAAGCAGAAATCCCAAAGTCTGCAACTTTAACCGACCCATTGAAGTCAATCAAGATATTACCAGCCTTGATGTCTCTGTGAAGGTGCCCTTGGTCATGAAGATACGACATGGCGTTCAGTGTCTCCCTGAGGACGACGGCAATGCAGGGCTCAGGTAGGCCGTCGGGGAAAGCAGAGGAGATTATGGATTGGAGAGACCCGGCGGACATGAACGGCATGACGACCCAAAGATGACGGTCCACAGTGAAAGAACAATAGGCGCTGAGGATATTGGGGTGTGAAAGAAGAGAGAGCATCTTGGTTTCACGTAGAATGTTGTCGAATTCGGCCCGGGATTGATCGAGATCGATGGACTTGATTGCCACGATTGTGTTGTTCATCGGCAAACATATGGCTTTGTAAACAACAGCGCTGACGCCGAAGCCAATTTCATCGAGGATTTGGTACGCAGTTGAGTCCAATGGGAATTGGACTTTCTTGGGTTCTGGGTTTTCTTGGTGAGAAGAAGTCGACATTGGAGAAGAAAAAAAAGCAGAGATGTCGATGAACTGAATTGGGTTTTTCTGAATTCTGGGAAGTGGGTTTTGTTGGAGGAGATTGATGGGTTATGGAAAGAAAAAGAAAAATAGGGGTTTAAGCAGAAATCCTGAGAAAGGTTGATGAGGCGGTGAGTGTGGCTTTGGGACGATGCATGTGAGTGTTGAACAGCTCTGCTTTTAGCCTTTTAACATTCCAGAGTTGGGGGCTGAAAGCAAGTTGTTGCATGTAATTGCAATTAGTTAGGTTGGTTAAGATAATACAGTTATCTTTGATACTCGGAAGAATCTTTGATCTTTTGTGAGGGTTTCTTTGTAATTGGAATTAGTTAGGTTGGTTAAGATGATACAGTTATTTGCCATGTCAGCATTTTCTAACCCTAAACCCTTATTAATCGAGTGTTAGACAATGAGGGGTCCACCAAAAGTTTGATGTTATCATAATTAGTAATACTTTTGTCATAATAAAAAAAAACAAATCATACATTTGTCAGAATTGATGAATATTACCTGTAAGTTTTATTTTAAAAGTTCTATTTTTACGTCTCTAAAAAATTCGAGTCTAAAATAATGTCATTCTTCCCTACTTTGGACTTTTTTTTTGGTTAACTAAAGAGGGATTTCAAATTTGAGTTTTTCTTAACATTAAAACAAGGAAAAATATTAAACGAAAAAAATTGTTAAACTAAGAGGTAGTTAGTCTCAACTTGAACTCAATGGTTGAAGCTTTTTCTCTTCGCTTGCCATAAGAGTGATTTTGAAAGGTCCAGAAGTATTATGGGCATGGTCATGGAGAGGCATATTATATTGTTAATGTAATGTTGCTATGCAGGAGAAACATATTGGCCTTAAATTATGTTGAGTTTAGGCTAGGCTAGGTTCAACCCAAACTTGTTGGGCTTAGCTCTGGTCATTAACAAACACAATTATTGGTGAAATTTCTTCCATATTATAGCTTCACTCTATAGAACGCCTAACTTGAAGGCAAAAGTAGTAGAATTCTTTAGTGAATAAAAGAAAAGGATATTGACTTGCAGAATAGTGGTAGCAGATTCGAACCTCTATGACATCATAGTAGTGTGTGTGTGAGAAACCCACCATCTCCTGTAGTTTAGACTATCGCTTGTATTTGAAAAAGAAAAGAAAATAACATTGACTTGCAAAGCAATGGTTTTATGTTTGAACCATCTTGACACCTTAGTAGTGTGTGCGAGAAACTCCATTTTCCTCGTAATTTAGATTATCGGTTGTATTAAAGAATAATAATAAGAACAATAAAAGCATACAAACCATATTATTAACTCAGAAAAATGGAAATATCATGGACACGGGCCATGTCCCTATTGGCCTTGCTACATGAAAATAATAGAACCCAAAAAATAGACAATCAATGAAACTATGGCAGAGAGTAATGTGATTGATGGTGGAATGCGACCCTTGTCTTTCCTTATCAGCATCCCTTCAACGATAGGGTAGTTCATCAAAATGACATAAAAGGGTATGAAAATTTGTATGAAAAATTTGTCCAACTCCCCCAAAAAGATGACTCTAGAAATCCCAACTGCAAAGGAAGCCATGTTCAAGATCACCAGAGTAGTCATTGGAGCAAGAAATAATATTGATGTTTGGAAATCAAACACCCCCATATTGTAACGCAGTTGGTCAACATCGTCAACTTTGTTGGTTAGGCAGAAATTGGCTTCTCTCATACCAATTTTCTTCATGAAGCCATCCACACTGCCATATAAGTCAGATGTAACTGATTTCATCATCCATATCCTTTGCTCATTTATCCAATGTTGAAATGTAAATCCCGTTGAGAGAATTTCGTATAAATGTTTTGAAATCAACGATAGAAATACGAATGAAAATACGATGAAGTATGAATTTGATACCTACAAATCCAAGAATAACAAGACCAATATGTATTAGGATATTGCATAAAACTAAATCAAATTGAAGATTTTATGATGAGAATTATTTTTTTATGAGGAAATTAGGGTCCAATAACAACTAAACATCCATAACTATTGAGGCTTTTAACTGATGTCAAAATTTCAGATTCACAGTCTTTGTTGTCAGATAGTGTGACAAAAGATAGATTTGTTTTATTATATACAAGGATTTCCTTAAAGATGAGTACTCTTTATCTCGAATCATTTGCGCAAAAGATATTTGATAGGAAGAAACATATATTAAAAAAATCTTTAATTACCTCTGGGTACAAAGGCAATGGCAAGAAATGGAAAATGGGGATAAGAGCCATTTCTGCATAACACATACTTTGAACGAAAGTGGACGTTTTCAAAGGGCCAAATATAAGAGGACAAAACTTGGAGAAAAGAACATCAACCATCCCAGAGGTCCATCTAGTTACATGGACTAAAAAGTCATCCAAATTGGTGACGCCTCTGCCCAAGAACTGTGGCCTTGGTGGATTACAATACACGGAAATCCAACCTTTGCAATGCAAACGAAACCCTGTGACGTAATCTTCCGCCACAGACCCATACATGAAACCAACCTGCCATAAATGAAAGATAGACCACAATAATTATTAAGTTGAATGATTCAATGGGTATAGTTTTAATAGTATCTGTTCTTGCCTCTTCCCCCCATTCGGTGCCATTTTCGAAGGCACAAGAGGCTAGAAGTTGGGCTTCATTTAGCAATGCATTCTTTCTGTGGATGAGCATATCAGGCTTGTTGTTTTGGTGGAGGGATTTGATGAACTCATTGGATGGACCAAAAGATTCTCTAAGTTTCATGGGATCCCCATCTGGAAATTCAAAAGTGAAACTAGTAATTAGCTATAGAAACTTGTCTAAGAACATATACTATTAATGGATAAGGGGTTGATAGCGCAAATAGTTAGAGCAGAGCATTCCCTTGCACCCGATGTCCTAGGATAAACTTGTCAGGATAATAACAATTTAATTTTCTTTTTCAAACCATAGCTTTTTCCTTGAAGCAAAGATTAATACAATCAAACTGAAATGGTTGACAAAAACTGGGTGATTGACTGTTTGGTATTTATTAAGTGTGACCTGCAGTTGCACTCTCAATTACCAAGTCGATCCAAGTAAAACAATGTATACAAAAACACACCTTCATGTATGGAGCTTGAACATAAGGACAACCTCTTGATGTAATAGCCAGTACCAGACACACCTGGCCCTCCAACCCCATCAAAACCTTGCCATTGCAGCTTTGAAAGTAGTCAAGACCAACAAGTCATAAAATTGTCAGATATATTATTGCAGATAAAATATATATATATATATGATTTTCATTAATTATATTTAGGAGCTAATTTGTAATTAAATATATTCATGTATAACTAAAGTGAAGTTTTGTCCTTGAATCCATACCCAAAATACCGACCTCAGCTGACTGTCATAGATATCATTATTACTGATGTTGTGAAATTTTTGAGGGAATTGAACAAATGCTAGAGAGGGTGATATCTTTGGGTCAAGATGGAAACACATTGCTTGCCGAGCCGAACTTGGATCATGGCAATGCATGTCACAATCTAGCCCTAATATGTAAGGAGAATTGCTTATCACACCAGAGACCCGTAGCTGAAAAACAATAAGTGCACAACATATTAATTTACACGTAAAATAAATACATAGATACATAGAAAAATTGTTCACTTGTCATATAGTCGGGCTTGTATAAATTATGTCACACTGTCACTTTGGGTTGATGATCATACTAAATATTTGATAAAAGAATATTACCTTAGATGCATAAATGGAGGAAGATTAACGAAAGATTGAAAGAGAGAAATACATACGAGAACATTGAGCGCTCCAGCCTTAAAATTGTGGAAATGAGAAGGCCTTTTCTCACAAGAAACATATACAAGGAGAGGCATAATTTTGGTTTCATTTTCTTGAATTGCATCATCGCTGGATGTTTCTTGTATAACCTGCCAAATTTCCAGATATGGGTTATGATCATGAATTCATGTTAGCGGTGGGGACATATATTTTCTCCTTTTGTTTTTTGTTTTCGTTTTTATTTTTTGTTTTTGTTTTTTGTGTGGATATGGAATATGCTTTCTATCTAGCTAACTGCGTTTATATATAGGGACATTTTGGAAACTTGGCTTCTTGTGATGATGAGATCACAAACCAAGGCTTACTCTCAACATATTATCAATATATTATGACTAAATTATAAAAAATTGGGAACTATATTGGGACTAGGGTCTTAAATATAGATCTATTTATAAATTATATAGGTTTCTACATACTTGTTAGAGTTTGACTCTCGTTTTTCTTTTGAATGTTAACTTGCTAAAAAATATATAAAAAAAACTTAGTGTCTCAATGGTAGATATTCGAAAACAACCTCAATTAAAGCGCTAAAAACTCATTAATATTGTCCAATATAGATCCTTACATTTTTTATTTCATAGACATATACCCATCACTCTATAAATCTATGTGTAAAACCCAATTTCAAATTTAAATGACCAGTAGGATATAAGAGGTCTTAGTATTTCTATGTTTTTACATCATTGCCACTAAACTTCATATTTTATTTATAATTTATTTCAAGCATTTCATTAACTGCCATAATTGTAATTAATATATTCCCTATTAATAGCATATCAATCAAACATTTCTTTTAGTTGTCAATCTCTCTCACATCTCGCCCCCTAAAATTGCAAACAAACAAAAAATCTGTAAATTACATATCCAATAATGTACCTAT
>NC_024127.1:41013249-41026703 GCF_000346735.1 Prunus mume
TAAAGTGGATTATTAGTCATGTATAATTCATAAAAAGAAAATAACATAAACATTTTATTAAACAAACCGATTACCTAAATTTGAATTTATTGTTAAATTTTTTTAAAAATGTTTCAAAATTAATTCCTACATCCATTACAACCATTTGGAGATCTTTCCAAATTCAACATATATCATTATATACAATCCAATTAAAAACTGTTTCCATATTGATTCATACATTAATATACAAAATGCAATAATGGCTTAGTTGGGGGTATTTTTGAAATCTAAAAAGCACAATAAATTAGATTTTATGCTTAATTAGGTAACTTGCTAAGTTGGATCCTAGTCATGGGTTTTTACTTATACAAATTAGGTATTATTTATAGGAACAAAAAGTGAAGGGTTTTAGATATGGCAAATTGAATTTGAAGGGTGTAAGCCAAATTTACTATAATATTTATTTAGAAGATGTAAAAGTAAAAGATTTCTTTTAAGCGCTATATATATATATCAAAACCAAAACAATACCAAATGTTAATATATACCTCAATCACTGCAGGGTGATCTCGACTCGGTCTGCTTCTTGTGTCTCCACCCGTTGCTTTTTCTCTTACTCTTTTCTTGAACGCCTCATATTTCTCCTGCACCCAAATCTCCCCCATCAACTCTGGTAGCTAGAAACACCATTAATATAATACATAATATATCGTCACATATGAGTACTGTTTTCTTGTGTCCTATCAACTGTTGATTTTGTATATCATCTCTCTAATAAATCGGTGATATACAGTTAATTCGAAAATTTCAACTCTCTTTCACCTTAATATCTTCCCTGTCTTGAATGAACTCGCTGCCGCCAAAATCAGCATCCTCTTCTTCTGCAGAGAAATAATCCTCGGGAGCCCTGCACTTGATCCCATACCTCCTACAAAATGGAAGCCACCACTTTGCAAACCTCCAAGCCTCCCTCATACCCTTCAAAGTCACAGCAGCACCACCATCATCGGACAGATACACATGAAGTTTATCTGGCGGATAGTCCATTGCCATGGCAGATAAAACAGTGTTCATCACCCCAACAGTCGGTTCCTTCTCCGGATCCGCAGTGCAGATGAACACATCAACAGCCGGGAGCTTATCATCGCCAGGCAGCCTCTCCGGGAACGCGGTTCGCGAAACGGGACGCCACCGAAAAGACTGGCTGAGGAGCCACTCGAAGGATAGGAGGATTTCTGAGACAAACACAGGTGGTTGCTTTGGTTTTGGTAGTGTCTTGGAAGAAGAAGAAAGAAGCTCTGTAGTAAAGCAAGAAGACTAAAGCTATAGAGTGGAAGAATATATGTGTCCGGTTGATGAAGATTGAAAGCTTGTGGACATGGCAGAGATGAAGGGGGAGCTTAGAAGAACTCTCCATGTCTTCTTCTGTTGTGGCAAGTTTTGTGCTTGGTATGCGCGTTCTCTCAGCACACACGAGTATCAACTACCTACACCCTCCACCTCCTTTTAAAGGACCATAACACTGTTTAATTAAATAATTAAAAATAAAAATGTAGAGGAATTCATATTGTTAAAATATCAACCCCAGCTCATCAATACTTAATCCAACCCAAAGATAAAAGTTGGTTTTCCTTTGAGAATTGTCTTATTGTAATATTTTACGAGTTTAATACAAGTAAATTATTTACTTGTTTTGTCTCTAACTAATATATATTAGAGCTGTGTACTCTAATTTTTTTTAACAAATCTATATTATTTACTTGAATTATATGTATTCAAGAGAGAAGATATGGTTCTGTGATTACAAGGGTCCAAAAATTTAATGGGTCTGTCCAAGTCAATTACGTCTCATGTTATTGGAACTTCTCTGCGGCTAAGTCAAAGAAGCTTTTGGCACTATCAACAAAACAATGTATTCTTGTTGTTTTTCATTAGCAAAAACGCGACTTCGTGGGCCAATGGCAATCAATCTTGAGGCGCAAGAATAAAAAGTAAACAACAAGGTGGTGCGTGGCGGCCAAGCCCCAAACATTATAATTATTTTCAAATGGCAATCAATCTTGAGGCGCAAGAAAAAATATATATCAGTCCTTGAAAGAAAACAAAAGGTGGTGCGTGGTGGCCAAGCCCCAAACGTTATAATTATTTTCTTAGAAAATAACACAAATTCAAATTTTATTTTAGATAGTTTTAAGTACATTCTCTACACAGAAGTGGGTTATGTCAATTGGTTAAGATAGTAAGTCAAGCCTCTTGATTTGAAATTAATTTTAATAAAATAAATTAGTTTAAAGTAATTTAGATTATCATTTATATTTTAAAAAAAACAAAAAAAAACTGCATTTTTTAAATTAATATTTTCCTTGAAGAACCCGAAATATAATATTAAGAAGCATATACAGTTGTGAGGAATTTGTAGCTCAAGTGATTATGAGCTTTTGCCCTTGATTGCAAATGCTAAACCAGCCCCCTCAATATAAATCATGCTCACTACTGCACTTAAATTAGTTTCGTCTCACCCCTTATTAGACATTCAATAGATTCCACTTCGTATTCATATCCAAGACTTCAAATTAAAGACCGAGTAACTTGGGCACAGTTAAGCAATGGCATATGCATATATTAAGGTCTATCATAAGACAACCAACACAATACAAATTTCGTTAACAAAGTAATTCATACAAAAACAGAGAAATTTAGAGCTGCAACTTACCACAAAAAACAAGGTTCTGATCCTCCCAGCTCCTCCCTTTAGCCCACAAGCACATGACCCCCCCTTCTTCTGTTGTGCCATGTACTCCTGAAGTCGCTTAGCTTTCTCTACCATTTCCCCAATGACCTCCTCCGTCTCATCAATGATCTGCTTCGGCAGATGAACCTCCAAAAAATCTTTACCAGCCTCTTCATGTCTCTCTTCCTCAAAATTCAACCCTTTTGAAGCCTCATCGTCCTTCACATCAATTATTACAGAGTCTCCCAAATCTCTCTGCTCAGGAACATCAGGTTTATCACACACCGGTAGCTCCTCTGGTACACTCTTCCTCCTCCTCGCACCGCCACGTGTCCTTTTCGGCTCAATCTTCACCTCTCCACCATCTACACCAGAATTATCTGGAATCTTCGCCAATTCCTCATTCTTTGAGCTCCGAGTTCGCCTCGTACTCATTTCCGGAACCAAATTTTCCTCCACCGGCTTCTCATCTTCAACCACACTCTTCAAAACCCTAGCTTTGGGCGGTCGGCCCCTCCTTCGATTCCCTACGGCCTCAATCTCCTCAGCATTTTCTTTCTCCAACTCGCGCTTTGCTTCCCTCTCCTTCGCAGCCCTACCTCTCTGGCCCCGACCCTGTGCAACCGACCCCACCGTAGTCTCCGCAACTACTGCGACTGCGGCACGCCTAGGGTTCCGTCTGAGCCGGCTCTCCTCGTAGCCGTCGATCTTCACGGTGATAGAGGTGTACTCGCCGATTTTGATTTCGTCGCCGTCGCTGAGGTCCAAGGGCGTGTTTGGGGTGACCTTGGTGTCGTTCAACAGGACCCTCCAAGTTGCATTACTTTAAACTTTATAGATTTCAATTTGGCATGTTCAATAATATGTGTATAATTCGTGAATTTTGTGTGTATTATTGAAAAATTTGTAAAAAATACATATATTGAATATGAAAAATAAATATGTATATGTTCAATACGAGTATTGAAAAAATATTGAAATAATAATAATAATAAGAGGTAACTGTAAGATAGTTTACTATCTTAAACTCACGAAAGTGGTCTTCTAATCTATGTCAGATTGCAAGAACTCCAGATTAATCTAGGACTTAAATCTATCTCATCCAGCAGCCCTTGTATCAGTGTTCTAAATGGATTACAAGGCTAAAGGGGTTTCTAGTTCTATTAGAATTAGGAGTCACTGTTCTATTGCAATAAGGAAAACTCAAGGAGTCTCTTGATGGGCAAGACTCTTTGAGTGATGCATATAAATAGGGCAGCTCCCTCTAAGAGCCGATACACACAACTCATCAAGAAAATTCACCCCGTCAAGAATTCCAGAGCTAAGGCAATCGGTTATCTTAGAGAAGAGCTGCCTACCAGGTGTTCGACAATAGACTTCAATGGCAGAACAAGGTTAGTGTTCAAGTTATAATGGCTTAGAAGACTTACAGTAACCTCCTCTCTTGTTTTGAAAATCTGACTCAAAAACTTAGCATTTCTTAATATAATTGACTTGAAACCTTTTTTGAAAAAGGAAGCTAAAATTTGAGATTTATTAGCAAATTAAATTCATCATTTGTAAAGAAGCGTTCTTCCAAGGCTCTACCAAATATAAATATAGCAGATTTACCAAAACAGAGTAGTGATTTCGGTCCTTCTATCCCAGTTTAGCTGATGGCAGACCAAATTAAATACTTCTGTAGCTTTTTTTATACACTCGCAAAAACAAAAACAAGAACAATAGAGAAGAATTAAGGGAATTACTGTAAACTTTTATCAAACCATTCTTAGATATTCACATATAACATACACAGAAAGACAATCACATTATTTATTACTAAACACAATGCATGGAGATTAATACAACTCCTTATTTCATTATTTCACATGACCTCGAAGGTATGGATTAGCCAATTATAGGAACCTTGGTAACAATGCCACGTTTATTGACCCAAACTCGAACCCTATCGCATCGAAAATCAGCAGTGACAAATGTTCCTTCTTTCACAATCACAGCAGTCAGCAAATGATTCTCGCTCTCAATCGTTGCCGCGGCGTCCTTCCCCTTGTCTCCAACGAGCTCGGGCCATGAATCCTTACCTTCACATTCAGACGACATGATCAACCGATTGCCTTTTCTTTTACCTAGAATGGTACTTCAACTCTCTGAGCTCTCTCTCTCTCTTGTACTGTAATATTGTTTGTGGTGTATTAATTGGGGTGAAGAAGAGATATGTGTATTTATAGTGGTACCATTTAATGGATTGTGGTTGGTTGCTATTGACTTTTTTGGTGTGTTACGTAAGCTGAAAGTTAATTTGCTTTGTTTTCAAAATCTTATGTACATACAAACCTTACCGCCAACATTTGTTTATATCTCTTGACAGCAAAATGCAATTTAACAGCAGATTCAAAGTCAACATTGTTGCAGGCTTAAGAAACATTCAATTTTGTTTAATGCACAATATATATATTGTGATTGATTAGCTCTAATGGAAAAAGTCTGTTGTATTGAAGGTCAAAAAATCTGGTTTGTACGATACACGTACTTGGATGATAAGAATCTGAAGGACATAAAATAAACATACTGGAAATATTTTAGGGATAACGTCAGGTGATATTTGGCCTTATTATTTGTTGCTTTTTTCTTAGTATTAAAAACTCCAACCGCACAAGAGGGTATCTGCAAAAAGAAAAATAAAAGAGAAAGGAATCTGTTTCTTTTTGTTTTCTTTCATTGTAAAGATTAAAGAACAGTCAATGAAGGTATTTAAATCCACCTTGTGTATGGTTTTCTTATTTTCTGTCTGTTGCTGTAAACATTTGTTTTGATTTCCAGAATATTGATATCACTAAACAAAATCTGGTTTGTAATTTTATTTGAAGTCATCAAGAAATTATTATTTTTAATCTGCTGGTAATGTTTCCCGTCTTCACCAAAACAAAATCTGGTAGTACTGTGCTTCTGTGGAGGACATTTTCTTTGTCAGTTAAGAGTGCTATCTCCGTGACATGCAAGTCCCTCTCTTGTCCCACGGGAATGAAAAAGACATGGGTTCAGGCACATTAATTATTGACCAGGAAATCAATGAACACCCAACTTTGCTATGTGGTGGTTCTCCACCAAACAACTTTCTGAATTATGTCTGTTGAGGTTAATAGCTTTGAGAAATTGATGCGATTCCAAATATATATCATTTCAACTGAGAGCTTGTTGAATTTATGTTCAAAAGCAGAAGGTGAAAACCAGGGTGGTGAAGAAGAATGTGAATCCAGAATGGAATGAAGATTTGACACTTTCAGTTGCTATACCAATTCTCACACGTGGGGGCTAAATCGCAAGGAGGGTCCTCTTTTATATATATACACACTCGGTTTTTTTTTCATTTTTGAAAAAATAGTATAGCCGATTGGCTATACTTATTTTGACACGTGAGCTCGTAACCGCAATGTGGTCCCTTTTTTAAATATATAAACTCTGTAGCCGCGCGGCTGTATCCTGTGATATTTTTTTGAAAATAGTATAGCCAACCGGCTGTACATGTTTTGATACAATCGCAAGGAGGAGTATAAAATACAGGCGCGCGGCTATACTTGTTTCGGGTCGCCTTTTCTTCATTATCAATAGTATAGCGGCTATACCCGTTTTCTGGCTTTTTTTAAAAGTATAGCCGTCCGGCTATACTTGGTTTTTTTTCATTTTTGAAAAAATAGTATAGCCGATTGGCTATACCTATTTTGACACGTGAGCTCATAACCGCAATGTTTTTTGTAGCCGCGCGGCTGTATCCTGTGATATTTTCTTGAAAATAGTATAGCCAGCCGGCTGTACATGTTTTGCGGCTATACTTGTTTCGGGTCGCCTTTTCTTCATTATGAATAGTATAGCCGACCGGCTATACCCGTTTTGTGGTTTTTTTTTAAAAGTATAGCCGTCCGGCTATACTTGGTTTTTTCTACCCAACTTAGCACCCTAATAATTCGAACGCCGATTATTCTCTCCCTATAAGTGAGTGTTGGATTTGTTTTAAAATCCCATAACATTTCCTGATATAATTGAAGTTCAAAACTTATAGAAAGAATGTTAATTTATAACAATCAAAGAGCTTGGAAAATCTGGGAACTTTTCATTCTTACTGATTAAAAGGATGTTTCATAAAACCGAAGCTTTACCACCAAAACTCCAGAAATCCAGTGAAACCTGAGGTTAACAATCAATCAAACATTAGGTTCATGACCAATCGATCAAAAAGCATAAAACCCCTTTCTTTTTTTCTTGCTTGCTTCTGCACTGCCATTGCAGCAACAAAAACAACATACGTAATATGTGCATCTATTTGGGTAACTGCAAAATATCTAACATCAACAAAAACAACAAGAACACAACTATATTGGGTAAGGAACAAAAACATAGTTAATAACGTCAGTGAGATCAGATCCAATCTGTCAAATCAAAAGGAATTAGATCTACTTCGTTGCTCATAGCAGAAACGCACTGTCTTCCATGTACCTGTTAAACGAAAGAGATTGAACGGGTCCAGTACATCTCTTTATACAAAGAAACACGGCAGAGAGTAGAGAGAGATAGAGTCAGAAAGAATCTTCTGTTCTTTTCTCGGCCGTGATTTCATTGTATAAAAATATGGAATGAACCCTTTGATTGATTGATTGATTTTGAGCCTCCAATACCCTGTTCCATTTGAAGGCAAAAGATAAAGGTACCGCCGCTATAAGCTGAAGATAAGTGTACGGTTATGTCTATCTATGGCTAGGGCTAAGGCACGGGTGATGAATGATGATGTTATGTTGATATTTATAGGCACAAAGATGCACCACGTGTCTCTCTCTCTCTCTCTCTCTTTGTGCCTGCGTACTCTCCACGGAAATCAACAGTGAAAAGAAAAACCCTAGTCAAAGTCAAACACCTTTATATGGTCTAAAAAGCTTTTGGGCCTTTTCGACCACACAAAAAAGCCTTTGGGCCTTCGGGTGATCAATGGTTATTTTTACAATTGGCAAATATCACTTTTGGTCCTTATAATTTATCGGATTTTCACTTTTGTCCATGTGATTTTAATTCTGACAATCAAACCCTTATAGATATCTAGCAAGTCCAAATTTCCGTCCAAATTTCCATTCAATTCTGCGACAGAGCATGCGTCGCTGACATAAAGAGGCATTGTGGACAAAATTAGAGGAAATTTAATAGAATTTGTAACTTGTTCTTGAATTGCGAAGGATTTAAAATAGAGACAAAATTTACATAATTGAAACTATAAAAACCAAATTGGTAAACTACATGAATCAAAAATGACTTTTTAGTTTTACCTTTATAATTTGACCCATTTACCAAATATAGCAAATTAGTTGGAAAAAAAAAATGCAAAACAAAACAATTCCAAGCCAATTTGGATCCAATAAAATTTCTCTAAAATATTTTATGAGGATGAATTACACTATAAGGCAGAAGTATACCTATGGCCCAAATGGCTACAAGTACATTACAAGTGTTCAGGCGAAAAACTCCCAAGTAACCTCGTCATCCCTTACTCTCTATATCTACAATAACGCCCAAAAAAAAAAAACAAAAAAACAAATTGGTTTTAGGATTCGTGAAGCTGTTTTGTCCAGTCAAAAGGCGCCCAATCTTGATCAAAGCTCTTAACTGCTTGCTTTTGTGCCTCCACTGTCTCATATCTTCGGCGCCGGTACATGTCTTCCTCAGGCAATTGTAGCATGCCCCTGATAACATTCAGCCCAAGATTGCTATTGAACTGTGTTTCATCATCAATCACATGGACAAACCCCTTATTTAAACCAAACTCGACATGGAAATAAGGAAAGTGCTCTGGAATTGAGCCCCGTAATCCCTTCACGCTTGTGTCGATCAGTTTTTTTGCATTGTGTTGGCTCCACTCATCTTCAGCTTCGTCAATTGCCTGAGATTTTTTTTTTTTTTCCAAAGGTGCAGAAAAATTAAAGTCAGAATGTGAATTCAACAATATAGACTAAAATGTACATAACATTTTAGTCTGTGTGTGTATCATGTATGACAAGATCTATAAGCTGGACATGCACACGTATATGTACATGTATATGTATCTAAATTTACTATGACAGATTTTTTGATAGAGAATAATGTCACTTGATTCTTAATATTCAAGAAAATAAGGGAATAAATCATATGAGTTTTCCAGAAAAATAAGTAAAAGCATTTCAGAACAAGCAGCAGAAATCAATGCATTTTAAAGAAAAATAAGAACATATCCTTACCTTTTTAAAATACAGAGGAGCCTCCTTGGCAATTTCATGGGGCAAAGGAATGCACTCAACTATACAGTGACGGCGTTGTTGAGCCAACCCCATCACAGTTTCAAGAAACACTACTTCCTTCTCTTGCTTTGCAAACATCATAATCAGGCATTTCTTGAAATTTCGAATTTCTTGCCACACGTCGTCATCAACAGCTCTTGTGGACGGCACATGCTGTGGAGAATTATATAGATCGGAATCAAATACATAATAACAAAGCATTTAAAATATTAGAGAAAGAGCAAACTAAGATTGCATCCCCTAGTAATCAAATCAACTTAGATGTTTCACATCAATCTGAAAAAGGTTCACCATCCTTTCCAAAGACTATAAACAAATCCAGTACAAAGTTCAAATACAAACATCCCTAGGATTTCTACTACTGAGAAATGATACCCACTCACATTTTTATAAACAGCCAGTACAAAGTTATAATCCAGTACTAATTAAGCTCACCTGCATCGGTAAAATGCAACAATGACCAGGTGCAACAGGCTGCTGCTTTGGCAACATCAAATATGAGAAATTTGCAATTGCCACAACAAGATGTGCCGGCCTGCTTGGATTCTCAAAGCAAAAGAGGCAACGCTCTTGCTGAGTGGAGAAACGATTTGCAAAACTGTTCTTCTGGGTGACCTTATGATCATCACTTCCCCGTTTCTTCCTAGACTTTCTGCTTGGACCATCATCATCATAGTCATATTCATCATCTGCCTGGCCAGATATACTGTATTTTTTGTTCTGCATTATCCTTTGAGCTAGATGCATATCAGCATCATCCTCCCTTTTCTTCTGCCTAAGGGACACATCCTGCTTAACATATCTAGATAAAAGGTTATCTGATTAGTGATCAGAACAAAAATTCCAACCAATAATTAAAATCATTAGTATATGTGAAAAATAAACAAATCACTGAAATGGTAAAGTGCACAGGAAAAAATACACAAGAACAATCCTTTTCAGGAACTGCAAAGCAAACCTCTACGAGTTGGCCCATGTTTTATGATGTTTTTATGTAACAAATGCTACATTGCACCAGTTCCTTTTAATGATCCTTAAAATTGTGGTTTGTTTACAGAAATGATAAAGCACACTGGAATAAAACAAGAGATGAAGACTCTTTTTCAGGGACTGCAAAAAGAACCGAAAGGGTTGGCCCATGTTCACTGTTAGAAATACTTACTTTGCTCCACTGTTCCTTTTTATAACTTAATGAATTCTTACACAATTGCATCTTATTTACAGCACAAGAACATTAGAATAAACAAATAAAAGGCAAAAAGAATCAAGAATAAAATTATGTAACATTACCTGCTTGTGCTCCTTTCATTTTGTGGTCTAATTGAATTATCTCCATCAGCCTGCTTTGCCTTTATGTTTTCTACTTCTTTCTATTAACAGAAAAAAATGTCAGTTAATAACTGAAAAAACAAAGGAAGAAAATAAAAGATAATGACCCCAGAAATGATTATTGTCCACATCCTATGAGTTTGTTAGACAAGTGCGTTAACATAAATAATCGTAAGACAAGTATAAATTATACCAATACAGGTAAATATAGCTATCTCTTTCTTTACAAATGAATTTGATGCATACAAAAACAGCAGGGGCGCAATCCAAGCACATCAATGATGTAAGGATTTTGAAAAGTTGAAGAAAGAGCCAGTGAACAAAGGGAAGCAAAACTAAGAACCTAAAAAGCCTCAACTGCAGAAGGGTCAATTCCACTGCATCAGAAATTGGAAGGCTTTTATCCTAAGTTGCTCAAGAAACTGGGGTGTAAACAGACTTTAATCAAATTTTAATTGTTGCTCATGACAGAGTATGGTTAATACAACTTCCTAAAATATTAGCTCTATATAACTGCACTGCATCAGAAGTTGGAAGGCTTCTATCCTAAGTTGCTCAAGAAACTGGGGTGTAAATAGACTTTAATCAAATTTTAATTGTTGCTCATGACAGAGTATGGTTAATACAACCTACCAAAATATTAGCTTATAGGATATAAAGCCAAATCACATGATATATCCCTCCATCAAGAAAGGGGGAGAGAGAGAGAGAGAGAGAGAGAGTAATTGCCATGTTTCTTACCAGAAGTTCCTCAGCTTCTTCATGCTTTCCTTTCAAACGAAGTTGAAAAGCCTTAGCTGCCAACTGGTTCGCACTCAGTTCACCCTTAAATGCAGCACTAACTTCACTAGGTTTGCTAGTGTCTGCTACATTTTCGTAAACAGGACTACTAAAATCATCAGTCCGCTTACCAAGAACTTCAGACATGAAGCTTCCATCATTGGAAAACGTATTTAAGCTAGACACTGCCTCCGCTATAAGACCAGAGTCCTTAGTAGAAACATCTCGACTCTTTTGCTTTTTCCAGGATAACGAATCTCGAACTTTAGGCTCCCTCATTTTAGGATGTCCGAGAGATACATCCTTCAGGTAGTGCCGACTAGTGTCCTAGTAACCACACCCAACTAGCATGTCAGAAAAATGAAAAAAATATTTTTTAAATAAAAAACAATGCTGATAAATTTCAGTTCAATTTCACAGTTAAGCTTTTTTTTTTTTTTTTTTATTTTAAATAGAGAGCTCCCATATACCTTTTTACTATCCATGTCACTTTGATTGTTGGAACTTGGTTGGTTATCCTCATTCAGCCCTTTCTTTCTACTTTTTATGGCATGCAGATGAGCACGAGATTGGGCAGCTTTATTAGATGCCACAGAGACTGTTAGTTGACCAAGAGAGCCCCAACGCTCCCCAACAACCTGTATAATTCCAATGCATTAAAATAGACAAGGTTCAGACCAAAACAAAACGAAACGAGGTAGGCAGTGAACTTGCGATGCTTGCTAAGACCTAGAAAGCTAACGTAGGATACCTCCTGGAGCCTTCGTCCTTCTCGAGTTGCTTGCTCTTTCGCACGCTTCAATGCTTTAAGTCTCCAACTTGCACCTCCATCCCCAACAACAGAGGGAGATAAAAGTTGGTCCACACCAGCTTTCGGTTCATCTGTATCTTCTGGATAACCACTTCCATCATCCTTGAAATACGGATTTAATTCCCTGGGATTGACCTTCTTTATCTAACACACAGTGAAGATAAAGTGCAGTTAGTAAACAACCATATAACTGAAAGAAAATGAAAAGGCAGGGAAGCATAATATTGGACCCAAAAAAAATCCCAAGTGATGCAATTTAAGCCACCATTGGAGCAGAAGCTAGAAGGGATACATATTATATGCTGGCATCACTAGAATCCAGAAGAACACAACTCCACAAAAACAATTTCATAAACAAAACCTTTCACAGCAATCAAAATGAGTAGCTAAAGATCTAGTTTCTCTCTTCTAAAACAAATATTTATTTTCTTAACTACAAGAATCACAAACCACCTGTTATTTGTAGAAGGAGGTAACCTGTTCTGGGGGGTACATTTCACTAATCCCTGAGTTTTAATCCATGTCTCATTTTAGTCCTTGAACTGTATAACATGTGACACTTAACCTCCTAAACTAACAATCTTCTGTTTAGTTAGTCCAAATAATAGCTTCTGTTTAAATTTCTTAACAAAAGTGGTCATGTCAGTGGCACATGACCACTTTGTTAAGGACAACAGTCATGGCTGATCTGCGCCCAATTAATGGGGTTACTCAACCTTTTCCTCTGCCATCTCATTGCTGACCACTACCAACCAAACAAACAGGACTATGTTGGCTATATAATAAAAACTTAGCAGCCCATTTGTAACACTACAACTACAAAGGTTAGATGCATGATTTACAAGGTGAAAGCGTACCTCCTCAACTGGAGTTTCCTTTGGTTGCTCCTCAACAATCACTGTAGGTGTTCTATCTGTTTTTCCTTCAGGTCTAAGCATCCACTCTAAGCCAATTTCCTTCCTTGCAATTTGTCCATCTTTCGAAGGACTAGTTCCTCTACCACCATCTATATGAAGGAAAGGAGCATGAATGTGATCAACATCATATCATTAGATTAAAAAAACCTTTTAGAAAAATCGCATAGATAACCAACCAGAGAATTCTTCATCCACAAGGCTTCTTTGACTCCTATTTTTACTCTTTTTCTTTCCGTCTTTTCTACTATCTTTCTTGCGCCTTTCTTTCCTATCAGAATAACTATCACTGTCTTCCCCATCAGAAGGAGGAGAAGAATGATCTTCTGATATATATTCTTTTTTATCACTACTCGATCTCTTCTTTGACCTATAGCTGACCTCATCCTTGGACATATCCTCACTACTTCTCTTTCCTTTTCTCTTACTCTGACTCTTTCTTCTATCATGATCAGAATTTCCCTCACTTTCATTGCCCGAAGAATATGATGATGATGAATACTCATCAGGCGAATACCATTTTTTTCTAGACCCCTTCCTTATTCTCTCAAGATCTTCACCATCTGAACTACTACATCGAGAACTCCTCTTTC
>NC_024127.1:41026730-41080118 GCF_000346735.1 Prunus mume
ATCATCATGACTACCTGACCTCTTCTTCTGTTTCTGTTTCTGTTTTGCAGGAGCACTGGAATTCTCATCCTGTTACCAATAGCAAAAACTATTAATCTACTCTTTAGAACGAACAAGTAAGAAAACAAAACAAAAGAAGGATAGACTCTACTTTATCAATTTGGTCTCGAGGTATGAACTTCACTCCAGCAAGCATTGTTGTTTCTAATTGCTAAGGATTTGGACAGGGTACGTACAGTCAAACAACAGTGTCCTGCAGACAAACACAAAAGGAATAGCAAGATCCGTTACTCTCCAAAAATGAAACCCAACAATTTCATACTATAAATTAATGGTTTACATGGTGGGGTTCTGATGTTAAACGGAAAATTATACAATCCATTGTACTCGGTAAGAAAGGTCTAACAATACTGAACCCTTTTTAAGAGGGAGAAAAGTTTCAATAAGAGCTGAAATGTCGCTGCTGAACAGCATTAAACTTTGATAAAAGATGTAATTTGGATTGTTGGAAGAACTGATCACTGTAGATAAATGGTAGCAACTAGAGCTGTGAATAAAATGCCTTTCTAATCTTCCTATCAGCCAAGGATTGTTTCCAGAGACTGAAAGCTGTGTACATATTACACACATAACAATTACTTCCTTTACTTTCAAGTCATATTGACTCACATCATTAATGCTTATTACTCTTCCGTACTTGCACCATTGCATTGTAAAAACTTCAACAGGCAACTAGCATCAACTTACCCGCGAGTTGAAACTGAAGAGCAAACTAAAAACAAAGGGCGTATATTTAAATAGAAGAATCCAGACCAGGTTGGAAATTGAAGTTCTTGTTCTCGTTGGTGGCCAAGAAAGCAATGGATTCAAATATCAGCAGAATTCAATTGAGGCATGCGTTGAGAAAAACGAAGAGGAGTTGATGCAAGCAGAAGAAAAAAGGCAACAAAAGAGGAAGGGTACTAAAAACCGATCAATGAAAAATGAGAAAACCCAAACTTCTGTTATTGAAACCTAGCATTTCAAGTTAAGCACGCATATAAATTCTTGAAAAATTAGAGAATGAAATTACCAGCAGCGGCGTGCTTTGTGGCTATGGTCTGCAAAGGGCATTCACTATTGATTGATAAAAGCTCATGTTGAGTCAACCCTTAAGTTTTTGTACCGAAACCCAGACTAATTAGATTGGATATGACTGCGAAGAGAAGGAGAGAGGGAGGAAGAGAAGGAGAGAAGGATATAGTTGGTCGTGGAAGGGCAAATCTGTAGGGGTTAGGTTGGGTCGGCGTCGGGAGGGTTTGTTGGGGTGGGTCGCTGGCGGATTTGTGGGTTGTGTCGGAGAAGGTGGCTAGGGGAGAGACGATGAAGGTAGAGAAAATTCTTTGTTTTGTTTTTTTAAATTTGTTTTAATTATGTTTTAAAAATATTATGTATTATTTTAAGGATTTTTTTTATTGACACATCAACACAAAAGTGAATCCTTCACTTGCCATGCCATTAAAGTTAAAAGATTTTTGAATTGAGTTAACGATTTTTTTTTTTGGTCGAAGGAAAAGATATGCCATTAACTTAGCAAATTACAAACAGGCCCAATACAACAAACAGAAAAAAAAACAAAACAAAAGCACAAACAAACAAAATAAAAGCCCAACCATAATACACAGAATTGAGTTAACGATAGGAGGCAAAATAGGTTACCAAATCTCAATCAAGGATGAAAGCTGGTCATTTTGAGATTGGAGCAAATACATTTAGCTAGTCGCTGGGGTCTATCCTCAATTCAAACACTCAAATTGAAATTTTTGTTGCCTGATTACATTCACAATACACATGCTTAGCTATACCAACTTTGTTTTGTAGTTTTCAATTAAATTATTTTGATGAAATTCACAATTCTATGTAGTATATAAACAAGCCAACGACAATTATGATTCAAACAAACAATTACACAATTCATTTATGTCCTAAAATTCTAACAATTCTTTTTGCTTCTCATGTTCCTCTTCCTTGTGGAACTTCCAAACCGAAGCCATAATGCCATTAGAGGTTGAGCATTTAGGCTTTTCCCTTTGGATCTGCAATATCAGTACATAGCACTTGTTAAAAGCAAACATACACTTAAAAATGTAGAAAAAGCATATGTGATTTTACTCTTTGCTTAGAGTTGCTCTTGTGGATCTTCACTGTCTTCAACTCATCTGGTCTGTTCTTTAAGTATTCCTTCAACTGCTCCTCATTCATGGCATCTATCATGTTGGTCTGTCAAAATGAGATGAAAAAAAATGCATATGTTAAGTCTTTTAATGTCACAGATTGTGTTTTACCAATGTAACATCTCTCAACGCCTTTGACCGTGCATTGGTTTCACGGTGTAAGAATCAACGTGATCAATAGTCCAAATGATTTATGACATGCTCAAGTGAAAACCAAACATCTATAACATGCATACGGAAGAAAAACTAGACAATAGAAAATGAATGAAATATAGTACCCATGTTTTCAGATCCTCTATTTGTTTTTCCAGGACCTCAGCCTCCTTGTCTGCAAGGCTTTTTCTCTCCTCCCATGAAATAACTCTAGGCTCTATTGTTGTCTTTGGTTTCTTCTTTCCTTCCCTCGTTGTAGACATTGTTTTCTTCTGATTTCAAATAACCAGCAATTTTGGAGATTGAATCAAAGAACTGAAGTAAACCTGCAATGAAATCAATACAAATAATGAACATGTATTTATAGGAAACTTTAAGTAACGGTTGACTTAGATAATGGAAAAGTACATATGATGGTATATACATTAAAGCTAGACAGTTACATACCTTTCGAAGAAAGAAAAAAAGCGCTAGACAGTTGCATGATGAAATACGTTAAAGAGAAACAAGAGCTCTTTCATATGTTGCCAAAGATTTCAACCTTTTTTCTGCTGCAAAGAATGCATTTCGAAGAACC
Organism: Prunus mume; assembly: GCF_000346735.1. The sequence goes on from NC_024127.1 coordinate 41,029,674, forward strand.
AAAACCCCGTGCTCTCTTTCCTCTCAATTTTTCAAAGGGTTGCTTACCCATTACATTTAATATTGTAATTCAGAGTTTTCTTCGAGAAAATAAGGTTTGCAAAGCGATAGAGCTTGTTTAAGTAATGCGTATGAGGGATTTAGCACCTAATGATGCAATCATTTCAATGTTACTCGAAGTTCTTTGTAGGATGCACAAAGTGATGGAGCTCTTGAATCACTTCCCGATTTTCTTTGAGATGAATCGTTCCGTATTCATGCTCATACCCATACCGTGCAACACAAGAAAGTATTGTAGTATTCTTCAATTCAATGATATAAGATTCAACAGTGTACATTGTAGTGGCTATGTTTGCCTTTTCCAGTTGCTAATATTGATGCAAATTAGCAACCGGGAGTTAAACTGAACTTATATAAAACTTGGAACAGCTCACAGCTAGGGAGAAGGAAAAAAAACATCTTCTAGATGCCCATCTTCATTTCATGATAGAAGTTACAAAAGTTTGTATGCCTCTAAAATCCTCAACACTTGAAAAAAAAAACAACAACAACAACAACAACAAAAATCTACAACAAGATACAAAATAGACATGTAGAAACAAAAGTAAGCAAAGATCCTAGGAGCGGGTATTTGCATAAACATGCTGAGATTTAGAATTGAAAAGTGAGACCCTAATTGTCTGCTGCCCTCTTTCGACCACGACCTCGAGACCTAGTCCTCGGAACATCCTTGGAGGTAACTGGAAGATCTTTCAAAGATTCATCCTCGATTTTCTCATCACCGCTGACAAAAGGTTCAGTTTGGTCTGAACTCGCTTCCTCTTCTTCTGGCATTTTTCCAGCAATGTCTTGTTTTGAAATCTTATCTCGAAGCTCTCTTAGTTTAGCTTTTTTTGAATTCAAGACCCCAAGAAACTAGAAAAAGTTAAGGAAAATTCAGTCAAGACATTCAAGAAAAAGAATTACTTGCACAAAGATAATTCTCAATTAAATGATCGAGTTGGATAAAAACAATCAAGTCAATCAAATGCCTAATACTCATTTCGAATGATCATGCTGATTAGTTCAAAACTAAAGAACATCTGAAAAACAAAGACATAAAAAATTTGACTCCAAAACATTGCAGGTCATTCTTCATATGAAAAACCAACTCTCACAAGGGTATATCATCTGCGGAACACCACATTCTAGAGTGCAATGATTGTCAATTGTATTATATGGCAAAAGGAGTTTGAAGCTCCATTTACAAAGTAAAAAAACATTTTGAGAACACAAAGATAAAAAACAATATCGATGAGTATATCATAGAGGTATATTATGGTGCACCTTTGCATAAATAGCGGATTCAAATTCTATCTTCTCATTGGTAAGCTTCTCACTCTGTGCTAGACACTTCTCAGCTTCCACTTTCAATCTCTCAAATGATTGAGTTTTTCTCACAACTTCTTCCTATACATACACACATTCATATACTAACATGAATTAGACAAGCAACCAAATTAGACAATCCAAAGCAACAATTTGGAAGCCTAAAAAAATCAGTCTAATGCAACATCGGCTTCTCCATAAACCCAATGCATCAGGACCAGGTGTAAGTAACATCAAATGGACACAACATCATAGGCATTTATATGAAAAAGTTGACCCAACTGCGTTCCTTCAGAAACACAAAATTCTTCCAAAACATAAGCCACAACTTATCTTTGATTACCAAATTTCAAAAATTCAAAGAGGGAGTTCATATTGGGTAGATTCCAACAAAGTATATAGAGTATAGAGCACTTGAAAGTCATATCATTCATGTTCATAAAACACACTGCTTCAGTATTTTTATAAAAAAAATTACAAAAAGGAGGAAATTTACACTTAGCCCAACATTTGCATCCATGAGAAAATCCAATACTGCTGCTGTGGTTTGCTTACTATTAGGCGATGGCTGACATTTCCACCGCCATTCTAGCTTGGTCCCTTCCTTCTCAAAAGTCCATGACAACTGCACAAACAACAATTACACAATCACACACACAAATACACTATAAACACAATTTCCCCCAAAATAAAATCCCTAATTTTAATTACTCTTTTGTGGCCGTCGCCGGCATCGGCGAAGCCGTAGGCGGAGTCTGGGTGCTGAAACCCTAGGTAGCGCTCGGCCAACGCCACGTACTCCGAGACCGGCTGATCCCACTGAGCCGCTCGGTCTCTCACTTGTTCTTCCGACGCGTGGCAGATCCAAGCGTTGAGGCCGTCGGTGATGGAGAGGTCGAAGCGGGACTCGAACCACGTGCCCTTCACGTAGATGGGTTGTTGAGCTTCTTTGAGTTGGAGCTTTAAGCACGTGTGCTTGGGGCTCGGGGTCTCCATTGTTGCAGGCTGAAAGCTTTCTCTACACGCTCTGTAAAAGGAGAAACCTTGATTTTGGGTTTTGGGTCTCCGACTCTTCCCGCCTTCTTTTGATCATATGGATTAACCGATTAAAGTCGGCACCTTTTTTCTCTCTCTTTCTTCCAAAAGTATCAAGCTTTTTATATAAAAAAAGCTTTTGAGAGTATTTGTGATAAATTTATATAAAAAATAACCATAAAGCAAATGAGATTAAAAAGAATACAAATTTATAAATAAACCCAATCCTAGACATGTATTTATAAAAAAACTCAAACACTATTTAAACATAAAAATACACCCAAAATCAACCCCAAAGTCAACAATTGTACATTTTTTGGGTGTGTTTATAAAGTGTTTTGAGTGTTGGGTTTTTTTATAATTTCAGCTCCCATTTTGGGTGTTTTAGTGAAACTCCCTAAAAAGAATGGTCTTTCGCATAGGTTCATGATAACTTTACATTTTAGACAAAAATCCTTCAAGTTCAATATTTCAGTAAAATATCATGATGTACTTTTAAGTGAAAAAATTATGATGCATTGAGAACCAAAATAAGTAGCTAGTTGAAAATTTGTCAATTTTTTTTTATAACTTTCTCTATAATAAAATCATAAAGCAATATGACCGTAAAATGACATGGTCAGTGTCACTAACCATAACACAAAACAAAACAAAAGCAGTGTCAGATTGGCATCGACGGATGGAATAAGCACACAAGGGCATCTTAGGCAGCCGTGCGGTACAACCCCATCTTAAAATTATAACTAGTTTCACCAATCAATCAACCAAAGCCCATCCAGAAAATCATGTCTCTGAAATTCTCTCACTCAGCAATTATTGTGCTCTTTCTCTGCTCCTTCACTACAATCTTAGCTCATGAAGATGAAGACCCAACAATCAAAACAATGGATGATTTCTCTGGCTACCCTATTCACGAGCCACACTTGAGCTTTCAGAACACTGTCTCTTCACTATCCGTTGACACTCGGAGTTTGCAGAAACAGGTACTTAATCAAATGTGACGAATATTACAATTTCTTGATTGGTTTTTACCAATTTGGTCACTTTGGCTTATTGGGTTTTATAAAGTGTCTCATAAATAAAGCTGTTTGAGAAACTTGGGTGTGTTCATTTGTTCATATCTGAGCTAATTTTGTGAATATTTGGTTTTTAGATTGATGAACTTTCAACTTTCTCGGATACACCTGCCCCATCAGTTACCAGGATCTTGTACTCTGACAAGGATGTATTGGCTCGTAGGTATGCATGTCATTATATCAGTATCTATCAATCAAAGCTTAAATTTTAGCCAATCCATTCCGATTTCTTACTAAATTTTGCTTGATTGTAGAATATCAGCATTCTGTACCATTTATGTTGTATGTATAGATTGACGCGCAATAGGCTACATGCATTTTGCATCTCAGTGGTGTGTTATATATCTTATATGTTGGAGTTGGAGTAAGTGTAAGAATTTTATTTGAAGTTTTTTTTTCCATGATAAAAACAAATCCAACACATTGAGCATAATAGCGGATAATGACAGGATGAGAACTCTGGTAATGCATACAAATATTGAGATTTAACCTTTGCTATGTCTCTAATTTTGTTTTTTTTTTTTTGGTAATGTTTAACTGCAGATTCATCAAAAACTTGATGGGACTCTCGGGTCTCTCTGTTAGAGAGGATGCTATTGGTAACATATTTGGTCGGTGGTGAGTGTACTTTGCCCCAATCTTGTAACTTTTATTTGTATTCAATTCTGTCATTTTAACATGGTACGGTTATAAACTTGGGGTTTCAATTAAACTTTGGAAAACCCTGATTCCCAACTTCTTTGGGTGTGGTAGTTTGGTACTTATCTGTTTTTGTCCTCCTTCGTCCTTGTAGCCCAGAGCTGGGCCTTGTTTAGTTTGGTTACATTGTTCTTTATGTAACACTTTCATTTTGTTGACCATGTTTTTGTCTTGCTTTCCTATATGCAGGGAAGGCTATAACCCAGATCTTTCTGCAGTTGGAACTGGCTCTCACATTGATGCCATTCCATACTCCGGAAAGTATGATGGGGTTGTGGGTGTTCTAGGTGCTATAGAAGCCATCAACGTACTAAAAAGGTTTGCACCTTTCGTGAGTCCTGGCTGATGTTAATATGCACCTAGGTATTAAAAAATTTCGAAGTCTGAACATAAAATTGCCATCTTAATTTATTTGGGCGAGCCTGGAGCCTTAGCATGCTTGATTTGGCTCCACGAGATATTCTCCCTGTAATGTATCCCTTTAGCATTTCTATTAGCAATTAAGTTTTACATTCATGGGTGATCCAATTTTATTTATTTATTAGCTAAGAGGCTTATAATTAACTCTCTTCTGGTAGTATAAGTTAACCACATAGATGCACGGTTGAACTATTCAGATGGCCATCTGCTTTCAAACCAGAAGTAGGATAAGTCTGGACCCAAGGGGAGTTGATCTCAACACACTCATCTATAAATGATTCAGCAAGAGACTGGAAACATTTGTTGTAGTTGAATAGTATCGTACCCTTTCATCCAAATATACCCCAAAAGTGTATAATAACATTGGGTTTACAGCAACATGTTCCATGGTATCTTGATTTTCATTTATCATCTTATAAGTTGAATTATTGTTTGAGAAACTTAATGATGCAAAAAATCAAAATCAATTTAAATCATTTGCAGTCTCTGGAAAGGGAGACAAGGATGAAGCACCAAACATGTCTATCCTACATAAAATACTAATTAAATCAGAATATTGAGTAGATTGTAACATTGTGGAAGTATTGGTAATGGAAAATATCCTTATCAGAAAGTACAATTTCAAATTTTGTATGTGGCTTTCCTAAGGTGAAATGTAGTTCCAACTCTCTGTTTATGCAACTGGCTGTTTGGCAGGTCTGGGTTCAAACCTAAACGATCGCTGGAAGTTATCTTGTTCACCTCAGAAGAGCCGACACGCTTTGGAATCAGCTGTCTGGGAAGGTTAGGACCGCTTACAGTTTAACTCACAAGAAGCCATACTGATGTTTCAGTTAATTTTCTGCTCAAAACCTTTTATCCACTTTATGTTTTAATTTTTAAATTTTGGCTTGACTCCAACAATGAGGTGTATTGATTTAGTAAATCCATTCTACATTTTCCCTATATCTAATTAAAATATTGTGCAGCCGCCTAATGGCGGGGAGTAAGGCACTTGCTAATGCTCTGAAGACAACAGTTGATGGTCAAGATATTTCCTTCTTTGATGCTGCACAATCTGCTGGATACACCAAAGATGAAGGGGACTTATCCAGCGTGTTCCTGGAAAAAGGAAGCTACTCTGCTTTTGTGGAATTGCATATTGAGCAGGGCCCTATTTTGGAGGATGAAGGTAGGCCTTTTTTGACATATACATTCCTGACATTAGGCATCGTATCTTATACCGATCAACCGTGTGTTTTTTTGGTCCAGGTATATCAGTCGGCATTGTAACAGCCATTGCAGCCCCAGCAAGCATAAAAGTGGATTTTGAAGGCAATGGAGGCCATGCGGGTGCTGTCCTAATGCCAAATAGGTGAATTATTTTGCAGGCTGTAAAAAGAGGACTATATCAACTGGTGTACTTTCCATGTTGAAGAGGTCCAGGATTATATGCAATTGGCCCCCACCCCCTACCCCCACCCACCAAGTGTTCATGATATTTCCCCAATAGTTTTTGAAAAAGGACTCGTCCTGCTAAACTAATTATTTTTTGGGTTAAAATCAGAGTGAGTTATGAATCTGTATAATATTTCCTTTTATTACTGAGATTGCATTACAAATACAAGTTCTACTGCAGTTTCCTCGCCTGAGGTTTTCAATTTTGCTAATCATTCTAAATTTTTCCTTCGATTTATTTTGGTTCTGTGCAATTTTGACATCTTGGTTTTTTGCCCCTTTGCTCATTTCAAGTCCCTTCCAGGAATTACTGTGACTGCAGATGCGCATCAGTAGTATTATATTTCCTAATGTCAAATATGAGCTATCTTGAATGAGGTCATCCTTACCAGTTTCTTGTTATACTTGTTCCATTAAACATGAAGCATAACTGTTTCATACATCATTTGTACCAGAAATGATGCTGGACTGGCAGCTGCAGAATTAGCGCTAGCTGTTGAGAGACATGTTTTAGAATCTGGATCTATTGATACTGTTGGTACAGTTGGTAAGTTGTGTTTCCTTCACACCTAAATGTAGGACAATGGCTTAATTCTTTGACTTTCTTCAATATTTTGTCAAACTGTTTTAGCGCTCGTGTTGGCTATTGTTGTTAATAATTCCTTTTGACAAGGTATTCTGGAGCTACATCCTGGAGCCATCAACAGCATCCCGAGCAAATCACATCTAGAAATTGGTATGCTTTGTGGGATTACCTTTTCAAGTACAGCATACAATTTATAGTACCAAGTTGGTTTTTCCTTACAGTACTTTGTGGTTGTTAAATTTACTGAAGTTTTAGAAGATCATTGTATATCCCTTTCTCATGGCTTTGCCATAATTTGAGCTTTTTGGATACCAATCTTTGGATTATATATAATATATGTATATTTTTTTCATTTTGCAGACACAAGAGACATTGATGAAGAACGAAGAAACATTGTAATTGAGAAAATCCATCAATCTGCAACTACTATAGCCAGTAAACGTGTGGTCAATCTATCAGAATTCAAAATTGTAAATCAGGATCCACCAGCACTTTCTGATAAATCAATACTTGATGCAATGGAAGCTTCATCGAAAGAGCTAAACTTAACACACAAGTTTATGATTAGCCGAGCTTACCATGATTCACTGTTCATGGCCAGGTAAGAGAGAGTCTGGAAGTTCTACATTTATCCCTGTGTCTCACCCCCGAGAAAACAAGAAAAATGAATAAACAAAACCATGGTTTATTTATCCCATGTTCATCAGAAGTTCAGCTGTTTAGTACATGCTTATTCATAATCCGCAAAGGGTTACTTAGCATTTAACATACCTTTATTTGGAGAAATTCAGATGGTGAAGAGAATGCCATAATTATCTTTTTCCACAAATAGATTCTGATGATATATTTTCATATCCTTGCAGAGTATCCCCGATGGGTATGATATTCATTCCATGTTACAAAGGTAGAATATCCTGTCTATTTTTGTCTACAAACGAGGAATCATTTCCACTTGCTGGTAACCCTATGATGGATCAAGTGATCGATACAAGACTCGTATATACTGACGTCCATTTGGTTTTGCAGGTTACAGCCACAAGCCTGAAGAATATGCCTCCAGTCAAGATATATCTAATGGGGTCAAGGTTTTAGCCTTGACCCTTGCCAAGTTGTCATTGCAGTGATGTTTCTTCCATTTTAGTGTTGTTGGCTGGATAAACTAAGTTTACATATTTGGGGTATATCGTTCTGTTTACGCCCTTGTGTTTCTGTAATGATGATTTGTATGTATACTTTCCATCGAAGACTCTATTACCACGTTAATTGTAAAGAAAAATCAACCTTCCACAAATTAGTTGAGGGAGAGAGAGAGAGAGAGAGAGAGAGAGAGAGAGAGAGAGGGCTGAAAGAAAAAGAAAAAAACTCTGTAAACACCATATTATTTATTGTCAACAGTAGGTTTGATCTCAGAACAGGGAACTATAAAGCAAGGAGCATGTAAGAAAACATGCATTGTGAAGCAAAGGACTAATCTTGTTTCTCTCATCTATCTCATATACATCATCATATGTCTCAAACTCAAACTTTACTGAAAAAAGAAATTTCTGAAATCCAAAGATGGAATCAATTTCTGAGTCAATGCCTTCATGCTACAGCAACAGCGGTCACCTCTATTTTCTCAGCCTTTTCCAGCAAAATCGCAATCTATGAGATCACACAAGAAGGGAAAATTAGGGGATTAATGCAGAATAATTACAATTTAGCAAATAACATGACAATTCTGATAATCAAAGGCAGGCACAAATTCCAGCACTTAATTAAGAAGAGATTAAACAACCTGAGCCTTGAGAACAATCCGTCCATTTTCAACATCCACCAGCTTTGAGACAACAGTACAGGTGCTTATCTCTGTTCAATCACCCCAAACAAACCATTATGATAAAGATATTAGCAAAATAGCATTGTAAATGAAACAAATATTAATTGAAGCCATAAATTAAACTTACTCTTTTCAACAGCCAGTCCATTCCTTTTGAGAGTCTCAGCAATTGTGATCACAGTAGGAATAGCTGTACCAAATTACTTCCCCAAGTTAATTAAAAGAAAATTATGCATCTTGAGAAGATAACAAAATTACCAAACAATAGCAGATACTGCCCAAAGAAGACCATCTGCACCCAATATTGTTACTCAATCACTCAATAGTATGTGGAAATAAATAAATATGCAAGAGAAAAGGGGGAGTTTCAAGAAGTTGTACCCATGCCCAAGGCAAAGAGCTCAACAGAATTGTACTGCTTGATGTACCTCTGCAACAAACAATAGATCATTCAATAAAGCTCCATTACAAAGAGGCAAACACAAATTAATTCACTCACAAAATTGAAGAACCCTAATCACTCAGAAAATTGACAAAATTGCAATTCAGATTAATTCATGTACTGGAATTGTAAACTAGTGGATTGATTCAGTTCAGGGGATAATGAACATCCTAAAGCGCCATAAATCTTCCGAATTGTGAATAATGGATACATTTTCTGGTTAATCAGATCAAGATTCGACAAAACATTGCAAGAACGTACTAAAACCCTATCGGCCATCCATTAATTTTATTTCCCTCTGGTTTCTCATCAACCAAAGACGCATGAGACAAGAAAGCGAGAGAAAACGTATACACATTTCTATGAATATATAGATTATACCTTGGCAAGATTGCAGTAGAAGAGGAAAGGTCGCTTGGAGTTGGAAACATGAATTCGGTTCTTGTTCATCTTCTTCGTCTTCTTCTGAGACTCAGCAGCAGTAGCAGCGATATCAGCAGCAGTAGCAGCGATATCAGCAGTAGTAGCGTTCTTGGCCTCGCCACCATCATCACCAACAACAACAGGCTTCTTGTCGTTCGCTATCTCCATGGCCTTGAGCTCCTCTGCAACAACAGCTACACTCGCCTCCATTGAAATCTCTCTCTCTCTCTCTCTCTCTCTCTCTCTCTGTGTGTAAAGGGCGGGAAAGTTTTGATGGAAAGCTTCGTGAAATGTCTGAGTCGAGTGTGACGGGTTTATATCGGCGGGCTGGGCATGCTGTTCCAATGAGAAATAGACACGTGGTCGTGTATGATTGGTTGGGATGTTCTTGCGGTTAGGCTCTAACGGTACGGTTAGGCAAGCTGTAGAGCGCAGTGGTGGTAGTTGCTTAATTCCCAGTGACGGATTTGCCCTTGTGAGCTTCTTGGAATTGCAACATTACCATCTGCATTGAGAACATGAATTGTAGGTCCGTTTGATTTCATCTTGACCCTAAAAGAAATTGAACGATCAAGCCCAAGCCCTATTTTTGGGCTTATTTATGTAGCCCATAGTAAATTTTTGTAGTTCACCTAATTTTTTTCCTCTTTAATTTTTTCTCATTCTCCACCAAACATGTACTTATTGAGAAATAATTTGTTGCAAGGAGCGTGTAGGTTAATTGGTTAAGAGCATTCAGTCGTGAGTTCAAATCCTCTTTCTCCAATATCTTTTGCACTCAAAAAGGAAAAAAAAAATTAATTCCTTCAAGAAAACCTCATATTTGATAAATTAGTACTCACTTCACTAATGCAAATGTGGGTTAGGTAGTTGAGGAATGCACTGTGCATGCTCCCTTGTATCCGAGTTCGAACCTCCTCCTCGTACATTAAAATAATTTAAAATATCACCTTTTGAATTTCTTATGTGTTAGTGACGTGGGGAAGTTCCGTTTCTTCTTATGACCATCCATAGTAAGCCATCCATAGTAAAGCAGAAGAGGAATGAAAGTTTATCACATAATACACACAAAACTTTCACAGGCAATCATGTCCGTTGGCATGTTAAATGTCCAATGTGGGACCCGTGATCAATGGCTCAATGTTGAATTTCAGCCGTGATATGGGGGATGTGGGCCCCAATCACGGGTGTGTCCCTACATGAACTTGATTTATTTAATATTACATGCCTTAAATGGCACCCTTTCTCCGACTTCCTTCAACAACACCACAAAAGTCATAGAGCCTCACAGCTCACAAGCTCACTTACATACACCCACCCACCGGCTCATCCTGTCCATTACTAACTACACATTTATCTGCTCCATAATCTTCATTATCTTCAATTAATCTGCCATTCAACTACCCACTAATATCAATTATAACCTCACTTTCGGTTCACCCCACAATTGTTTAGACCCTTTTCCTCCCACCCACTGCATGTTTAGGATTCTCTAATTTGATAAAAATTAATTACCTGAGGGAGGTTGAACAGTCATAATCCTCCATCTTCATTTTTTATTGTTTTGGATACCATGTTACCTGCAATTAAGATTTCTAAACTTACGTACAACATAGGAATATCAGCTCTCAGTTATCGCATGTGGGTCTTGCATTGTTGCATGCATAAATTATTGAAGATGTGTAATTGAATTTGTAAAAATCCCAAGGTGTTAAGAAGAAAGAGAGATAGAAAGATAAAAATATCGTATTATCATATACCGTGTAAATCAACAATGAAGTAAGGAATGAGGATCAAACTTAGAACATCTACGATCCGTATCACACAAAAATTAGTAACCCTACAAATTTAAAGCTGTTAAGGAATGAGCAAATACTGTATATCAAGTTTTAGTTGATGCTGCACTGCACTGCCTCTTTTCCCCCCCTCTAATAAGATGAATAAATCAGTAATCACACATCAAGTCGGAAAACACCTAGCAGATGTCCCGAATGACATAGCTGTTAATAATGAAGTTTAAGAGAATGAGCATGGTTATTATGGGTATTTTGGGCATTTAAAGAAAATAAAGGGATTGATGGATTAATTAGAGGGTGTTGGGGCTTTATCAAAAGGGTTAAGCAGGAATAATCAAAGGAGGGGGCCTATGCAATAATTACAGATGGAACGTTTGCTCTTTCATTGCTTTTTGGTTAAGTCATGAACATCTTCTTCATAATTTGACAACCCCTCCGTCAAGGCCTCTAACCCTCACGTTTAGCACCAACAAATTTGCCAAATTATCCTTTAAAAAATATTTTTTAAAGGATAAAAAAGAAGGATTAAAGTTAATCATATAATTAAGCACTGCTTTCAAAGAAAATAATAGTAATAATATACAACATTTTCCCAAATCATGCATTTATAAATTAAACAAAGCTGCTAGTTAGTTTGCAATGCTTGTAGTTGGTCAATTCTCCTTCAGTTCAAACCCCAAATAGTCAATTTAAAAAAAGAAGGCTCTATCTAGTTTATTTTATTTGTTGTTTACCCATATGCTTTTTCTTTTTGCTAATTTTTGGGAATACCAACGCATCTAAAAAGAATGCTTTAATGCTGTCAAAGAAAGAAATAATGCTTTAATGATTCTCTCCCAACAAGGTATAAATTTGTTTGTCCTAAAAAAAAAGGTATAAATTTGAAAATAGAAGGAGCTCCCTTTCCTTCTAAATTGTAGTACTTTACCACTCTTATTCTTTGTTAATGAAAAAACACCTCATTACCACTAAATTACATAGAACTATTAATTGGCCAATGTATTCTAAGGTTTAGTAATGTCATATTTTTATGTATTCTAACGTAATCGTTAGTGGAGACGCACTAAATTGTCTTAATGTTGATGTTACATCGTTCCGTTATTATAATAGACATTTATGGCTATTGACTTTTTTGGCTGAATTATGAATGCAATTCTAGAATTTTTTTTGAAAGAAAAAGTTTAAAGTTTAAGAGAGACGAAAATTGAATTCGGAATTGTGAGTATGAAAACAAGTGTTCCATTAGAGTAGTGAAGCTATATTTTAGAAAAAGTTATCGATTGAAAAATTACTTTAATAATTAACATACAAAAATATTATTTATCCCTCCATATTGTTATTTTTTTTCATCCTTCTCATTTTTAATGACAAATTCTTATCCATACCTGCAAAAAGTTGAAAATTAGAGTTCATTAATTTATTTCAAGATAATGATTAATGAAGAAGGTGAAGGCCGTTAAGAAACGGCGTTAGTGCCGACGAGGCAGTGCGCATATATAAGAAAGCAACAGAAAACTCACTACGCTTGAAAACATAACAGCTCGATAAGGCGAGCGAGACAAGGCCCGTGCACACAGAGGCGAAGAGGCTCACTGACACACACAGTGAAATCCTCTACATCTTCTTCAAACTTCGGACTAAAACCGTGAGTAAATTACCACGCTTGCCACCTTCTCTTCCGGTTTCTGGCTTTCGATCTGCTTCAAATGCTTATGCTTGTGAATGCATGAAATGTAGCAACGATTTGTGCGATGCCGTTTTTGTTTGATCTGTTTCTGGTTATGCTTCCATGTGCATTTGGCTTGATTTTGCTGCTTTTATATGAATACCCAGATTTTTGAATCTGTTGTTTGCATATATGTGTATCATGTATGCGTATGTACTTATTTGCTTTGTGTGTGAAGTGAAGGCCGTCACTGTAGATCTTTGTTTGGATGTTGAGAAAATGCAGCACAGAAAAGATACGAAATTGTTTGGATTTTGGTGTATTTTCAGTATCTGGGGCATGAGAAAGCTAAAGCCTTTACTCAAATGTGGTTACTATTCATTACAAGTTAGCCCATTTGAGGTGAAATGGGTTTGTCCTTATATTGGTTTGCGTGTGTATGTGTCAAAGAAAAATGCCTGATTTTTTTTGAATTTAAAAAAAAAAAAAAAAACTTATTTACTCAGCCGAAGCTAATCGCTATATTGGGTTCAGTTGGGGTAATTAACCATGATAATCCGTTTTTATTTGTTCTAATTTCTTGCACATGCTCTTTCGGTGTTTGTTTGGAATATTGGGTGTGTTTTGTTTTGCATTTACTCCAAAAGATTTGAGTTGTGAGATCCTTATACCTTTTAAATTCAAGCTTAGTGTATGTTTACATATTTGTTAGTTTGCATAAAATTTGAAAGTGAAGTTAATAAGTGACTTTGTTTATTAAAGAGATTCTATATTTGTTGAAATCCCTTTGTTTTTGCTTTTCTGTCATATACTTATGCTCGTGTCGCATAATTGCCTCTTATTGAGTTTAACTTTAGTACAAAGTGCTTCTCTTTTGCTTTGTAAACACCTTGCAGTCTTTTTCTTCTGTGTTACTCTTCCTGAGACTTTATTTCGCGATTTCTCAGGTGTTATGTTGACTCATCATTGGAATTATGGAATGAGCACACCTACCTATTTTATTTCTTAGTGTTGTTCCCCTTATTTGTCTTCGCATCTCTGGTTGTTGGGAAAGCAAATGATTCTGTCTCTTGCTACTTTGTGTTAAATAATTAACATCATACTCACCAAATGCATCATACTCACTGAATGGAATAATTTTTCTTAATTGTTTGTATTCTTTATCATCTCTCCTCACTTGCTCTGACATATTTTTTGCTCAACCATCATCTTCTTTTGCTACTTCAGGGTAATCTCCATTTATCTGCAGAAAATTTAGTATACAAATCCTCCTCTTGGAAAAGTGAAACATAGGGGAGCTTTGTCCTTTTAGGAAAAAAAATTTTGGCTTTTGGAGGGGTGGTTGTGAAAGAAGGGGCGTTCTCATCTGTCTTTTAGAAACTTAATCATAATGATTCTAACTCATGTTGAGTATCCTAAACTAAAATCATGTCACATTTCTGTTAGATACTATAGCTGTTCTGCAATTGCTTTGTTTTTTTTTTCTCTTCATGTGGTGTGCCTTCTAACGTGCAATGTTTAACACATTATATTGTAACTTATTGCAATTCTATCTTTTTCACTCTTTAATCTTCTCTTGCATCTTCTTTTGTTCCCCTCTGTCCTTCATCTTCTTCTTTTTGCTAAGCAACAATAAATTAGTTTTTTTCCCAGCAGCAGCATATCCAGAAGGATAGTATCTAATATTTTCAGTTATTTATGTGTATTATTTTGAGGTGAACTTGTTCTGTATTTGGATGACTTAAAAACCGTAACTCAATTAGTTTGCAAACCAGATAAACGTATAATGGTATTGATACAATTATGTGTTTTTTCTGTATTGCAAGTGCAATGGGGATAGAAGTTACAGATATTTGCATGGACAAGGAATCAGAATGTGTGATAGTTTATTCAGAAGGTCTTTCTCATGATTCAAATCATGAGAGAATTCCCAGCGATCATGCGATTTCCGAGTCATATGAGCATATTAATGGAGATCGTGAACCCCAAAATTTGGAAGAGAGCATTGAAGTAAAGGAATATGAAGTGAAGGAATGTACTACAGAAAACTCTGTTGATGTTTCTCAAATGAGTCATATTGAAAAATCTAATGAAGATCAGAATGCAGTAGGCTTGAATTCCGAGAATGACCGGCCTGTGGAGAAGGTCCAACTGAATTCTCGGAAAATGAAGGATAGTAATAAGTCACGAACATCTGTAAATCACACATCAAAATCTGCTGCTGGAAATGCTAGAACAAAACACACTGTTCCACAGCCATTTACCTTGGCGACTGAAAAGCGTGCTTTATGTGGAACTCGTCCAGTCAGTGCTGTACTTGATTGCGGAAATGGTGGCAATAAATTATCAAACACAAGTGATCTGCGACATCTTCATACCACAAAGCATAACCAGGTAGGTCCTGCCAACTAAGCCTAGAAATGCAATATTGGTTGTTTTAATATTCCCTATGTATTGGTTGGTTCTTGTTTATTCTTTTGGATGTAACTTTGTAACATATCCCTGCCCTGCCCTAGAAGTTTGTAATATACTGAAAGATTTTCTATTGATTTTTCTTTGACTTGATTGCATGTATTATCTCTGTTGAAGTAGTAAAATTTCTTGATGACATCTTTGTCTATGCAGCCAATATCACCTTTGATATCAAGGAAGCCTTTGCAACCAGATAAGAAGAAACATCTTGATGAGGAAGATTCCTGTTCTGTTGCTTCCTCGTATCCTACTACAATTTGAAGTCTTAGCTGGATTCATTTGTCTTTTTATCTTTTTCCTACTACTCATTTCTTATTTGAATTTGAATTCTATTCCTTGAACATGCATAGCACAGTATCACGGACTATTAGGTCCAGAGCAACTGCTGCATCAGCTCCAACATTTAGATGCACTGAGCGTGCGGAGAAAAGGAAGGAGGTATTGCCTTCACTGATTTTTATTGTGTGCAGTTAATTTCATAAGTTCCATGATGAAAAATGGCCCTAGTTAAGAACTTAACTTTAAGCCATTATTATGCTGTCAAATTTTAGTTTTATACAAAGTTAGAGGAGAAACACCAAGCACTGGAGGCTGAAAAAACTCAAAGTGAAGCAAGGACCAAGGTTTGATTTTTTCTCAAGTTTCTCTATCTCTCTCTCTCTCTCACATAATGTTGAACAGATGGTGTCTGCGGGTCCATTGCTTTCTGGCACTTCTTTTGATCTGTTAATGCTTTTTAGTTCGGGCTGATCGTTCTAATATTTTCTTTGCTTTTGGCTGCTTCACAATCTTGGAATTTCAAGGACGAGAAGGAGGCAGCTATCAAGCAACTGAGAAGGAGTTTAATGTTTAAGGCAAACCCGATGCCAAGCTTCTACCATGAGGGACCTCCACCTAAGACTGAACTTAAAAAGGTCATACAGAGAATTATCTCGTTCTTACTTCTTACCCTGTATGAGATACTGATATGCTATTTCAAACCACAGGTTCTGCTAAATTTTTAGAGGAAGTAAGAAGTAATGAATTTATAGTTTTAATATATGTGTAAACAGCAGCTCAAGTTTCTTAATGTTTTGCTTCTCTGGATGCCAGCTGCCACCAACTCGTGCAAAATCACCAAAGCTTGGCCGGAGGAAGAGCTGCAGTGATACGGTCAAATTATCCCATGGAGATAGAAGCAAAGGAACTTTTGGTCGAGGAAATCGTCACAGTATGGGTAACTGCAAAGAAGACACCACTTATGCTGGTTCTCCAAAAAGTGTAGCTCAGATCAACATCCAAAAGGGTAATGCTGTTTCTGAATTCATTGATGAGACTAAGAACATGGATGAGATGAACAAGTTTGTTCCTACCAGCCTAAATGGACAGCATATGGACATTTTTGTTCAATCTTGAGTTTTCTGGTGAGTTTCGTAATTTATAAGAAAAAGAGAGTTTTCAGTGTCTGTCTCAATCTTGTGACTTGCTCTAAATTATTTGCATTTCATGCTTCTGTAACTGGCAGTGACTTGCTGCATCGTTTGTGTGTAATGTGTAAGTGTACATCTTCTGTAATTTATATCCACTCATGTATATGAAGAGCTATTTATTTCCCAAGA
This sequence comes from Prunus mume, assembly GCF_000346735.1. Next base: position 41,046,510 of record NC_024127.1, read on the forward strand.
AGACAGTTTGCACTTGTTTGAATAATCTAATTAAATGTTGGAGGTCAACCTATTTCTCTATGCAACTTATTTTAAAAACAATAATAATGAGGCACCATCTGCCTGCTTCTTTTAATTTTGGTCTGTACTTCAGTTTATAATAAATGAATTTTATCCCTTTTTTTATTTTTTTCCCCCTAGACAGAAAACAAATAGAATTTCTATTGGCAGAGTCAATATTCTTACTTGTAAATTTGTAACATTTAGATGATGAAAACATCCATGTTTTCAGTGAAGATTGTGTACCTGTATGTCCAGGTTACATCATGGTGTATGGGAAGTGATGTTTACTTACTGTAACTATAATAGAGAGAAATAAAAAGCTAAGGCAAGGGCCCCCATTGATCTGTGCTTTCTTTAAGGTGGAAATTGTGCTATGGAAATCCTTGATTTGATTAAATTGTAGTAAGCTTCATTATGAAAAGTTCTTTAAAGACAAAAGAAAAAGATATCCATAGAGAGTAAAGTGCCCAATGTTGTAGTTTTTCGTTGTTGAACAGGATAAAAAAACGACTTTGTGAGCACAGTTTGCCTCATTTGTGGAAGCAAAATTCCCAGTCAAAAGGACAGAGGCTTTAGATTTTGCTCCACTATAAGTTCTTGAGTTCACACCACTTGCTTTTCTTTACATGTGTCCTTACTTGTGAGCGACTGACTCTAGCAAATTGGCATTTCTACCATGTTCAATGTCCAAAATTCACAGCTCAGTCTCTATCTTGCTAATCAGAAGCCTAATTAGGGAACGATATCATGGAGGGCATTGCGTCCACTCTGTGTTCCATTAGAACGGCATATTATTGACATCAGCAGCCCCTCACATGAAGTATACTGCAATTTGCCCCCAAGTCTACTAGCAATGAATGATCATCTTAAATTCCTATTAACATAATACGCAATCTTGGAATTGGTTAGAATCACAAACCCTCTTCTTAACAAAGGAGGACATGCCTCATGACACTACAAGGATATGGTAACTTTGGCACTGCTTGCAAGGAAAGTCATTCTTCAATCTTATTGCAAATCACCATTTGAACATATAGGTCAAGATCTTTTTTCATTGGGCTAGACCCCGTTGGCAAGATTAGAAGACTGTTAGGCAAGTACATAAGTACTACAGGCCTTTCAATCCTAACTTAGAACATATCTGAATTCCTAAATGGTGATTTTGCAGAAAATTGAATTTTTTTTATCAATGTAACTAATGTTGACTTTGAAATTACCAAAAAATAAAATTCGTAATTTCAGCAGAGACGCTTTCTGTTTTTATTTTTAGGGTAAGGAGGAAAGCTCCCACAATCGATTTTCGCATTGGGTCAAGACCTTAGTAAGGTCAAGATAGGAATAACTTCAAATCATACGCGTCAAGTAAATTTGGATATTTTGGTCTTCCTAAGGGGTTGAATTGAACGTAAGAGACGTTTGAATTTACAGTTCACCTCATACCTACTGCCTGATCAATTTATCAATGGATCACATGTGCATGTTTTCTAGGATCATATTGTCTATGTCCTTTTGCAGTACATTGGGCAGTAGGGATTTTCCTATAAGTAGGCTTGGCATTCATTTCGAATGGAAATATGACCACGTCTCTATAATTTTTTATGCTCATATATATATTTTGCCTAATAGGATGTGGGGATCTATTAAAGGCATAGGACCGCCATGTTTGCTTCTTAACCCACTTCTTCATGTGTAACATGTGTCGGTAGATGTCTGATATAATTTCTGTCTAACAATTTGACTACCCATATCAAGAAATTCAACTTTAAATCTTCAAATAACTGCTCTCGACACCATCTATTGCTCTTTTTTCTTCTTCTTTTTTTCCTTTCTTGGTTGATCTGCTTAATCTTTAACAGGCCAACCTGCAATTTCTTTCCATTTAAGCTTGGAATCACACTGTTTAGAGATGTACATGCCCTTAATCTTTTTTTTTTTTTTTTTGGGTTGGCCAAAAGTTAGATAAGGGAGGGGGTTTTCTTACACACACACTACTAAGGTGTCGTGGGGGTTCGAACATGAGACTACTATCTGCAAATCAATGTCCTTTTCCACTAGATTAGACCCCGTTGGCACGTATACGCCCTTAATCGGTGAAAGCTTTTCCACCTATCATCCACACCATCTTCCCATTTGAAAAATAATCAAAAGAGACAGACTACTCTTTACACACCCAAATCAAGATTACCATACGCTAATCCGCTAATTAAACTTCAGCTTAAGAATCATTGTTCAGTATGCCACAGCAATGTTGATCATCTATGTAGAGATAAACACCGAATTCTTTAAAGAGCTAATCATAACAAATAGGCTACAAGAAAGAGCAGGGCAGGTAACAGAGGTTTCTTCTTGTCTTTAATTACATGCTAAAAGCTGCTCTTGCTTTGACTTGAATTTTGCACCCAGTCCCTCCGTCATTTGAGGCCATTTATTGTCAATAACAAATGGTCTTCATCTTTTTCACCAAACTACATCAAATGGTCAATCCCTTTGACAAGTTTACTTTTGCCCTTCTCCTAGAACTGCTGTGGTTCTGGTTCTAAGAACAAACAAATTTTGATTTTTTTTTTTTCAGTAGAAAATTTCTTGTCTTTGAAGCAAACAAAATTAGGTAAGGAAATAAATGAAATTTCTTTATTTTTCTTACTCAACTTGGCCTTCTTTTTTAAACCTCCTCCTAAAGGCTGAGAGGTACTAACACCAAATGGAGCCTAAAATTGATTTCCAATGCTTTGTGAAAAGCAAATAAGCATGACAGGGAAGCCGTGGAAAGTGGCACTACCATGTCACCTGACCCACATAAAACACTCCTCTCATCTTCACGTATATAAAGGCCCCATGAAAACCAATGCATGGCCAAATCAAAATCTATACACAAACAGTTCTCTCTCTCTCTCTCTCTCTGGATCAAATGAGTCACAAATAGTTGAGGGGAATGCTGTCTGGTTCGAGACCATTCCTTTGAAGCAAAGAACATGATCATCCGAATGATCTCGGACCAGGCTTCATTCCCCCCAACACAAAACAAGCCTGCAATACATTCCTTCCTACTGACCATTTTATATGTACACACTTTTATGCATCATTGATCAATGTCCGGATGCCGAGAGCTTTCGACAATCTTGTTCCATTTCAACATGTAAGTGTATATTGTATATCTGCCCTTTTATTTTTAACATTTGGATTATCATTCGATGTTTACTTTTCTCCATCCATTCATTTACAGCCAAAAATGGGATTTGAAGAAAAATAAGAACAATGAAACAAAATGAGAAGATTTTCAGTCCGGACAGGGAATGTATCACAGATTCACAGGTTTTATAGTTTTTACTTTAAAGCAAACTCAACCAAGAATCACTCACTTCTTTTAATGAGGAGAAGAAATTAAAGTAGGACTAATTTCTTCTGGTTTACATCTAGTCTAAGATCGATTACATCCATTATTTGTATGTCTGAATGTTTGACAAATTGGATGAACAGACAAATAATAAAAAACTATTTTCATCTGGGTTTGTTTTCAAATGCAACCCTGTGCATATTCTATATGTTTCTTCTAAGTCCGTTGAAAAACAGTGATAGGGGCTTGTGTGAAAATATGACTGAATGAAAAGAAGAAATAAAAACAAAGTTGTGTTTGTGTGGTGAATGTATCATCTTTTTTGGGGTTGAACTTTTCTGCCAATTTGGCTTTGCTTGTGGGGAGTTGCAAAGAATATAAGCCAAGGGAGAGCTTTCACTTTATGTGTTGCATGAAGATGAGCTTTGAATTCACTCCTTTTTTCACCTTATGACTGCCATCATCATAACCCAGCTCCTAATAGTCTTACCCCATATAATATATTCCTCCCTTTTGATAAAATCCCATGTGGGTCAGATCCCACTTCGGCATGAAAAACTAACACTGTAACGGGCTTGTAGATGAAGTGGTTACTTAAGGCCATTTATTCTTGCACTCGAGATCCTAGGTTCGATTTTCTTTTTTTTTAGTATTGCTTGTATCAACAAAGAAAAAGAAAAACCAACACTAAATTAGCCTAAGCCCCCACCACATAATAACTATTTGTCCCATATACCATGTGGTTTTATTTAATGCTCTTACAAGTACTAATGTTTCTACTTGAATCTGCACTCATATGTTTCTGAAAATGGGAATGCTACATAAAGTTATGCAGTAAAATCTTAGGTCTGGGTAGGGGCCTGATCAGAGATGGCTTATGAGCCTCATGAATGTGGAAACTGTTTGCTATAGTATATGAGGGGCCATATCCATGCTTCATACAGTCCTTCTGAGGAGGATGTCAGTGAAGCACTCAATGTGTGGGCTAATTGTCAAAAATAATCCATTAAAAAAGAACAATTGTCAAACAGAATAGTTGTTCACCTGAATTAGCATCTTACTGCTCTACTAATCTTAGAGGAAAATTTATTTACTTCTAGCACATTGCGCGGGATTCGTTCATAAAAGTAAACGTGACATTCACCGTTTATAATGTATTTCACATTGTTATGTGAAGTTGCGTCTCGAACAAACACACATGTTTAGATATTTTCATAAGATATGTAATTGATATAGCTAAACCCAAATCATGTTCTATCCTTTTCATTGATTTTGGCAACCATTATTAAACCGTACAATCATAAGAGAATTAACATCAAATTTGGATCCTTAGATACGTCAGCAGATAATCATATACATTACTGTGTCATGTGTATACTTTGTAATCCCCAGGGGAGTCAAAAGAGGAGAGACATCTTGAGTATGTAGGATATAAAGTAATTCCTATGCTCGATAAAGCCATTTGGAATTCTTTTCCTCTCCATATACTTTTGTGTGCTTTTTTGTGATTGACCATTTAAAAATTCTATAAAGTGTTCAATAGCAAATTAAAATGCTTTGGAAAGTCCATTTTCAAAGAGCGAAAGAGATAATTTTGTTGGGCATCACAATCACAACATTTTTGCAAACACAAAGTTGTGTTAGCCTCGGAAACTTCATTTCAATAGCTTTGTATATGTAAATGTATTATGTATATATGTTAATAATGTGCCATTTATCATCTTAGAGTACCTTCAAGTGAGATGTAAAATGAAAAATGTTAAATTTAGAAGGAAAGAACTTTTAAAGCTTTAAACGAGAGTTCGGTTCAACGCCGAAAATTCAACAAAAATAATATAAAACCATACTGATCGGTCCAATTTGACCAATTTTCGGTCTGAAATGCTCAACCATACCTTTCACCTTTCGAAATCAAAGTCCTAGCCCATGGACAGACTCAAGAAAATGGGCTCAATATTATGCTTTATCTAATGTCTATGCCTCATCATAGTCCTAATTAATTAATGTTGTGTCTTGACAATTTTGTTGATGATGCCAAAACACTGTCACAACTCACAACATGCAGCATCGCACTTTCCCTCTAATATTGCAATGAAGACAGCTCATGCCGGGTTTGGCACGTTAAAGCCTCGATTAGTCAATTGTAATGACTCTAATTTGGGTTGAATTGCTTTCATGTTCACTTACGTTTATTTTGAAAGTCACTTATTTAAAGATTATCCTTGCAAAGACTCAAATCACATCGAAATATCATTTACCCCATCTAACTGTTATCATATAAAATACGATTATAGTGGTCCGAGTAATTACGATGATGATTATTGACAGTGCAACTTAAAAATTAAAAGATTGTATCAGGTGACAGGAAAAAGAAAAAAGAAAATAACTAGCATTCCTATATTCTTATAATAAAAATTTATTTTATAAAAACATGACTACTATTAATAGTAAATTTATCTCACTATCATTTTTTCGACCAAATCATTAATAAATTTTTTTTTTAAAAAATAGAATGGAGTACACGTGGCGCTGAGGGGAAGAATAAGGTAAAACCTGTGACAGATGTCACAAGACGACTTGCAAGTCCACTGATGTGTCATCTACCTGGAAAGCACACGATCTTCATAAGCGACAAAAGAATATCTGTAGGTCTCTTAAACAGTTCAAGGGTCGTCTTAACTACACAAAAATAAAAAATCTTATCCCCAAGAACTCACATGGCCTTTAACCTCAATCTCAGACCGCCCACTCTCTATTTCACTCGTGTGCCTCACCTGCCAAAAAAATCCGCATACCAGACATTCCACGCGCCAAAAAGTTGACGTATGAAACACAACTCACACCCAACCCAACCTCCATCAACGGTCCTGACGTTGCCACGTCATATCACCGTACAACCGCCTGAAACTCTCGCTGTTTCTCTCTCTAGAATTTTTCTACCTTCTCCTCTTCTTCCTAATTCTATTGGATCGCTTTACACATAGAGAGAGGGATCGGTCATCGAACGCCGATGTAGGTCCGTTTTCTCGAGCTCTCATTTTCTCGGGAAAACACTTTCTCGGAAAAGCTCGTTTCAAAGAAAATGGAGGCGATGATCTACGATCTGGTGGAGTATGTGGTTGAGTTCTTCACAAAACCCTCGATAACCGAAACATTTGTCGACATTTTGCTCTGCGCAGTCCCGATATGGTTGGCCGTCATGATAGGCTTGGTGATCGGGTGGTCATGGAGGCCCAGGTGGACGGGCCTCCTCTTCCTTGGGCTTCGGAGCAAGGTCCGGTTCCTCTGGACCGCGCCGCCGGGCTTTGGCGCTCGCCGGCTCTGGCTCGCTTTCACGGCGCTCTCCGCTTTCTCCATTTGCCGTACGATTTGGACCAATTTCAAGAGTAAAGGCAAACTTGCCCCGTCTTCGGCTCCGGACTCGGCGGCTTCGGCTTCCCTAGCCGCGCCGAAGCTTTCGGCCGACGGCACTGACATTGTTGGGTGAGTTTCTAGCTGTTTCAGCTTTCAATAGTAAACCTTTGTAAACATATTTGAATTGTGTTACGGTTTCGCTCGGAGTTTATAGTTTTTTTAAAAATTTTGAATTTGATGTTTTCGGATTCTTTTGTCAATGTATTTTGATATTCGATATTGTTGTTCAACATTTTAATTATGTAATTCGTGTAGTGGAGGACATATTAGTTCGAAGATGTAATCTAGTCATACTTTTCTAACATACTGAAAACACAAATTTAAGGACTTCCAAAAGATTTAGTTAAATGAATTCCGTATTTGTTGGGCAGATACGCAAGAAGCCACAGATATGATGGCTGACCGGTTAGAGGGCTAGAACGCATTTGGAATTTTGTGGAACTGACTGAACTCTATGATTTTTAATGGCCTTTCGGTTTTACAGAGTAATTGCCTATTCCAAAGTTGGAATTTTGAATGTGGTGATGTTATGATGTTAGAATTTTGAATGGCTTTTCGGTTGTTTCTTCTTTATGATGGGATTTTTACAATCTTTTTATTCGGGTTGGATGGTTATTCATGTTACTGGGGCTATTTGTATTATTACTGCTATGTTAGTCTAGTTTGCTGGGGATGTCAGATTACTATGTATTCTTTAATTCACTTGAGAAGCAAGAAATATTTTCTTTTGTTGAGTAGACACTGGAAATCAAAGAGTAACCCCTTTTATTAGTTGTATAGATGTTGCGATCCTTATAATTTTACTGTTTTTGTTGTCTCTTATTGTTGCCCTGAAAACTATTGTGCTTGGAATATTGATGTCTCTTTAATTGATTCATTGCCTCATGATACCTTCACTTCTCACAGATCCATCACTAGAGGTGCCGAGAGAGTCCAGGATGTTGTCACAGAAACTGATTTAGAGCACCTAGTGAATTTAATTGGAGGGAGAGATGGAGAGATGGAATGGCAAAGTTTGATGGAGAGGTCTACCCCGAGCATGGCATACAAAGCATGGCGTCATGATCCTGAGGTAGATTCTGACTTTGACCTTTTCTCCCCTTTAGCATTTAAGTTCTGTGTTTCATCTGCTGAAAACATCTGTCTGAGAACTATCGACATGTAAATAGTTGTTTTATCAAGAAATTGTTAATGGCAGGGATGTCTGTTTTGTATACCTGTTGCTTTTTTTCACATATATTTTTATAATCCTCAATTGACATCTGCATTTCAAGTATGATGTTCTTCTAGCCAATCTTGTTTGCAGAAGTTGTAGAAGCACATATGTTATTCCTTTTTCCATATATTCTCAAATCTAGTTGGATGTTTGAAAATGCCTAACAAATTTGTTGGCTATAATTTCCTCTCTCTTATTGCTTAATAAAACGATTCATGTAGCTCTTTCAGTCACCCTGATTCTTGTTTAGTATCTGATGGTGGTTTTGCTTATCAGACAGGCCCCACTGTATACTGTAGTAGAACTGTCTTTGAGGATGCAACTCACGAGTTGGTCAGAGATTTCTTCTGGGATGATGAGTTTCGACCAAAATGGGATCCAATGCTTACATATTGTAAGATATTGGAGGAATGCCCTCAGACTGGAACTATGATTGTTCACTGGATTAAAAAGGTTTGTGGAACAAAGGGTTTAGGCAATTGTATGCTGATTCCATGCTTTCCTTGCATCTCTTTCTAGTTGAAAATATGAATGATTGTTTTCCACATTGTTTCTCTGCGATGCAGTTCCCTTTTTTCTGCAGTGATCGGGAATATTTAATTGGTCGAAGAATATGGGAGGCTGGAAAAACTTATTATTGTGTGACAAAGGTACTTGTTAAAGCATATCCTCATTGTTGCTTGCATTATAGCTTTCTTTCATCAATTGCTTCTTTTACTTAGTGAGTGAGGACATTGTGTTGATCTTGTAAAAACAGGGATGGAGATCCGTAATGGCGTGCAATTCCATATTTTTCACCTTAGAGAAAAGAAAAAAAACCAGGGTCATTGTGTTTCTGATATGAGTCAAACATAGGATAGATCTGAGACGTGTTGGATTGAATCTAATTGATCATCAGAAAAGCTAATCCAGTGTAACTGAAAAGAAAGTGGTTTGATTTGATCGGCACACATTGTCGAAGGAGTACAAGAATGGGTCAGGCAGGTTTACTTGAGTTAGATTTGAAAGTCGGAGAACAAAACAAAACCATGAAACCTGGAAGTCAAGACATGATTTTTTTCTTTCTTTCTTCTGTAGTAAAATTTTTCTCATCTCAACATGCTGTGCATTTGATTTATTCTGTCCATATTAAGAGAGCATCATGTCTACTATATTTTTCAGATAAAACGTGTAACTAGGTTTAATTCATATGTTTGTGAGTCTTATTGTGTGAGCTACAAAATTGCAGGGTGTTCCATATCCAGGTTTGCCTAAGCGTGACAAGCCCAGACGTGTGGAACATTATTTCTCTAGTTGGATTATCAAGGCTGGTAAGAATTGTCGGTTAACAATCTGATTTTGCAGCAAGAAGTTGGTCAATCTTGGCGACAATGTAATGGTTTATACTCATTTGCTGTATTTGAAAAATAAATGCAGTTGAGTCTCGGAAGGGGGATGGACAGTTATCTGCATGTGAGGTTACCCTCGTACACTATGAAGACATGGGGATCCCAAAAGATGTGGCAAAGTTGGGTGTCCGTCATGGGATGTGGTGCACTGTCAAGAAATTACACTCTGGTATGAGAGCATACCAGAATGCGAGGAAATCAGAGGCATCTCCATCTAAATGTGCTCTGATGGCTAGAATCACCACTAAGGTATCCTCTGATGGAAGCATGAATTATTTGGAGCCAGCATCTGGTGAAGAAGAAAAAGGTCAAACCATAAAAAATACAAGACAAAATGACAATGGCATTGATTGGAAATGGATAGTTATAGGTGGAACTGTGGCTCTGGTATGCGGACTTCACACAGGTGCGATTGGGAAAGGATTGTTACTTGGAGTGGGGCAGAGATTTGCCCGAAGGAGATGAGAGTACCGTGCGAAGAGTGTCATTCTAGTCAATTTCAGACATAAGCTGTCTTGTCTTTCTATCTGCTTTCATATTCTTGGATTCTATTTCCAAATCTTCACATCAATTGTTACAAATTAAGATAAGTTATATGGGTAAAGGTTTGTATTGGCTTCAAACCTTCAACATAATATGTCTATGCATTTGTCTATTCTGGAATTTTATTTTGCGTATATCGCCAAATTTTTCAAGCTAAGAGGAATTATATGGGTGAAGCTCTGTATGTTCGGGTATTATAAGTTACAAATACATGACATATTAAAACACTTCAACATGTTAATGGTTTATTATCTTTATAAAAAAAACACATGTTAATGGCCAGAATCAACAAAAACTATCATGGATCAGGAGATTCTGGACAAGGTTGAGAAATTTGTATTTGGGCTACAACTTATAATTACTGGACTAAGCTTGGGGTTCATTTCTAGCCTCAACCTCACCATCCCAAGTCGACCAAAATTTCTTCCTACCTCCAGTAGACCAGAGTAATTTGCTGCGCACCTCCGAAATAACTAGAGATTTTGCGCCATGACCGTAAAGCCGTTACATAGTGTTATAATCTATTTATATTATAATATGCTTAATAAATAATATTATATGACAGTATTACGGTCACACTCTTCATCAATTCAATCTCATCATCATAAAACATGCACCCAAATCCACATTTTGCGATCACACAAGATAACTTTCGATCTGTTCTACTTCTAAGCATTTAATATGCATGTTCAAATTACGTTAATATGTCACTTATCGCAAATAGATTTTCTACCTAATCAATAGTGAGTTTGATAGCCTCAACTCTCAGCCTGTCAAGCACTTTTTAAAGTTATAACTAATAGATCCAAAAATTTCCCATTGCACTGGCAGCTGGAACAGAATCACGACCATTGATTTCATCTTTCTCCTATGATTGCTCCTCCCATTTAGTCTCACTGTCACTGCCAGTCGTGATAAACCCTAATCTTATCAATGCCTTTTATGACGAAAGAAACTAGTATTTGTGGATTATTCTACAACATGCCCTCATGTACTGTCCCAATGGATGGAGAGGCTTGAAAGAGACCAATCCCACCTTTCTGAAACGTTATAAAAGCACTAGCGATGTCGAAGGGTCCATACCCTCGGCTGGTGGTTGAGATAGGGCCATGGATGTTAACCCTAATATTAAATTGAAATGAATTTATGGTGTGTTTACTAATTAGGAATTAGAATTCTCATCAGGAATTGAATTCTACCTATGAAGGATTTCTGTCATCTACTTTAACCCAACAACGAGGTCATTTTAGTTATTAGTACCACTCCTCCTACTCCAATTCCATATGATTTAGTAAACAAATTCAATAAGAATCCAGAATCTAACTCCTCTCAATCCATACTTCGATAGGAATCTGGAATCTAATTCTCTTCAATCCAACTCCTCCTTAATTCAATTCATCCTCAATTCAATTCCTCTTAATCCAATTACGGATTAGTAAACATATCATTGACAATAATTATATATATATATACACACACACACCATTGTAGGGTCCACTCGTATTGTATTTCAATAATTTGAACCATCTATATTTTAGGTATTCATTTAAATATCTTCTCTGCGAAAAAATAACTTGAATTCAAAATCTTTTGACCATTCAATTCATAATGTCATTTTAGTGCTTTCTTAAAACGTTACGTTCGTCTATTTTATGATCACAATTAGATGCCTTAAAAAATAAATGATTTAGATCGCTATTTATTTATTTATTTATTTATTTTTGTGTTAGAGTATAGAGAAAAATGAGAGTGAGAATGGAAGTGAGGATGAGATTGAGAGAGAAGATGAGAGGGATGAGTAACTAATGTGAAAACAAAAACTTGAAAGTGAAAACAATTTCAAATGAATTTCAGTTTTCAGTTTTTGTTTTCACTTTTGTTACTCTAGCACAAAAAAAAAAATCTAAAAACTAAAATTGAAATGATTATCAAATGGACCCTTAATTTTTTTTTTAAAATTTTTATAGCAAGAATTGGTTCAAGTTTAACCTACTAATTGCATGTTAGGATTAATCATACTGGGGAGTCCATGTCAAAAGCCACTGCCTTCCATAATTGTAGAGTTTATGGTGACCATAATGTTAGGCCATCTTCAGTCATAGACGACGTCATCTATGACGTCAGCATTTTTAATGTTGGGCGTTGGATATGCATTTACATGAGATGATTCATACTCTTACTCGCACTTGATAATTTATCTTTTTCAAAAGTACATGTATGGGACCCATAAAAAAATTGGCATAGGCCAAAGCTGGGGTACATGTGGCATCGTTGGAGGGCTAAAGGGCCAAAGGGCCATAGATTTTGGATTATTTTAAGGCTATATTTGGAATATAGCCCATGACTAAAGATGACCTTAGGTTGTATCATTTTCATTTTTATCCTAAAGGTGGGCCTTGAATAACAGTTGGCAGCCTCATTCTTGTAGAGTTAAAGAACTTCTGTCCTCTTCTGCTGTACAATGGAAGATTGGTTTACCTCCATCTATCAGTTTTTTTTAGTATAAAAGATACTCACAAATTACCAATTATAGATGCCACCGCAAGTATAATCAAGTGCTGTAAAAATTTCAAATGCATGTAATGTTCTGGTCATGGTTCGTAATTAAATACCTAAAGAATTAAGAATTAGATTGATTATTTGATCTCGTAGCCATGCCATGTCTCCTATCTTTCTTAGTTATTTGGTTTTAGGAAGTTTTGACACCACGAAAAGCCGTAAATAAAAAAAAAATAAAAAAAAATCTACTTGGTGGATATTTGCTATTAGCGGCTAAGCGACACATCTAATGACATAATAAAGTTTCTGATTTAGAAGTGAAAACAGAAAAGGGCAAAATGAAATCGACTCCCGTTTGTCCTTTGTCTCTTAAGTCAGTAAAGCGGCATCTACATTGCATGCACTGCCAACAAACATGGACATCTCTCTTCTCTTGTACCAAAAATTTTCAGAACCCAACTCCACTTTTTTATTTCATTTGTAAATTCTTACCATTTTTAGTGGACTTCCTTTGTAAATGTGGACTGTATATGCCTTTACAAGTAATGCCGCTTTTACTGAAGCTGGACAGATATAATGACTCTTCCAGAAGTGTCGTTGGCATGCAGTGGGTCCACGTGGCAGCCCCTGAACCTCATCCCTCAGAATCTAAGCAAAAGGTTAGAGCTTCCTGTAACTCTCTGCTTCAAGGACGCATGGCAGGCATTCTTTTGCTTCAACTGCAACCCCTTCTCTGCCTCTTTCTCTGTTTCCTTCTCCATCTGTTTTAATACTCAAACACACACTCTCTCTCTCTCTCTGGCATATTTGAGAAGAATTTATGGATTCAAGGGACAACAGGTACACGGGTCTTCACTATAAATGCTTTTTCTATTTTGGGTTTTTCTCAATTGTTGTTTTGGTGCTACTTCAATTCTCCAACCCCATGTTATTGTCTTGCAAATTTCTGATCACATATGTAATTCGAACTTGGTTTTGTTTTGGTTAATAAATTCGTGTTGATTTTGTATAAGTTAACAAAAGAAAGGTTGAGAGTACCATTTGAACACACTGTTGTAACTTGTAAGCACATGCAAATGGGAAAGAATCGTCTTGTGGAGTTTTGTCATGAAGAATCAAGAAGTCAGTTCAACTCATATTAAAATTTCATGTTGTTTTCAAAGTTTATCTCAAGCTTCTGTTATATTTTCAGATAATATGACCTCAGAATAATTGCATCTGGGATATAGAGTGTATTTTCTTTTTTGGCTTAAAATTATAATCTTGCGAGTGCAACCGCTATGCCATTGATATTTCGTTGTGGCTGATTAAAATGAACTGGTTTTTTCTGGCATAGAAAAGGACTAACCTTCAGTCCATTTATGACCTTTGGAAACCCACCCTTATTATTATTAGCTATTGTCAAGATATGAAGACCATTACTTTTGTTTCCCCTAGCAAAAAGAACGGAAAATAGTTGTGATGAAGAACCCGAAACTTAATATATATCGCAGATTCTTTTATCAGGGCTAGTGTCATACAGAATCATATATAAGAAGAGGTCAACTTTGTGAGCAGTGTTTTCATGCTCTTTGGTTTGTTCTTACAGAAAGATCTTCAGCAGTGTGCAATTTTAGTTTCTGCACTTGTTTGGGTCAGAGGGAACTGGATACTTAGATATGCCAATCCCTTTCTGCGAAACAACTTCTCGGAGTAATTCTCAACTCTTGAACAAAAATTTATCATGGTGTGTTTTCAAATTTGCCTTGTGTGCTTTCCATTGTTCTTACCTTCTCAGTAATAAATTTGTTAGCTTTACATGCATGTTGGTCCATTCCCTAACAGTTTAAGCTTGGGGTTCAATGGTTGTCTAACTTTGTATTAAAGTTATGGTTTGCAGGAGTTCTTGGGTTCAAAATCTCCAATCCTTATTCCCCACTTCTTTGTTGGTTTGCAAGGTGCAGGGTGGGGCTGCACCTATAGGTCTCTCTGCCTCTCCACGTGTAGGATAAGGCTACACGTGGGGGAGGGTGTTAGCTTGATATACAATGTTGGCCAATTCCATAACAGCTTAAGCTTTTCGGATTCAATTTTTGTCGAACAATATTTTTTCTTTCATTTCTTCGTCAATTATATCTTTTAATTCAACAATAGAAGCATTTAATCAAATTCCTAAAAAAAACACCATATATGAATAAATTTTGAAACCTAATTAAATATTTTATTAATATCACAGGTAATAGAATTCTATGGCTTTCAACTGCCAATCCCTCTGATTTGCGGTTAAGAATCCTCATTGCTGAGACAGATTGATGTGTAGGTTACATCTATCTCATACAGGTGTCAGAAAGGTTGCATGTGCTTCAAGCAATACATGTTTAATTGTCAAAACTACCTTCTCTTCACAAAGGCAAGGATTTATAGTTCATAATGTGGCTGATGGCGGGACTTGTGATGTACTAATGTTTTATCCCCCTTTTGTTCTGTGAGAAAAGGATAGTTACTATCTAGCTATAAGGTGCCTCATTTCCGTAGGGGATTACGTTTTCTTACATATTTATAGGAGTGCTTTTAAATGTTGTGCCCATGATTTTCAAACTAGAATTTTAAGGGGTGGTTCATCACATATCTTTTATTGTAAGCCGGGAACTTGAATGAAAACTGATAATTATAGTCTTGTAGTCATAGTTTGCATGTTTAGCATGATGAAAAGAGACTAACTAGGTTCCCTTTGGAGTTTCAGGATAGCTTACAATGGAGTTAATCAAGCTAAAAATGGAAGTGGACAATGAGAACATAGAACCTGGGACTGATTTAGGACTTGCTCTGGGATATTCGAATCAGTGCATTCAGAGAATATTGCACAGTGATTCAGGTGCAGGTGCAAATGCAGGTTCAACGATACACATGACATTTGTGGCCGCTGAGCCCCTGTCAGAATTAGTTTGGTCTAAAGACAAAGGTATGAGTCTGAAATGAGCTGATTTCAGCTTTTCCAATAAAAAAAAAATCTTACTTTTCTAGGATGCAGGTCCAAGCAATGTCACTCTTTCACCACCACAAAGCAATACAGGCGGGAGGTCTTCTACTGACAAGCCTATTGATGAAGATAATTTTGTAACACCACAAACGTCATCGCATTTAAAGAGTGAAGCTGCCTGTAAAGATATGACGATGTCTCCCACAAGCGATGCTGGCATCATGCCTGCATGTGGGTCGAGTCGTGAACATGAGACGGGTAAGGATAGTTCTGTTAGGCATATTAAGTCCTATGTATTCGGGAGTTCAGTAGGCCTAACTTTCTTAAGCATAAGAAGGTTTGTTGAGTTCACTTTCTTAAGCATAAGAAGATTTGTTGAGTTGTAGAACGATAAATTTGTAGTAGGATTTTCTTATGTTTCTTGTTTGTTTATTTATTTCCTGGGAAATTGTTGCCAGAATTATTGAGGAACCCTCCTTGCAGGAACTGGTGGTAATGTGGAGGACGTTAAAGCAGCAGTGGAAGTATCTGTTCCATATAATCAGGAGGGAATTTGCACTCCAGTCAATTTCCAAGTAGATGAAATACCTGAGACCAGAGAAAAAGATTTTCCAACATTGTCAGGTGCGTCCTGCTATTCTCATTTTCAGTATGGCAAAGTAAATTCGGTAAATGAATTTAGAAAGCTCCAGCAGCTAATGTTCAAATTGCTTTAAAATTGGTTACTTTCACTAGGGGCTCGGGGGAAAAATCAGATCCTGAGCCGTTCTTTCAGTCCATGTTGCCTTGCCTGAAACACAGATTTTTATGTGTTTTACATATAACATGTTATTGATTTGATTATACACCTCCAGGTAATGTTGACAGAGAAGGGGCTGATATCTTGTTAATTGAATCAGATCAAATACTACCTTTTGTGGAACAAAATGAACCATTATTGGGGGATCCTGTTGGTGGAGATAGACATGCTGATGTTGGCAATCAGAAAATGGAAATGGATCTTGTTTCGACCTCTCAAGTTCACCCAGTGAATGAAAGTAAAGCTTCGGGTTCTCCAGTGGAGAATCAAAAGCCCCAAGGCAGAAGGCCTTTGGAAAAAATGGAGGTAACTGCTGAGAATGATTTACAAAATCTCAAAAGTGAACATGCTTATGGTGCAGAGAGTCAGATTTTAGGATTAGAATCTTCCCCAGGGGTTAAAGACAGGTTTGAGCAGGATGTGGAAATGCTTCCTGGAAACAAATCTGTTCTGGTTAAAGACTCTCCAACTAACAGTAAAATCCAAAAATATCGAAGGAAAGGCAAAGAAAAAGCATTATCAGATGGAGATCTTAATGGAAGAATGTCAGAAGATGAGGATGATAGCCATGAGAGTGTTGAGAGCTGTAATTGTACAGGGTTGTTTTCATTAGGAAAGAAGAGATGGAACTTTGAAGACGAGTTCATTGTTGGGAGTAAAAGATTCAGAAAGCAAATTCAAGAAATGCCGGCTTGCATATCCTATATTAGACAAGATAGCTCCTTCATGAATTGGATGTCCAGCATGGTGAAGGGGTATTCAAAATCAATGCAAGATGAGGCACCTTCTCTTGCTCTTACACTTGCACATCCTGATCATGGACATGGGCATTCTGATAAGAAGCTTATCACATGCAACAAGAACCAAAATGCTGGATTAAAAAATATCGGTTTCCAGTCAATTTTTCAGTCCTTGTATTGCCCAAAGGCAGAGCAGCAAGAAGCAAGGATGTTGAATGACAATCATCAAATAGGAGAAATATCAGCAGAACTTGAGTCAAATACCACTCCAAAAGCCTTTCATGGGGAGAAAATTAATTTAAGCAGAAAATCTTCATCTGGAAATGAAGTACGTTCAGCAGCCCGATCTAAGAGTTCATCTGAAAAAGCAGCAGGTATTCAGGAGAAAGGCAACACTAACTCTGCAGAGGAAAAGAATCCATGCAACTTTCGGTTTCATAAAAAGAAAGACAGAGCTAGCTCTAACTCTTCTCTGGGTAAACGCAAGAAAAAGAGTGTAGAGGATGTTGAATCTAGCCCACAAGCTGAAGGGAAGACAACTGATAAATTTGGTCGTAGAACTGCCCTTCTGGAAAGCTTGTGGATAACTCGATTTACTCAAAAAACACCTGCTCCATCATCAATCTTAAATCGTTACATACAGAGTACTGATGGAGTTCTTGAGTGCTCCGATGACCGCAAAAATGTGGGGAACAAGGAGCAGTCTGCTGAAGATTTAGTTATTGTCATTCGTAATGATCCTCAGAATTGTGCAGCTGACAATGAGGGTTCATCTTCTTTCAATAATAAAGGCCAGAATGATCAAAAGTCCATGTCCAAATTCAACCCTATCTTTCCTTCCCCTAAATTCAGAGGTTCGGAAGCAATGGCTTCATCTTTTGCTAGGAGATTGGATGCTCTTAAGCACATCACCCCATCTGGTGCAACAGGTAATGCCGCCTATGGAAACATGACCTGTTTCTTTTGTGGCAGAAAAGGTCACCATTTACGAGAGTGTTCAGAGATAAAAGACACTGAACTTCAGGAATTACTCAGTAAATGCAAGTCCTATATTGGAGCTGAACATTTTCCTTCGTTCTGCATTAGATGTTCTCAATGCAGTCATTGGGCCGTGGCATGTCCTAATGCGCCCTCAATGGGAGAATCTCAATTGGATTGTAATGTTTCTTGTTTAGATTATTACTGCAGTCAGGGTGAAACGAAGCCCAATTCAATAAATGATGTGAAGCTCCTAACTGGTAAGGAGAGTGAATTTCAAGCTTCTATTGCTCATACATTATTTGATGAGGATGACTCAAGAATAGAGGCAGATCTTAATTTGAGCTGGAAGACGAATAAGATGATAGTCTCGAAGAAAATGAGATCTCATCCAAATTCAATTAAGGAATATAGTTCTTCAAGCCCTGGGGAAAATAAGTTAATGCCCTTGTCAAAGTTTGTCGATGCACAGATTTCAGATGTACCGAAAGGAATCTTTGACTCTGTAAGAAGGCTTCGCTTGTCTCGCACAGATGTCGTGAAGTAAGTAGAGCATACAAACTGGCCCCTCAATAGTAAATTATATTTTCTTGTCAAATATTTTTAGAGGATTTTTTCTTGCATATATAATGTAGTTTGTTGAATCACACTTCGTATGAGCTCTGGTAATTGGCATATGCACCTCTTAAGGTTTTGAAAAAATATATGGATTATTTTGGGGCCTTCGGGTTATGAAATTTATTCACCCTAAGATAATTGTGCTCTCAAAATTTTTGGTCATAGAAATTTAACAAGCAGCACGTTTTAGGCAAGCAGATCCTCAATAGAGTTTTTGATCAGTTGACTGGACAAGGCTTCTTCTATCTTGTGTAGATGTAAAATCTTTGAAGGAAACCGACAAGAGGATAGAAGTTTTATTTTTTGGGTAAATACAAAGTAGAAATTTTGGATTGTAGTTGTAAGAATATTGATAGTGAATTACAATTCTACCAAGCAACACTTTAAAGAACTTATAAGATGAGGTGAATTAGTCAATAAACCATTGGATTCTGATGGCATGTTCTTTGAAACTTAGCATGTGAAGAAATTGGGTGGCTCCCTGTATTCACTTACAAGTGGCTGAATTACCTAATTAATAAGACTTGATTCTACCGACTCCAGTAGATATTGTTGTGAACCTTAGAAAAATCTGACCAAGAGTAAATAAATAGAACTCGGTACAACTAAAAGGAACACTTATGCAGCTTTTTCCTTGAGTCTTTTATCTAAGTTAAAGCTTGAATAGATTCTTTTTCTTGAGTATTTAATCTTGTTCTAATGTGTAATTTGTATTTTCTGGAATCAGATGGATGAATTCCCATACGTCACTCTCACAACTCGAGGGGTTTTTCCTGCGCCTGCGGCTTGGGAAGTGGGAAGAAGGACTTGGGGGAACTGGATACTATGTGTCTTGCATAACTGGTATAACTAGAATTTAATTTTTGCTTCTCAACTAACTTTATAGATAATCCATAGACAAAGAAGAAGATTTGAATATATTTATTAAATCAGGAAGAAGATTTGATACTAAGCTAAGGTTTTTTCTCTGTTTTCGTTGTTCGTTTTTCTTTCTCTTAACGCACAGGTTCTCAGAGAGAGACTTGTCCACAGAATGTGGACTCTATAGCTGTTGTTGTTGGGGGAATCAAATGTTTGGTCAAGAGCCAATATGTGTCAAACCATGATTTCCTTGAGGTAATTATAATCTCAGTTTCTAACCACTTGATTCAACTCGCAGTGTATGGCCCTCTATGCATTCCAACTATTAGTTTGATCAATTAGATTCCTCCAATTTTTTGGGCTTCGTTGGTTGTAACTTGTAAACATGCTTACATTTCATTGATGTTGACTATGTAAGCCCATTGTCTTCTTGGCATGTGATATTCTGGGTTGGCGGTTTAGCCCATATTAAGTCTTGCATTGTCATTGCCGATTGGTTTTGAGTTTGATGCTGTAATTCTCTTAGGTTATTAGAGGAGGCAATCTACATGTCTGGCCAATAGTCATACGTATTCCACGTCACCTAGTCTGTCATGTGTTTGGCTTTTGTGGCGCCACATATGAGAGGGTGTGTTGAGGGTATTCCATATTAGGAATGTTAAGCCTTGTTGCCAATTGGGTTTGGTTGCATGCTAGCTTTAATTCTTTCAAGTTGTATGCCAAATTACATAAGTTCATGATGTGATTGTGTCACTTTAACAAGGGTTCTGTCGTAACAGGATCTGTATTCGCCCTAGGAAATGCATGTGAAGATGTTTAAAATTTTCTTATCACCTTTCTTCTGTTTTCTTGCTGGTTACACCCCCATCATATGTTGCAGGATGAGCTGAAGGCATGGTGGTCTGCGACCTCAAAGGGCAATGGCAAGCTTCCATCTGAAGAAGATTTGAGAGAACAAGTGAAGAGAAAAACAATGTTAGGCTTGTAGTTTTAGGCATTTATTCATTCCTGGCCTGCCTTTGAATTTTGTTATGCAAAATGAAGAGTGGGGAGGGGGGTGGTTCTGCTAGACGTCATAAGTACATGATTTTTCTGAAATTTTTTTCGTTGGATATTTTTTGTGCACATGAAGGGCTATCTGCAGCTGAATCTAGGAATTGTAGTCAACTAAAGATTATATACGAAAGATTTAAAGGGTTTTTTTTTAAGGCAATGTCCTTATTATGCCGACACAATAGCTATTGGTAAGGGTTGCGCTTCCACCACATATTAGGTTCACAACTTATATATTTCTTCAAGAACTTAACACCAAACGCTCTGGTTAGCGGTACAAGCGCATTAACACGTGGATCACTTTTCTGCCAATCACAGTTTGACATGTGTGCATAATTTTTTCTCTTTATATTTTTGATAAATTATTTATACATGTGTCAAACAGTGCCCTTTAATTAGTTCATTCTTAATTAATTAGATAAAATTTTGACTGGAAAAGAGGAATTGTTTGGTGCCTGTAAGATTATTGTTTGGATAAAGCATTATTTTAGTTTGGGACAGATTATATAAAAGGAAGATGAGATAGTCAAGTTCCCAAATCTTTTGAGACATCGTGCTAATTAATTATGACACATTAGAGTCAAGTGGCTTTTTTTTACAAGTTATTCAAACAAACAAAAAACGTTAAAGTGACTTTTGATTCTGCATTTTGCTCATGGTTGTTGTAAGGTGTTTTCATTGAAAAGATTATATGCCGATGCTTGGCTCATGGGGCACAAGAATGACTATTAATAATCAAGTAATTTTTTTTGTTTTATCAATAAAGTTCTGTTATTCCATGTCGGGGTGCTCTCAAAATGGTAAAGTTTCCCTTATTTCGTCGATATTCTCTCAAAATAGTCAACTAACTTTTACAATAATAAAATTCTATCACCATGTGTGTGTATATATATAAAGAATTTTTTTTTTAAAAAGTGACTTTTGGATATGCCTAACTAGTGAACAGAGAACTTGGAAGGATGTGGAGAGAAATAAAGAGGATCTTTGGTGAAAAAATAAGCACAGTGGCAATCATTAACATCGCCATTATCACCCCAAAGCCTCCTCCTCGACCAACTTTCTTTTCAAAGCCGTACTCTGGAATCATAATTTCCAAATAGACATGAATAAATACACCATTTAAAGAGAAATTAAGAAAAAATTTCCTCAGTTAATTATTTGTTTAAGTAATTAGGATAAAATATTTAATTTGAGGAGAAGCTCTTCTCAATGATTGCAGTTATTATTTGGTTAAAGTATTGAATGTGCATTATCATTTGGCTAAAGTAGCACATCGAAGTTTACGACTGATTTCAACCGTTGAAACTTTTTCACACGTTTCATCCCCATTTGAATTAATAAACACTTAAGTTGCCTTCTAACCATCTTCTCACGCACTTGGTTGCCTTTTAAATACAAAACTTAACATTCGCATGCTGAGTTTCTAACCACTAAACTATGAATTGGTTTATTGTTTTTTTGCATACGTAAAATGGATTCCATATTACATTTGGACTAGGATTGGGCATTCAAATTGCAAAAAACAAAAACAAAACCACAAAAAGGGCGAGTCGAATTGATCTGTCTGATTTGGAGTGGGTTTTTTCTTTTCTTTTTTCCTTTAACACGCGACAAAAGTCCATTGGTACGAAATGACAAAATTTGAACAAAAAGTAATTAAGTTTGACAACAAAGTTTGGCACGTTTAAATAATTTAGCAGGTTTGATGCTCACCCTTAAAATGTTAATAAAACCAAATAATTTATGTCTCTCTTTCTCTTTTGAGTTAACTCAAAATGCCGATTACACAGTTCGCACATAAAAAAAAATTGTAAGTTGATGAAGAAGGTGTAATTGAGGACCACGTTTATCATCGTTACCAATTAATCTTTATGTGCGCATTCTTTTCTCTCCAATAAACCAATTCATACGTCACAAAATACATACGAAAGAATTGCATGTATAATCTTCTACAATTGATGATACAAAACATCTACAACCCTTCATCGTTTTTTTCTTTATGAAAATATATTACTAAGGATGGGTAATGTAGGAATGCATGCATAAAATACAACATACAATTTTAGTTGAAAAGGAAAATAACGACACAACACTATTTGAAGCAGTTGACTTGGTTTGTGACCTGCAAGTTAGAGACAGTCAACAACTACTGTCTTAGTTACAAGATAGATTGGTAGCTACATAATCCATCGACTTAAATGGAGTTAGTGCCTGCTAATTTCCTTCAAACTCAAAAAGTTCTCTAATTAAATCCATATTTTCATGACAAAAGCTTTTTGAAGATCTAAAGAAAAGTTTTTAAGTGGTGGTGATATTTAATTTAAAAGGAAAACTAACAAGCTTCTAAGAGCGTTTTCACCCATTGACAGCAGCCCTGGCAGGATAGGGCCCAAGCCCAGGGAAGTGCTTCTAGGGGGCCACGCTTGTGAGGGCAAGCTATGGGACCCACACAATAGAGTTAGCTCGTAGGCTAAACCAGCTTGACCTCTAGACTGAGTGTGCTGACGTCAACAATGACGTCAGCAACAACAAAAAAATTTAAAAATCTAAAAAAAAAACTAAAAATGTCAGAATTTTTTAAAATAAATACTTAGTCTTATTTTTCACTTTCCACACCATACAAATTCCTCTCTTTATATCTCATGTGAATAGTGATTGCCATGTCAATAGGGGTGTTTGGGAGTGGTCAAAATTCACCCAATTTGCCAAGGAAGAATTTCTAGCGACCGAGAATTCCTAGCGAGGGAGAATTCCTACCAGCCGAAGAATTCTTAGCAGTCGAGAATTCTCAGCTTGCGAGAATTCCTCAACTGAGAATTCTTAGCGACAAAAGATTTCCTAGCTGCCGAAAATTTCTAGCGGCCGAAGAATTCCTAGCGGCCGAGAATTCTCAGCGGGCGAGAATTCCTCGGCTGAGAATTCCTAGCGACCGAAGAATTCCTAAGGGCCGAGAATTTCTAGCGGCGGAATTCTTAGGGGCCGAAGTGCTTTCTCAAAAAATGTGGCTGAGGTATTTTCTTCAAAGGCAATGGTCGGACGCTTCCTTTTGCAAAAGTAGTCGAGCTTATCCTTGCAAAAGTAGCCGGGCGTATCCTTGCAAAAGTGGTCTAAAGCTTCATTCTCAAAAAGTTGGGCCAGACACTCCTTAAATACCTGGTCAGCCACTCATTACAAAAAACTAGGCCAGGGCGAATTTTCTCCTTGCGCACCTTGACGCTCTCCTCTCAACACTTGGGCAAGCAAAGTCGGGCAAATGGAGTTGAAGTTCGGCGGGAGGTATGTTCGCCGAGTTCCTAATATTCAAATATTTGAGAACTCAAATATAGTCCAACGTAGGGCCAAGCCCAACATCCAAATATTTGGAGTTCCCCCCATCTTGTCGAATGGTAAGCCAATTCTAGAATTCTAAAAACTCAAGGGGCACAAGGTTCCACCAGATGTCAAGATGAAATCTCGAAGGTCAAGACCTAAGCCACGGATTCACGCTCAAGATTTCTGGAGGTCAATGTGCATGTGATGGAGGCCTCACAAGGAAACAAATCAAGGAGATTGATGATAGTTCAGCATACTTCAAAACATGAGAGAATCAAGCAATCAGAATATTTCCACCAATGTGATCCCACGAATTCAAAGGGCTTCAAAAGGAAAGAGTTTTAAAAGAGTTGATATTTGGTCATTTAATGGCCAGCCCATGGGCTGACGAATGCCCTATATAAACCTCACCAAACGAAGACAGAATACACACAACATCGGACATACAAACTTATCTTTCGTCTCGCACTTTTCTTTTCATAGACTTATGATTTTACTTTTTATACACCTAGTGTAGCGAGTTCTTCCTTTTCTTAGTGTAAGTTTAAATTCTCGTTCAATTTATATTTTGTTGTCATTTAAATTCAAGTTTATTTCAATTGCTTTACTTTTCATTGTTATCGCACTTCAATTAAGTTTAATTTCAAGCTGAGAACAATCGTTTGATTAAAGTCAGATATCGGATGCAACATATCCATCTACTCACATTCTATTTAAGCCCAAATTCGGGACTTGGTGGTGGCAAGCCCCTCACTCAAAAGAAGAAGGACCAAAAGTTCCTTCTGTGTGCCACTTCGGCCGAAAAGAAAGAAACAACGTGGAAATACCACAAATTTTTACAATGGCCGCTACTATTCACATGAGTAGTAATAGTCCTGACCTTTGGCTGCCTACAAACTAGCCAGGTTTCTTAGGACCCGCCTCTTGTCCAGACAAGTTTGGCTTGCTGGAACGCGCAGCCTAGGCTTGGGCCTGTCCTGCCCTGGCTTGGGCAACTAGTGGAAACGCACTAAGGAAACAAGATGGTGTATTTGGTGGTGGACAAGTTTCAACTCTGAATCCACATCTACTGATCAATCATCATCACGATTTGATTCAATATCAGATGGCATCAACTCCATTATTGCTTTGTTTTCATTCTTTATTATTTCTCTATTTGCATTGGATTTTGACTTCTTGTCCGGCTTCCGGTGAAGGTATTTGGCAACATCCATGCTTTAAGATATTATACAGATTAAACACGTTGACAATACTATATCATTTTATTTGGCCTTATTGATTCAAAGGAAAAATGGTGATCACCATATTCCTGAGAATTTCTGAACCGATGACTGGAATGAGTCACATAATTATAAGCTTTTGGTTTATATTGTTCCAAAATTATTAATTTTTTTTTTCATTTTAAAATAACAAAACTAAAATCTAACTCGGTTAGGAGAAATTCTTAGATTCGATTATCGGACCACATGACTCTCGTGGGCAACAATCATATTTATTTTCTCAATGTTGAAAGATATTTACTAAAAAGAAAAAAGAATCAAATTATTGTGATAGAAATAGAATAATATATATCATGACCCACATTTTGTAAAGGCGGCCCCTCGTTGTCAAAGTCATTAAAAAAACAGCAACAAATGCTCAATCCCGTCGAGTGAGTCCAATCAAAGCTGTGTGCCTTATTCCCATCAAAGCCAAAGCATTTCTCTCGCCCAAACTATACTCAATTTGCTCTGAGTTTCAACAAGATGCAGCAGCACCATGGTAAGCCTTAAGCCAACCCATCTCTCTCTCTGCTGTGTGTTACAACAAGATGCAGGACCGCCATGGTGAGCCTTAAGCCAACCCCTCTCTCTCTCTCTCTCTCTCTCTCTCTCTCTCTCTCTCTAATATCAAAATTCTGTTTGATGATATGTTTTTAGATGTTGGTGGGTATGCCAAGGTCAACCTCACAATGCGCATCTTATCTGCCTTCTTTGTTGGGCTCGTGGCTGCCGCGGCCGCAGCCGCCACCAGTAGCTATCGCCGGAAAAAGTCGTCCAAGGCGTTGAGAGCCCCAAACAACATCTCCCCACCACGGATAGACAGGACAGAATCCGGCCGTGTCGGAAATATCGAGAGATTCTCCCATTATGTTGGTAATGTTATATCATGTAGGAAAAACCTTAGGTAGCTTATTGGATTTTACTCACAAATTTCATCTATTTTTTGTGTGGTAATTATTGTCATGAACACACAATTATTTCAAAAAATGCATTAAATTTATTTATTTATTTTTAAATTTGTTTGTGCAGCTAGGCAACTGGGAATTTTAGATGCAAATGAGTGTCCCCAGCTATGCAAGTTAGCTTATGATTACTTGAGAAAATCCAAAGGGTGTGAAGATAGCATCTATGCATATCTGGCTTCAGAAGCAGATGCAGATTCTCTCTGCATAAGTTTAATGCAAGAATTTGAAAGATGCATCCTCACTTATTTTGCATTTCATTGGAGTCAAGCTACTCTTATGATATCTCAGGTAAATATTTTTACTTTCTTATTCTAGCACATTTGGGTTTCTTTTCTTTTCTATTTTATTATTTATTCACCTTCTTTTTATATTCTTTTTCTTTATCTATCAACTTCTCCATGGCTAACTTGCAGGTTTTGAATGTAGAGACTAAGAAGAAAACGAAGCTCAAAGACCTAGTATTGACAGCTACCAGGTTACTTTCTCTTACAGTTATTTCCTTTACTTATAGCACATAAATATATTTTCCTTTTTTCAAATAAAACTATTCCTCCTATTCTTCTTGATAAAAGAAAAGTACAAAAAATAGATTAAATTGAGCAAAATGTATCCCAACTAATTAAGTCGCCACTAGGATTTCACTGAGGCTTTTGCCTTTGCTCCACTAGCCCTTGCTCTATTTGCAAGGAATAGACCACATATATTTCAACCGTAGAATTATGACTTGTATCGAGCCACTTACGCTAACAACATCAACAAATATTTTTCGTTTTTTTGTACCCTCTGTTTTCAATAATCCAATATCGAATTGCGCTTAGAAAAAATCAAAATTAAGAAAGAAAAAAAGGCAAAACCCAGCCTCTGCCTTCGTCCTCTCAATAGTGGACCTGGAAATGATGCCAGGGAAGTCGCCTACTTTGGATAAACAAACCATTTTTGGCCTATCTTTTTAAGAATTTTGTACTTACAACAACGACAAGCCTTTCATCTCTACTTTATTAAAGAGGAAGTAAAGTAAGCCAATAATGAATGGATAAGTCTCTCTGAGATGCGTTAGTGACTTCCACCAACTTTGTTTTTAATAGTTTCCGTATTTATCCCTTACACTTCAGTTATTGTGTTTGAATTCTCCGCTCTCAATTTTTTTTTTAAATTTATTTATTAAAAAAAAAAAAAAAAAACTTAGCCCTCCAAGAAAAAAACAAAAGAATGACACAATAAATATTTCAATAAAGACTAAGGCCGAGTCGTTTTCATGTACTACTCATTGTGGTCAGAAAATCAGTACTTGAACACACAAAAGATATGTCGACCCGATCTACTAACATATGACAACAAACGCATCTGTTGGGAACTGTCAGATTTGGACACATTAGCAATGGCGATTATGAATTTTCCTTTTAGAAATACTACGCGCATACGCTAACTCCCTCCATAGGGTGGATGGATCCTACAAAAGTCATACATGATTTTACAATTTCTTCGTAAAATCCAAGTCATGTGAGAAAGTTATAATTTCTTCGTAAAATCCAAGTCATGTGAGAAAGTTGAGATAAATGTTGTATTTTTTTCCCATCAAAACAATAGTTGTGTTGAAAGAATACAAGTAGATGGAAGGAGCTCAAACCATTAACCTAGCTTATAATTCTTACATATATCCCCCCACCAATTGAGCCAAACCCTGCGGGTTTCAGCACGTACCAAATTAACTTGTCGTATAAGTGTGTATGTGTAACATTTTAGAAAGGGAAAAAGAATATTTTGCAGGTGTTAGGAGAATATTAGAAATTAATGAGACTATTTTATATCATTTGTGCCTAATCTTTGGGACTGTATTTGACTTTGGTTTCATAGGAAGCAGAGATTTGAGAGGATCAGCAAGGAACTAAAAGTGACAAGGGTGTTCTCTACGTTGGTGGAGGAAATGAAAGCAATAAAGGCAGAATCACAATGTACGGACGTGATGGTGCCGGTGGCCCATAGTGAGAGGAGCCCCGTGCTTCTACTTATGGGTGGTGGGATGGGCGCTGGCAAGAGCACTGTGCTCAAAGACATTCTCAAAGAGTAATACTTGGGGGTCATATTATTTATTGATGATGTAGTAGTTAATGATATTGATTGAGTGTGCTAATTAGTCGGGCATATATATGCAGGCCATTCTGGTCAGGAGCAGCAGCAAAGGCTGTGGTTGTTGAGGCAGATGCTTTCAAAGAGACAGATGTGATTTACAGAGCCCTCAGCTCTAGAGGTCACCACACTGACATGCTCCAAACTGCTGAATTGGTAAATCTCTCTCATGTCATCTCAGAGATTCATTATAAGATTAACATGTATCAACAATCATTCACTACGGCTATGTTATTATATATCTGTTACATGGGAAGTGAAATATGAAGACATCTTATGCTATGTAAATATGTGTTACCTTTTGCTTCACACACAAGATATGATATGAGAAACTATGAAATATTGTAGAAGAGTAATGTTAAGGGGATCAAAATTTCGGAGTACATAAATTCGTCGAACAATGTAACAGTTGATGTATTAATTAACAATTAATCATATTACTAAATGAATTACATACATCATAAGGACTAGCTATTAATTTAGTGATATTTCTCCTTATTTGCGGCATCCCATTATAGAAGTCAAGTTATCTTATTTCATGAAATGACTGATTAACCAACACAGGTGCACCAATCATCAACTGATGCTGCATCATCGCTCCTAGTGACTGCACTCAACGAAGGACGGGATGTGATCATGGATGGCACCCTGTCGTGGGCACCCTTTGTTGAGCAGACAATCGACATGGCCCGGCACGTTCACAAATGCCGGTACCGGATGGGAGTTGGGTACAAGGTGGCTGAGGATGGCACCATTACTGAAAACTATTGGGAACGAGTGGGTGAAGAAGAGGATCTTCATGACCAGCTGAAGATTAATAGTGGA
This sequence comes from Prunus mume, assembly GCF_000346735.1. The sequence continues at coordinate 41,075,445 of NC_024127.1, forward strand.
CAGGAACCCAAGAGAAAACCATACAGAATTGAGTTGGTTGGAGTTGTTTGTGATGCTTATTTAGCTGTTGTTAGAGGCATCAGAAGAGCTATAATGGTTAGGAGGGCAGTAAGGGTGAATTCACAGTTGCAATCCCACAAGAGATTTGCTAGCGCTTTTTACGGATATTGCCAGCTTGTTGATAATGCCAGGCTCTACTGCACCAATTCTATGACTGGCCCTCCTATGGTAAGTCTCGTAACTCCTAACTTATCGAGACTATATTTTTATACACATTTGTCTCATTACTTGACGAGAGACTTGATGTGTTAATGATTATTTTTTATGTTAGTACACGTTAATTGTCACATCCTGTGATCAGCTAGCTAGCTAACGTGAGCTATATCGTGCGTATGCATACAATGAAATTTACTGACTAGGATTTGTGTGTAAATATGCAGCTGATAGGATGGAAGGATGGAGTCAACAGGCTACTGGTAGATATTGAAGAAATCAAATGCTTGACAAACTTAAGCAGTTTGAATTCTGATGCAGAATCCATATACGAGCTTTATATGCAGAACCCAAGCCTTATACTGGAGCCTGGTTCTTGTTGGAAAGACTTTGTTTTGTCCCCTTCAAGGCCAAGCCTTCAGCAGAAGCTAAGAGCTGTCATTCAGAAAATTGAAATTTCAAGGACGCTAACAAATTAGATTGATCCATGTTTGCGTCTTTATTTGAAATTCTGTAAATGGAAAATTTTAAGAATGGATTGGACTTTTATACACATTTCTGTGACAGGTTTGTTTAAAGAAAAGAAAAAGGAAGAAAATAATTCAATAACACTAACAAAACCGTACCATACATAAAAAAGGAACAAACAAAATAAAACCACGCAAATGAAATAAAATGCTACTTTGTCACACACGCAAAAAAGAAAGAATGATAGTAAGAAGATGATCACATTTTTATCCAATGGGGAAAAAAGATCGACCAATATATTTGAGATAAACGGATGCTATTAACAGTTTATCACTTAAGAAACTACAAAGAGTATGAATCCCACATGAGGGAATTGAAGCCTTGCTTAATACTATAAAACATCTTCGACCTCATCACTCATTCCCAATTCGTTTTGAATAGCCAAATTATTCGAGCATTATACAAGTATGTACATTTTTTTCACGAATAATACATACGTATTTTTGCATATTGGGCAATAACAAACGTACTATTGAAAAAATTATTATATAACAGCCCAATCTTTTACCATATTCTTTTTAGAAAATTTCCAAATAAATTGACCCCCCAAAAAAAAAAAAAAAAAAAAAAAAAAAAAGACTCCAAGGATTTGATTTAATTAGAGCCCAGTTCCTTGCCCCATGATCAGCCCAATAACCGAGCCCAATTTAAATCTCGTTCTAGGGCTACTCATACCCAGAGCACCACCACCCAATCGATAGATATAAATTCAGCTTGCAAAACCTCTTGCTTCTCGAAAACCCTAGCGGCCACAGATCCAAAGGTTTTTGAGCTTTTCTCCCACCTAGTGTTTCCGTTTCCGAAAGCTCCACAACCATGGTAAAGCTCCAACTCCACACTCTCTGTGAATCGCGTCATTTCACTCTTAATTTCTCTCTGTTAACTCTCTGTATGTTATCTGGGTTTTCAGGCGGACGTTGAGACCGATGTGGCGGCAGCTGGAGTTCCCAAGAAGAGGACGTTCAAGAAGTTCAGCTTCAGAGGTGTCGATTTGGATGCTCTTCTTGACATGTCGACTGATGAGCTTGTCAAGCTCTTCCCTGCCAGAGCTCGCAGAAGGTAAAGTATTTCATTAGAATCACTCGATAAAATCTGTTTTTGTGCTTTGTTGTTGGTTTTGTGAATTGGGTTTGAGTTCGTTGGTTTGGATTTTATGTGATGAATAGGTTTCAGAGGGGTCTCAAGCGCAAGCCCATGGCTTTGATCAAGAAGCTGCGCAAAGCGGTAATTTTCCTGAAGCTATTAGTTGAAAAATGTTACATATTTTGTGTTTGGATCTTGTATTTAGTTGGGTTATGTGATTTTTGATGATTGATGTGTTATTGTGAATGAGATGTGTTTGTTATTTTCGCCTTTTCATTTTTCTCCAAGTAATCAGCCAAAATTCATACTTAGTATTCAAAGTTGTGATCTAATAACGGTTTTGATGTATTATAGTTGATGGTAATGTCTGTCCTGAAGTTGCCTCCCATGCTCAAGCATATGTGCAATGCATCAATTTCTATCAAAATTGATTTTTCTTAGTGCAAATGATTTGTGTTATGAAAGTATAAACCAAGTATTACTGTTATTCCATATATGCTTGGTTTCATTTTGATTATTAAATATGGTATTGTGTTGGTTTGCCCGCCCATTCTTCTTATTACGTTCATATAAGCTTTGTGCTGAATTTTATGCTCACTGTAGAAATAAATTGTATGCTCAATGTGGTAGTTTTAAGGGCCTTAAAAGTCGTAGTAGGAATGTGAAAGGGTGCTGGCAGGGCAGTATGTAAGTTGTGATTTGTTAGGCCCTGCTGTTTAAAAAATTGCAATGGATCTAGCGAAAACCAAATTGAACTAATTTTTGAGTTAAATTTACTTTAGAAAATTCATTGTTCTCCCATCATTGAATTTACATTGAGCAATATTTCGACTGATGGATTGGTAACTTTTATGCACTTGTTGGTAGTGGAACTTGTATTTGTGGGTTTATATAAATAGGAATTTCACTTGAATGCCAGTGTTTTTTATTGTCTGGATTAATGGCTGGTGACAGACGAGCATTGATGTTGTAAAATACTATTTTGGTGTCAGAATCAAGTATTTTTGTTCCTTGTTCCTCCTGAGTCTTCTTGCCGGTGGTTGTATTGGCTGATGAAAGTTTGTTGCTAATCACGAGTTTTTTGTTGCTTGGAACAGAAAAGGGAGGCTCCACCCGGTGAAAAGCCAGAACCAGTCCGCACTCATCTGCGTAACATGATTATAGTGCCAGAAATGATTGGAAGCATTATTGGTGTGTACAATGGTAAGACCTTCAATCAGGTTGAAATCAAGCCTGAAATGATCAGCCACTACCTTGCTGAGTTCTCAATCTCATACAAGCCTGTCAAGCACGGTAGGCCTGGTATTGGTGCCACCCACTCTTCGAGGTTCATTCCTCTTAAGTGAGATCCTTTCCTGCTGTCTAGATATCTAATCGTGTTGTTTCTGAAAACTTTGATGCCGATCAAATTTTTGCTCATTACTATTCAGTTTTGTTTATGTTTCGACTTGCGTTGATTACGCTTTAGATGGAAGTTAAATTTACAGTTGGGGTTTCAGACGAATGATCTCAATTTTCTATTTAATGTATGAGAACTGGAATTTAAATCTGTGTTTCGTTAGTCACAACTTATATCATATTACATGATGTGTGCATTTAGAGGCATCAATGTGGTTAGGAGGTTTTGATTTGCTAGCCAATTACGAGTTTGTGTAAGCTGCCAGTTTGTATTGATTGAAACCCATTAGAATTGACGCTACTCTCTAGAACGCATTAGAATGGAACATGATTTATATGAAGATATGGAATTGGGAATCAAATCAGTGAAAACTTGGCTCACGAGACGAATTCTATTAACGGTGGACTTGGCCTCTGAATGAAGGCATTAGGATTCAAAGCAACAAGCGGTTTTGTTATTTAACCTTGCCAAACCATGATATTAATTAAGGGCTGCTTGTTTGGGAGTGAATTTGGATAGGTTAAAAATCACTTTTATAGAGAATTACTTCTCTATACAAATATTTTAAGTGGTTTTAAGTGATTGTATGGAGAAGTAGGGTCCTATTTAAAATCACTGCCAAATGATGTTATAAGTACCAACACTTGAATTGATGGGGTTCTCCATATGAATTTAACACATTTTACCAAATTTTACCCTAAAGAGGTCATGGCAATAGACTGGTCAATCTGACAACGCTGCGTTCTTAGTCTTCTCACAATGAGGATAAAATAGAATCTCCATTTTGGACTGCCAATTAGGCTGTAGTTTCCCAGTCTCCTCCTCTTCAAAGCTTCATTTGGTCTATAGCATTTTTCACTCCCCATGTAGACGTTGTTTTTGCAGCTTGATTATGTCAGCCAAACTTAAAAGGGATGCAAAATGGCCGACTTTGGAAATTATTGTATGATACTGAAACGTGATTAGAACCGATTTTCCACACCTGATCCTGAAAGAGTGGACACACTTAATATGATGGGGAAATTTCAAGCCAGTTTCCACCCCTATGTTGGGGCCTCTTTTATCATTAGTTTATATTTTGTTTCACCTAATACAAATAGCTCATCAGCCATTCATATATTATTACGCCATCTATATCTTATCCTCGTGCTCAATTAGAGTATAATAATATAGTTTCATGCTTGGCAGTATAGTCAAATTTTCAATCCACTAAGAAACAAAAATGGATCCATTTATTTTCATTTTCACCCCAAGTCCAATACCATAGTTTACAATACTAAAGGTCAAAAGTGAAGCCAACTGAGCTGACTTTACGCTAGCAATCAATCAGTGCTGCTTTTCTTGGGGAAAGAATTCAATGGATCTTCTTCCCTTCACCTGCCTGGAATTGAAAACCGAAGTTTCCTCTCAGCTTCATAGAGGGTTTCTTGCAAGGCCTCTTCTATCTCCGC
>NC_024127.1:41080128-41113280 GCF_000346735.1 Prunus mume
GGCCGCGAGGGTGACTGGTGAGAAAGACCACGTGTGCATTTTGCTATATTTCAATTTGGGAATAGGACTTTTTGTATGATACCTTCCCATCTATTTCCATGCACGAAGCTTTTAGACGTAGGTGTCATTGTTGGCCAAGAAACAAAAGGTGACACATTTTTTAGGTTTACTATTCAACCTTGATTGGTAAACAGTGAGTGTGATATGTGGTTCAAATTAGAGAAACGTGGAGAGTTGGAGAGTCGTATTTTATGTTAGGCATATACATGACTTCGCGCATGTTTAATTTTATACTTCAACTACGCATATAATACTTTTGTGATTAAATGGGCAATTATGTAACCTCCTTTCTTTTTCTCAAATCTAATTTTAACTTCTAAATAAGAAAAAAAAAATCAAATCAATTAATAGAGCTGAAATGTAGAAAATATGCAAGGAAGACAGCTCATGAGAAGCAAGGAGGCAATGTCCTTTAGCAACCTTATTCCAATTTTGAAGAGCAAATTTGTTTCTTTTTTCTTTTTTCTTGATGACAGGGGACAAATGATTTGAACTCTCTAATTTAGAAAGGCTTGCTAGCATTTGCAGAAAAGAACCAGAAAAAAAAGAGTTGTAATACTTTTGTGTGTGAGAGAGAGAGAGAGAGAGAGAGAGAGACCTTGGTTTCAATTTCCAGCTCTGCTGAAAACTCCTGGGCAGAGAAATTAGATTGAACATTTCTGGCTTTCAACCCCAAATATTGCAAGCACCTAAGAACCTCCAGCATAGAATCAACCCCTGATGTTGGATTTGCCACCCTTAATCTAATCTTGCTCCAATTCACTCGCTCCTTTTCGTTTGCCACCAAAATGGCTTCAACCTCCATGTTCCTCTTTCTCAGCTCCTCCTTATACCTCTGCAGCTGCTGAATATTCATGGCTGTCATTTGCACAATCCAGTTCTTATCACTCTGCAAAAATGCAACACAATATTTTTTTTAGTCCTTCCTCATTTTAAATCACACGAAAAAAAGTACAGATGACAATTTTGGAGTAGTGAGACAGCTCTCAATAATTTAATTTAATTGATTAAACACCAACCTTGGCTCCAGTAGGCAGCATGGAATGCAAGGCCATGTAGCCCTGCTTCTGCTTCTCCCTCCTCATGCGCTCGTTGAGCATGTGGCTAAAACCACGTTCTCTGCAGTCCTCTCCGGTTACGATTCGGGCAGTTGCAGGTGCCCAAATTTTCCTCAGGAACTGTACCATCCTCTTGTTCATGTTCATGGAGTTAGGAGGCTTATCAAGCCCCTTTTCAGTGATGGGTCTGCTTGTGTAGGGCACAAAAGCTCTTTGGTTTAGTACTGGAAGACTCTCATACAACAAAAACTCACCTTCCAGTGCTTCAAGGATATATTGGTCCATGTTCATCTTCTTCTTCTCTCTCTCCCTGTCTCCGCGTTTGTGCCGGGAACTTCAAATTTTAGTTGTGGCAGTTAATATATAAGTGGAGCCAAGTTTAGTTGTGCCGAGTTTCCAGAAGTGGAGCCTTATATGCTTGGCTCCACTTAAACTTCTTTTCTCCAGTTAGAACGCATTTAACACGTGGTCAACTATCTGGTTTTGGTCAAGGAGACTTTTTTTCAAGTTTGTTTTTCTTTTTCTTTTTTTCTTTTTTTTTTTAGCGCGTATGGCCATATAGGGGACGTCGTAGTCAAAAGGACACGTCACACAACTTGCATTGGCGTGTCAAACTTAATGGCTTGGGGGTCGCTTTGTGGGCTCCAAGTCTTTTAACCCATCCACGAATCTAAAATTCCAGTCAGTCATTTTTAGTCCAAGTTGTTTCCTCGCAGGAAACCCGGCATATATGGTTTTTTCTTTTGTTGCTTTCTGCCACATAGCTCTGTGTTTTTCTGGAAGAAAAACTTAAAAGGGATAATACTTCCCTCCTTATCATGTAAATAGGAACATTTTTACCAACAGCAGTGTAATATATGTGCAGAAGTTTTTCTTTTTATGTTTTTAATGAATATGTGTCGAACTGTGATTCCCAGGACAGAGAAATATCCCTTTACAAGGAAGGAGGCAAGCAATATCCAAAACTTAAACTTGATCACATCAGCAATTGTATAGCAAAAATACTTTAGGGTGAGAATAGACAATTATGAATTATATACTAAGGAACAGCCAGGCCCTACTGATAAGGTTTAGCATCTTGAATATGCAAGTGGCCTGGCTGTTTGATTGAATGATTTCAGAAAGAAAAAAAACACAGCTATACAACCATACAGACTCAGAATTCTTTCTGCATCCAAAATATTTAGAACATACATCTCAGAAAAATTACAAGTAACATCAAATTTTGCTTGTTTACTTGACAGGCACTCAGTCGAATGGATCAATAACACATTTATTTATAATTTTAACAAATCAGGCCGCAAAGCCAAGTTTCTTGGCAATTAATTTGGCCAATGCAACAGCTGCAGCAACCTTGCCCAATAAAACCAGTTTCTTATCCTGATCAACTGTAGAGCCTAATGGCAACTCTGAGCCAGAAGAAGTCTTCATCTTCTTATTTACATGCATATATTGGCCACAATGCAGAACCTTAAAAAACTCATCCACAGCCCTCACCCACCAGATCTGAGACGCAGAAATTCCTTCAAAGAAAGCTAAGTGACTCCCATGCTTTGTGGTGGCCAAAACAACATCATATTTTCTCTACATTCATCCCAAGGAATGGCTTCTCTGGTGCAGATTGGATCATCCAAGGCACTGATACAAAGCAGAGGCACACACATTGCACACATAAATGGAGCTGCTTGTGCTCCTATAAAACGTGTCCACAGTCTCAAACTTGCCCACATCACAGGTAGCATGGTAATGCCGAATGCAACGCATCTTGCCATTCCAATTCGCAAGCCAGGAATAGCAATGCTGGTGTAGCTGTGACTGTGAGTACCATTCAAGGCCAAGTGTTCGAGCTTTTGTCATAAAACTTCTGCAGCAGGGTACGGCGAATGAATCTGTCACCAATGAGAAAGTCCCAAGGATTGGAAATGGCTGCAGCACCAGAAACTGGGGCATTGTCTCCATCTTCTCCAAGATACTTGACCAAGATGTTGGCACCTAACATATACTCAATGTCAGTAGAAACATCTACGAAAAACATCGATATCGAGATAAGTTATATGGAAATTTCGAGCGAAATGTACTACTCTAGAAGAAAATTGATTGTAATCACCTATGCTTGTTCCAATAAGAAACAATGGAGCCTTGGGATGCTTATGGTGGAGGCGATTGCAGACTTCAAGAATATCGTTGGTCCATCCACAATTGTAAACCAAGTCTGAAGTAATTGGAACACCACCAAGTCCTCTGTGGTTGCTGATCACTACATTCCATCCCATTTTGGCCTTGTTGAAAGCAAGATGTCTTATGTAAGAAGATTGAGAATCACTGGTCAGTCCAGGAAGCACTACTACAATAGGGGTTGTGTCATCTTTAGGCAACACATAAGAACTCACTGCCCAATCCAGTGCAATAGTACCACCATCCGACAGACGAAATAGTTCTCTTTGGTAAGTGACAGCTGGAGGGTTGCCAAAGAAATTGAGGAAAAAGTTCTGCAAATGAGGGCTCGTGAGCCACGGTGTGGCCAAGTACCGGCCATGGAGAACATGACACCTGGAAACCACGCTGCGGTGTGGGAGTCGGAGTTGTATGTCAAGTCGACAGGGTAGCCTCTGAATCCATTGAAAATGCCTTGGAGGAAATGGAAGTCGAAGTAGATGTGGAGGAACACAAAGGAAGTGATGAGAAAGCCTAACAAGTAATGCCAAATGAGTATGAGAGTTGCAGCCTGGACCAAAAGCTCATAGGGGTTGGCAGAAGTTTCATGGAGGCCACTAAACCTTAAGCAATCCATGTCTTTGTGGAGAGGAAAATTGGATTGAATTGAATGGCTCTGATCTCCAGTTTCTTGTGTGGTTTATGAAATAATATAGAGGCTCAAAATAATTGAGATTGGAAGCATTAAAAACATAGTTGTTGAAAACTAATGCTTTGGCACTAAGGCCTTGGGAATTCTACATAATTGAGATTGGAAGCATTGATGAGGACTATAATTAATATATATTAATCTAATTAAAACCACTTTGACAGCATAGAAGATGAACGACTCAACCGAAAAGAGAAGATGAAACACATATGACTAAACTAATTAAAACCACGCAATTCCATGAATTTATCAGAGCAATGCTTTATAACGCAATTCCATGAATTTATTAGAGCAAAAGCTTACTTATTGAGAAAAATAAGAAAGAAAACTTAGGGCCTGTTTGATATCCCAGTCTGTATGAAACCAAAGAGTAAATCTTTCATTATCAATAATGAAGCTTGTGAAGCTGTAGACAGAAGTAAGTGATGAAAAATATCCACCGGGATTGAAGAATCATGTTCATTTACATAGAATGCTTATTCAGCAAAAGTGTTACACAAGTTTGAGGCCTGAAAACATCAATATGCTCTACAAACCAGCTACATCCAACTCCTCCCACAAGAACTAAAAAACATGGCAAGAGATCATGACAGAAACTTGTGTACCAAAAAACTAATGTAAAGTTACATATACGTCGGCCTCCCAAAATTGTCTGTACAATATTCCAAGCAACCAGGATGCTATTCCCACAACCCTTTCGACAATTTCTGAATGCTGTTCTACCAATGGTTTACATTCAGTTGATACCATCATTGTAGGGAGTCACGTTCCTCATCTTGGTCCGATCCAGCACATGAATTCGTCGGCACTGCATGCAAATGGTGTTGAGGAACTTCCAATTCTGTTTGAGAATCCTGATTCTCGAAATATGGAAAATTGGTTTCCAGGTGAGGATTGCAAATTGAGTAATTGCCTTCATCTTCACCATCATTTTCACTGTTATATGTTTCAAGATAAGCATCTCCTTCCTTCAAAAGGAGAACAAAAGGATTAAGATGTTAGAACAACTGGTTTAACTAACAAAAAGAGTAAACTTAGAAGATCAAGTAAATACAAACCTCAGAATCCTCATCGTCAGTAGGGTAAGAAGAATCTAATTTGTTGTACAATGCTTCATCTCCTTGATCTTTCACACTATCCATTTGTTCCTATCAATGTGAAACACGAGCCACTTAGAATGAAAAGGGAAAAGGTGGGTGGTATATATACTTCTCCTGCCATTTAAAATAGTTGGACTTGTAATAGCAATAACTAAAATGTATAAACGGGCATACTATTTCGCATCTAAGAGTGTCCACTTTACTCTGCACAGCTGAAATATGTTTTAGAAGAGCCTGTTCAACAAAGAGAAAAATAAGTCAGGACCATTATTGTTCACAAAAACATATCAAGCAATTTAAAGCCTCCTACATGTAGTGGCAAATCACTCCGGGCATATGGGTCATAATATCTTATGAAACCAGCAGTTATTAGCATTCAAATTTTTAGTGATACCTCCTGTCTTTGAAGTTCAATAGAGCGTGCCAAAGCTTTCCTTTTTGTCAAAAGATTCTTTGGCCTCAATGTAGAAGGTCGGTGATAGTCCTTTCCTCGGTACACAATTATAGCAAATTTTTTGGAGACTTTGTCTACTGAAACTAAGACACCTCCACTCTCTGCTTCAAGTGCTAATGCAATATTTTTGACCTGTTCAAAAGTTTTAGCATTCACCATTATCTTGACCAACTCCCGGTACTTCCAGTGCAAATGCATGTTCTCCACTGTACCATCAAATACTCCACGTCTACCTGAAGAAATCAAATTTCGATAAGTAAACCATAATAAAATCACAGCATGATAAATTGGTATATGGAGAATTGTTATACCAAGAAGTAAGAAAGCTTTCATCCTTAACCCAAGCTTACGAAACATAAACCTCTCCTCATCAGTAATGCTTTCTGGGTCTGCTTGCTGCTTGGATGGTTTCAAAGATTCCTCTACCTTAGATAAGGCTTGTTCAGCTCTCATTAGCTTTCGTTCAGCCTAACAGACAAAATTCAAAAGTTCAAAGGAAGCGAAATTCTAGCACTGGAACAGCGTGATATAAAATAGCATATTAAGTATTCAAAGGGACTTATGACAGAAAGACTTTTTGTTAGACTACAAGATGTTTCTTATACTAAATCCAATGAGAATTTTGCAAGACAATCCCAAGTTTCTGTACTTACAAAGGAAAGCTTTCGTTCAAGCTTTCTGACCAGATGGGCATGCCTTAATATGTCTGCTTCTCGCATAACTTTTTCTTTATCCAACCTCTTTCCCCACTTAGCATCTGCATCCAAAGTCTCTCCAAGTGTACCAGTGGTACCAAAGTGTTGTGCTACTTCAACATTTGGTATGATCATGGCTGAAGCTCTCAACCTTGCCTGTTCCTCTTCATCTTGAAGGGATTTTGCCAATCTCTCCCGTTCCAGTAACGCTTCAGTGACATCTGGTGACAAAAAATTCTTCCCCCTATAGAAGACCAAGAAGTCCTTGTTTCGAGATAGCATGACACCCCCCGTCAATCTCTGCAGCAAATAAATAACATTTAATTGTATAAATATGAATCAAGAATACACATTAGCTAATATGAAGAGATGTAAATATGTGGGCGATGAAGTGATTTATTACCAATTATTTACAAATGAATATATGGAGTGATATACTAGCCTTTAATATTCAATGTTAACAAACCATGCATGTTATAAGTAGCAATTGGAAAAAAACTAACCAGAAGGCCCAGAACCTCTAATCTTATCGTAAAGGAATAACCTTATCTACAGAGATGCCATTCCGATGCCAAAACATCTAGATATACACTCCAGACAAAAGGATGAACACAGAAGCAAAATAATTTAGGAAAACAAAGAAAACTACTTTCTCTGGCACACCTGTAAAGCATTTCTGAAAGTAACAGCACACAGAATTATAATTTTATGTTTAAGAGTTGATTTGGTTAATTCCCACAAAATAGGCAATGAAGAAAGCATTGACTATATAACAGTCAGAATGATATTATGGAAGGATGAACAAGACAGACATTGCATTGCACTCGGTATGCCCTTAGACAAAAATAAATTTATTTCTCAGTTTCCTTAAAGGATGCACTCCCTTTCTGATGTAAAACTTCTCTCAGTGAGTCAACTTACTTTCATACTACTAACTAATAATCTCTAGCAAAAGAGTTGGACCTGGCTAATCTTGTCTTTTTCTTTATCTCTCTCTTAATAAGTAGCCAATTGGCCAACACTACGAATGTAATCTGCCAAGAATATCATATTCCAGTTCCCAGTTGCCTACTAAAATATTCACATGATAGATACTGATAGCTGGACTCAATAACTAACTATATGAGGTACTATTCACCCATTGATTTAGAAACTCAGCACACCAATTTTGAGTTAGTAGTTGAATGCAACATAAGTACGTGGCAAGGTGCACCTTGACAATAATTAGGTAGGAGTAAGTCATAAATCGAACCGAGTCCCATTACCTTTATGTCTTCAGCCATTCTCTCACTAGTAGTCAGCTGAACACCACGTTTCAGTGCAATCTTTGCAATCAAACTTTTTTCCCATAATTTAGCCATGGCCACTGCTAGACCCTGGAGCTGTCTGCTTCGGCCTACAGACAAAATGTATACAATAATCAAATAAGCATCTTGTCAATTATGTGCAACACATGAAAATGCATACCTAAAGCAAAATGTGGTGGAAGAACCCTAGCCAGCCTTCTTAAAGATGTTGCCTCCTTTAAACCAAGGGTAGATCGCACTCCATAAGGAAGTACTCTGAAGGGAGGCTGGTAACCAGGAACTATCCCCGGGAGCATATCTGCATCTACAGGTAATGGATCGCATCCTGGCCAATCTTTGAATCTAGGGCCTAAACTATCTAAAAGTTTGTCTACTTCATCTTCATACTTCACTTCTGCCAATTGTTCTGTGTCTTCCTTCTCCTGGGAAGTATTCTCTAACTTTTCTTTGGGTGTTTTTACATTACTATAAGAAGCAAGCTCAGCAAAGTCTCCCACAGATTTATCAGCAACAGTTGGAAAAGGTGCGGAAGAAGTGTCATTTTTCTTGTATATCTGCTTGTTTAGTTTTACTGAAGGAACCTCATAGCTCACACCTCTGTATAAGGAAAGGGATGTGCCAGACCTCCAAATCACCAAACCACCAGTTTTTCGCTGATCATAACAACAGAGAACAAAATTAAATTAAAAACAAATTGGATAGGAACACCCAAGAAATTCTCAAATATGCTATTCTAAAAACTTTTACTTTTTTCTTTCTTTATTTTTTCTTAATGAAAGATTTCATTACAGAAAATAAATACCAAGTGAAAAGGAAAAAAGGAAAGCTTTTAATTCAGATCATTTCAAGCCTACAAAAGCTGTTTGTCAAACAATTTGGACAAGAGTCTCTACCTTCAACATCCACCAACTAAGGGACAAATAAATGTTTAGATATTTGTGTTCAGTTCCACTGACCAATCAACATAGTTCAACAGCGAAGAAAATTCCTTGAGCTTCAAATTCTAGGTCCATTTGCTATTCTGTGGCATATATTTAAGAACCAGAGGCAGCCCTCCATTTTCTACTGGACATGAAATTCTTGCAGAGATGTAAAATACAAGTTTGTTTTATACTTTCTGTGTTTTATCCCTGTATATCCTTTTGACCCAAAAAAAAAATCCCTATATATCCTTTCAATTAATATCTAATCAATAATTACAGCTCAAAATATGATAAAATATGTAAATTTGTCTAATATAACTTAAAACAAAATAGCATAAACAGAAAGCTGTAACTAAAATCATAAGAAGCAAACCTCTAATATCTCATGCATTCTCTTCATGTTAAGAGCTGGTGGCCCTTCAATTTTCAATCTCACAATCTCTGAAGTCTTCCATCTCTCATGGATCATCTCCACTACGGCTTGAGTAACACCACCACCACCAATCCTAGTCTTGTGCTTCTTCTGAAATGTCAAATTCGTTAACCTCCTCAACTCTGACTCGGGAAGCGTCAATTCTGCCAATGAAGTCCTACTCTTCCTCCTCACTGAACCCTCTTCTTGCTTCTCTTCCTCTTTTGGCTTTTCCCATGGAAACCTCACCTTACCATCACCTCCAAACACATTCTCTATCCCTAATGGTGATTCCTCCGAGAACCCACCTCTTGAATTTGGCAACTTTCCTTCCTCAACATAAAATATATCCTCCACAGAACCTTTCTCCATCACTCTGTCTCTCACCTCCCCTTTATTCTCATTACTATCATCAACGTACCCAAATTTCTTCAATTTCTCAACAATCTTCTCCATTGTACTACCACTACTATTTCTACCCCCACCGCTATCACCCTCAGCATATCCTGAACCACTCAAATTCCCACTTTCACTACTCTGATAGTCCAACACAGCCCGGGGTGGCTTTGGGCAATTATGTTTGTGGGATTCATTCCATTTATCAATCCAACTACTGCTAGAAAAATTCTTCTTGGGTTTATATTGAGAAATGGGTTGATTTTTCCTAACAAAATTTGATTTCCTTAGTGGGTTTTGCTCAGGGTTTAAGGTAGAGCTGATAGTGTAGTGGGTGGCATAGAAAGTGTGCTTTTTGAAAGGAATGGAGGATCCGCACCTGAATAAATGGATGTGGGGGCCATGGAACTTTGAGAAGGAGCTCTGGAATGAGTCGAATAAGCTCGTTGGGTAAAGTTGACGACTGGGCACAAGAGTCATCACGGAATAAAGAGACAGAGGTGCATCAATTTAGTGAAAATGTCGAAACTAAACAAACACAATTGATGGATGAAACTGTGAGATTGTCGAGGGTTTTGTGAGGTTTTTGGGGGTTCAACCGATAGGCTAACGAACAGCGTAACTTCTTCTTCCTTTATTTTGTGGCTATGTTGCTGACTTCTTATTATCCATGGCGGGGGAGTAAATATCTAAAACGCTGTTTGGCAGCACTTGTACCCTTTTGTTTTTTGAAAAAAGAAAAGAAAACGGATTTTCCATTTTAAGGTTTTTGATGGAAATCTTCTTTAATTTGTCCCCGAATTACATTTTGGTCGTCTGACTAAATCTTTAGATTAAATGGTACTCCAACTCTCTCTATCCCTATTAGAGGGACCAAATTTTAATTGGTAGGTTCAAATATGAGATTGGGTGTCTGAGGATTGCAATTGAAGGTAAATATGAGATTGGATGTTTAAACATGGTATTACAAATTGAACGTATACATAAGAGGCTTGCAATTCAAATGATTAAGAATTTACTCAAGCACTTGAGATCCTACGTCAAAGAGGAGACCTAGAATTCTTATAGCAAATTATCACTATTACTACCACAAACTAAATCTATTAACCACAAACTGAATCTACTAATCAATCTTGCAACTTAATAAAAGAATGATTATATTATGCCATTTCTTCATTTCTCATATCACTAAATTCTTCTTCCCTCTCAATCTTGAAATAAATAAAAATGTGTAATTCATAGTCACAAGAGACTGCTACATGGGAGAAACGAGAAATAAACAAAAAAGTGTGACTCAGACTCTGAGAGACGACCAATGATACACAGGAATAACGTGATTGCCAACGATACATATGAATAACGTAACTGTCAATGATACACGAGAATAACGTTATTGACAATGATATACAAAAAGAACGTTACTGCAATGATGCATGAAAAGAACGTTACTGCAATGATGCATGAAAAGAACGTTACTGCAATGATGCATGAAAAGAACGTTACTTGTAGTAATACATGGAAAAGACACACGGATTTTTAAACCACAAAATGCTTGATTTTCATTTTCATTTTTAGAGTTATGCCTCCCTTTTCAACAAATACGAGTTTAAAATTTATTTAAAAATTTCAGATCAACTATATAATATAAAAAATTTCCACAAACAAATTTCATTAAGAATTTTACCAAATATATTATATGATTAAACTTGCCGTGGTTGTGTCCTTCTTCTCCTTCTTTTTTAAGATGTATTGGAAACAAGAAAACCAATATCAATTGTGTTAAGGAAAAAAGAAAAAGAAAAACGAAATAGGATGAATAGGTGGCAACCTATTAAATTGGTCTTATCCGATATAGGGGTTACGATGACCAACTTGCCAAACATCCCCTAGCAGCTCGTTATAAAACAAAGCACCTTGAGAGAGCATAACTGCACACACAGTGCTGCGTGGTCTCTCACTCATTCAAACTCCGTGAAAAGCCTTCCATTTCTTCTTACCCATCAATTTCGCCCTAACTGTGGATCTCTTTCAGAGCCCCTGTAAGTTCTCTATCGGGTTTTCTTCTCAAATCGTAACCAGGTTTTTACTCTTAAGCCATCTTTGTTGATCTTTCGCAAATTTCAATATCCTCAGATTTGTAATTTTTGTCTCATGGCCTTTGAATTTTACTTCTTTAAGATTAAAGTCATATGCGTTCAAGTATTTGTGAGCTCTCTGTATCTGGGTTTTTGAGCAAAATGACTTTATTGATAAAGCTTTGATTTGCAATGTATATTAATGGAGTCATAGGAACTGCTCTGCATGTACTTGGTTAATGCATTTATGTTTGCTCTACCGATATCAGATATGTGAAATGATAAATTTTTAGGAGAAATGGAGACTTACAGAGAGAAGTTAGGATCTGATAAGCTAAAGGATTGTCTAGATGTTAAAGATTAGTTGGAGCAGAGAATTTTGCTTTCTACTGTTGAGAAATTGAAATTCTAAGAATCCTACTATTATTTCAATTACTGTAATATGATTATAACTGAGATTTTTTAATCAACTGTATATTTGATTGAAGGGAATTTAATGAGTTATACCCAACAAACTGAGTGGTGCTCAACTGTTTGGCTAGCAGTGCCGAAGAGGAAGAGATGCATCTCTTAAGAATGGATTTAGAGGTCTTTTATAAGAGTCAGATGAGAGAATGTATGTGGCCTTCTTGATTCTTGTGAATGGATGATTCTTGAATGCATGTTATGTATCATGTTTCCCTCGTTAGCAAGGTCTTTCTGATAATTGTGTCTGATAGAAATAACATTGCCCAATTTCTGAGTTGACTTTGACACCACCAGCAGGTTTCCACTTAGAAAATTCATTTAACAGACTTGTTCCAGTTATTTGGAAATTTTAATTCCTGATTGAATATATACCTAGTTTGTTACTGCTGTTGATACGGTGATACATATGATTCTGTATTTGCACCATTCGACCAGTCGATGCTTGATAGTTAATTAGCTCCCTTTAGGCCACCGGTTCTATTATTTAGAGAGGTCCTCGTTTTTCATTATCTGTTTTCAATTTTCTGGGGCCTTTGTTTTCTCTTTATGCGTTTCCTAAGAAGCAGGTAGATTCATTCTGAAACCTTTGTAACCTTGTTTCTTTTGGCCAGTTTTTGAAGTAGATCTGAACATGTTTTATGAAGTGGAACTGCTCAGGGAAGTGGCTGTCCTTGCTGAAAATCTAGACAGGGACAAACTTGTTTCTTCGAGGTTCATTGTAACACGGCTTTTGGAGGGTTTGTTAAGTGAGAAGGCAGACGAGGATCTTGGATACTTTCTTGCAGTCACTGGCATAAAGAGGATCGGCAAAGGAGAAGTTGTACACAGCTCAGGAGATGTGTTCTTCCCTGTAGTTTTCAATTGTCGGATGTTCCTGCCTCACAAGGGAGAGATCTTGGAAGGAGTTGTTGATCACGTACACAGACTTGGGGTTTTCTTGAGATGTGGACCTGTTAAATATGTTTTTCTTTCTGCTCGAAAAATGCCAAATTACCGCTATGTTGTTGGGGAAAAACCCGTCTTCTTGCATGATGACCTTGCGAGGATAGAGAAAGATGTTGTGGTTCGCTTCGAGGTGTTTGGAGTCAGATGGATGAGGAGGGAAGATATAACAAAGGAGTTTATGATGCTTGCCACTTTACAGGGTGATTTGCTAGGTCCCGTTACTGGTCCTGATGGACTGGATTTGTAAAGATTCAAACTATATAAAGTTTGCTTTTGTAAATTTGTAATTACCTGATAGGAAGACTAGTTCAGTTTTACCCTTTAAGATGCTCATGGGCAATAGATCTTAATTTTCTTTGTGATGTGGACATGGGCAGCAAAATGTATTCCCAAACTGGTGCTACAATGCTAAATTGGCATTAATAGTGGTTAAAAAACCTGGACAGTTTGATTGGGAAGAGACATTTTGAGTGTTTTAGTTACAAAAACATGTTTGCTACTAGTTATGCTCAGCTTTGACATTGGAAAACTGACTGAAGAGAATTATTCATGTAAATAATGAATTGAACCTCTATACTTTCATTAACAATAGTACTTTATACACTACATTCACGTATTCAGTACACTACATTCACGTATTCAGTACGAACACAGAAAGTTAGAGGTTCATTGAGAAGTATTTTCTATGGTAACACCAAAATTGGGAGCAAGGAACCAACCAAATTGACCCTTCAAATGGCATTTACACCACTCAAGGAGTCAAATGTATTACTCAATGGGAATAATAACTTAACAAATGCGTCCGTGAATTAGAATGTATAATTGTTCTTTTCATTTTGAGGAAATATTTGTTTTATTTGTCAGACATAACATTGTTAATGTATTTTTGGCTCCAAAATATGAAAAAGGGCATGCTAGTTATCCACGTGGCTTTCAGCAATTGAAACAGGTGGCGGCAATTGTAGCTTAAGGCATGACATATAAAGCATATCAAAATTTCTCCCTCACGCAGTCAAGCTCTGCTCGGCTGAGGACCAGAGACGTTGGCTCAGTGAGTGAGCTCGTGCTTCTTCGTCCGAGGGACCAGTCTTTTGGGCTCCACACGGTTGAGCACTCGCCCCTCTGTCTCAGCCCAAGCTCCTGAAGCTTCCGTTTCCTCTTCAAGGTCTTAGCCTTTCAAAGGTGCGTGCTTTAAGGTTTTGCAAACCCTAATCTTTATCTATCTCTCTATGTATATGTAAGTTTGCGCTTGAATTATTTGATTCTTCGAGTAAATGGGTTTCATATAAATTGATTAATTCGATCTGGGTTTGTTGATTCAGTTAGTGAAATTTGCTTCACAGTGAATGCTTGAGTGATGTGATTTTGTGGTTTGGTAAAATGGTTGTGTGTGGTTTGAAGAACATGTGAATAGATCGAACAGCTTTTTGTGGTGTCAGGGCCTCTTTACCTTAGACACGGAGATAGAAAGATCACGAGGGAATGGGAAAATGGTGATTATGGTTTAGACTCATACTGTGTTTCTTTTGTTGCTTTTGTCTTGTATGTCTTTCAAGAATGTTGTTTATAGTGTTTTCTATCAGTTAAAACAAAGAAAATAAAATAAAATTAAAGAACCTAGTATCAGTCAGTTGCTGCTTCACTTTGTTTCACTGGGGGCAGTTAGTTCTTGCTAATGTGTATCAGCGTATGAGTTCTACTCACCTGCCAGAAGGAATGGAATTTGGTTTTCCACAACAAACAACTAGGGATTGCTGGGTGGGGAGTGTTTTTAAACCACGAAACACTCGATTTTCATTTCCATTTCAGAGCCAAGCCTCTCTTTCTAATAGAGGGGAGTGAGAAAGAAATTTTTTTTTTTCTTTTCGGAAAAACTGTTCACATAATTTTTTTTTCCACAAACAAGTTTTATTAACAGTTTTACCAAATGTGATTAAACTTGCTGTAGTTTTGTTTTGTTTTGTTAGTTTTTCAAGTATTGACTTTAGGATGTATTTGAAAAAAGAAAAACTAGAATGCAAGGGAATTGTGAGTCAAGTAGTTTAGAGCATCTATTGGTACACGCGACGAGGTCATGTTTTCGAATCACCCACCCCTGATATTGATTGTATAAGAAAAAAAACTAGGATGAATAGGTGTGACCTTTTTAAATTGGCCTTATCTGATATTAGCGGTTATGCTGACCAACTTGCCAAACATCCCTAAGCAGCTTGTTATATCAAAGCACGGTGCTGCATGGTCTCACTCATACAAATTGCGTGAACACCTTCCAATAATTTTCTTACACATCAATTTCGTCCCACCTGTAGAGCCTCAGTAAGTTTTTCTATCGGGTTTTGTTCTTAAATCATAACCAGGTTCTTGCCCTTGAGCCCTCTTTGTTAAGCTTTCACAAATTTCAATATCCTCAGTTTTTTTTGGTCTCAGGGCCTTTAAATTTTACCTCTATAAGGTTAAAGTCAAGTGCTTTCAAGTATTTTAAGCTTTCTGTATCTGTGTTTTGAGCAAAATGACTTCATTTCATAGATAAAGCTTTGATTTGCAATATATGGTAATGGAGTCGGAGGAACTGGTGACTGATGTAGTTTTGCATGTACTTGGTTAATGCATTTATGTTTGCTCTATACTACATCTTTGTAGAAACAAAGTATTACTTGACCCATAACTATTGGTCTCTGTGTCTACAGATATCAGATTTGGGAAATGGAGTACTTAAAGAGAAGTGATATATATAGATCTCATAAGCTAAATAATTGTTTAGATGTTAAGGATTAATTGGACCAAAACTCTGAAATGAAGTAGAAAAATAAGAAATGAATTTGTAGATAAGATTGTCCTAAAGAAGGCATCTTTAGCGTTAGTGCATCTTCTTTGGAGCTCTATATTGGATTGTTTTTATTTATTTATTCCTTTGCTCAAGATCTCAAAAGCTAAAATAAAGGTTGGTGCATGGGATGAGGATTGATAAGATATCTTATTTTGGCTTTTCTTTGTTTGGTTGGTCATTCTAGTTAGGAATGAGTGCCAGATTAAAGAGATAGTGAGATGAGTGTTGAGGAAGCAGGGGAGCATTCATTGCAAGCGTATATAACTTTACCTTTCTTATTCTGTCTAGTTACTTTATTGAGAAAGAAATGTGATTGTGGTATGTAGAATAATTAATAATACAGCATTTGATGACATGCATATGGTAATGAGGATATATTTTCCAAATGGATTGAATCCAAAGATTTCATAGAGAGAGGTGAAGATAAAGAGACAACTGGAGTTTTGGTCTTTGAGTCATGCGTAGAAACAACGGAAATAGTTTTTGCCGGTAGGTTAACACCCCTCCTCTCACGGGCAATGTAGGGCCCATAGTTGAACTGGTTCTGCTCGTAAGTTCTATTTTCCTAAAATCTAATGTACTTTTGAGAAGGATTCATGGATTAAAACTAATGTATTTTTAGTTGCTGATTCATTCTTTGGTGTATGGCAGGTAGGAAAAAGCAACCATGTTTCTCAAAGTACAGTTGCCGTGGAATGTGGTCATCCCTGCTGAGAGCCTTGATATAAAAGGACTGATGCTCCAAAAGTCAATTGTGGTCCAACTGCTGGATGAATTTGCATCAAGAAAGGCAACCAAGGATCTGGGATACCTTCTTGCTCTCACAACTCTGGAGAGCATAGGAGAGGGTAGGGTCAGGGAGCATACTGGGGATGTGCTGTTTCCAGTTGTTTTTAGCGGCATCACCTTCAAGCTTTTCAGGGGAGAGATTGCAGAGGGTGTTGTCCACAAAGTTCTGAAGCATGGAGTTTTTCTGAGTTGTGGCCCAGTTGAAAACATCTATCTCTCTAAGCTGAAGATGCCTGATTATGATTATGTGCCTGGGGAGAATCCTGTATTCATGAATAGCAAGATGTCTAAAATTGAGAAGGGCTCCACGGTTCGTTTCATTGTCATTGGGACTAAGTGGCTTGAATCAGAAAGAGAATTTCAGGCGTTGGTTGGTTTGCATGCAGATTATCTAGGACCAGTTTCTTAGTTTGGTTACCTTCTTGCCAATCCCTTTGTAGCTTAGTGTTTTTGCTGACTGTATCAGTCTGTCTTTGGAATGTTAATATCATGTGAGTAACTTCGGATCTTTCTCAGTAAAGGTTGAAGTCTCTTGCTGTTTTTCTTAGCAAGGAATTAATATACACTTTTATCCTGGATAACTTGCTGTTCGCACTCTAAAACAGATCAATTCTAGCATTTTTGTTTGTTTAATCCATGGCATCTTGGCCCATGCACTTAATAGTGTTGGTTTATATTGTTGCTCTTGGATACGCGTATTATTTGGAAAAAAAAAAAAAAATGAAGCCAGAGGTAGAGAATGGACTGAATATCAGAAAGTCGAACATCACCTTTGGCCCGTTTGGTTCGTGGAAAAGATTTGATGGGAAATAATTTCTCATGTCATTTCCAAGGGATAAAAAATGGAAGATTCCTTTTTTATGTTTGGTAATCATGGGAAAGTAACCAGGAAATACCATTTTATTTTCTTTTATACGTTTGGTTTGTATAGGAATGTAAAACAAAGTTTGTTTAATTTCTAATTATAACCATATGAAATCAAATAAAAAAAGAATGCATTTAATGCTATATTGTAATTCTAAATTGTTAATGGGGACGACATGATCATGATGTTGGCTCATTTTCCCAAACTTTCTCATGAGGAGAAAAGCAAAACCCATGAAGGGAGGAGAGCTTCACTTTTGCCCTTACTTTTCCATGTGTCAGACAACCATTTTCCATGCATGGACTTACCAAATATATAAAAACAATTGATTTTCCATCTTCAAGCCTCTTTTCTTATGAACCAAACATGACCTCAGAGATGTCAAATTCACGTGGAATGGAGAAGGGTTTCATTTTGAGTAAACCTTTTCCTATATCTCGGCACCAAACATGGGAAATTAATGATTTCCCTTCCTAATAAGCACCTTTCCCCGCAAACCAAGCGCAGAGATGTACACTTATATAGGCTAAAAGTCACTTTTGGTCCCTATAGTCTGGCACTTCAACCACTTTTGACCTTATAGTTTCAATTCCGTCAATTTTGATCATGTAGTTTTGTATTTGTAGCAATTCAAAGACAAGTTAGTATTCCTATTAATTTCTTTGACGGTGTAAGGGGCAATTTCATCAACCCAAAATCCTTGAGCACAAAAGCTCGTTTGAAACCTCCCTAATTTTATATTAGGGCTTGAAATTGGTAATTTGGGTTTAGGGTTCTTCAAAAATTGGGATTAGTGATTGAATTTCGAGTCCTAATATGAAATGAAGAGAATTTCAGACAAGCTTTTATGCTTAAGGGTTTTGGGTTGACGACATTGCCCATTGCATCGTTAAAAATATTGACAAAAATACTAACATGTCCTTGAATTGCTACAAATACGAAACTACAGTGGCAAAATTGATAGAATTAAAACTATAGGATCAATAATGATTAATGTGCCAAACTATAGAGACCAAAAGTGAATTTTGGCATAAAAAAAAGCCTCC
Source organism: Prunus mume (assembly GCF_000346735.1). The sequence goes on from NC_024127.1 coordinate 41,098,412, forward strand.
TCGGTTACATGGCCCTTTCATTCGCCGAGGCCTTCAAAAGTGGACCCTCTATTAAGCCCAGCCCATCCCGCCAACTCTCAAATTGCTACAAAAGTTGATATAATGCTTTAGGGACCAGAACGAACCTAGCTACTAAAACAGCAATTACAGCTGAACCACCATGAATGCAGGAAATTAATAAGCAGCTCCCGTCACCATTCCATTGGAGGAAAGGCCCTTAGCAGAACGTAGCCCTGACTACAGCAAACCAGCTAACATATTTAAGGTATTTTGAATTAAACCCCACATTAATTATGCAGCTGTCTACACGTTACACTGAGGATTGAGGCAGGTGACAATTTACTATGAGGGTGGTAGGTATACTAATTAACTACAAGTAGTTGTTGCAAACCCTAGCTATTGTGTTTGTGTTGTGTGTGTATATATATTATATGTATTCTTCAGTGTTCTCTTTGTATGAATATGTAGTATTTTTTTAAGAAGAAAAACAGTTAATTCACTATGTTTCTCAAAGTACAGTTGCCCTGGATGTTTTAGTCCCAGCTGAAAGCCTAGGACCTATGCTCCAAAGATCAATCGTACACCACCTGCTTGACGATTTTGCTCAAAGAAAGGCAGCCAAAGATGTTGGGTACTATGTTGCTGTCACATCTGTGGACAGCATAGGAGATGGCAGAGTGAAGCAGGGACCTGGGGAGGTGGAGTTTCCAGTTCTTTTCAGCGGCATCACCTTCAAGCTTTTCTAGGGAGAGGTCTTGCTGGGTGTTGTTCAGGACGTGCTGAGATATGGAGTTTTCTTGCAATGCGGTCTAGCCTGAAACTGTATTTCTATCTAGCAAGAACATGCCGGATTACCAATACGTGCGTGGAGACAATCCAATGTTCTTGAATGACAAGCTATCGTCTAAGATCGAAAGAGACACCGTGGTTCGCTTCGTTGTCATTGGTACTCAATGGCCTCCAGAAAAGAGGGAATTTCGTGCTGTGATCGGTTTGGACGCTGATTATTTAGGACCAGTTTCTTAATTAGCTTGTTCATGGTATTTTGTGCATGATTATATATATGACCTGGACCTGGACCTGGACATGGAAGTACGTTTCTAAGCATGTTTTGTACTTAAAACTTAGGCAATAAGGGCTGGTTGTACTTTGTGATGTCTTTATTTTTTGTGTTGTTGGTTTACTAGTACTATTAAAGCAGTAAAAGCATGTCTAATGGGACTTTTCTTGGGCTAGGTCCAGATTTGGTCTCAAATTAAAAAAAAAAAAAAAAAAACTTTCTAATGCTTGTGTTTGGCCTAAGGAAGATATGGGGCTGGTTATACAAGTGCTGGCCATGGCTGGGCAAGAGTGGGCCCCACAGTAAGCTTTAGAAAATAAAAAAGGGTGCAGCAAAAGCCGCTTTAACAAATGCAATGGCCTATGAGGATCTATCATATGGTGCCTTCGATGACAATTGAGCCTTTTCTAACCTTTATTTTTTATTTTTTATAATATACTTCAAACCTTTTACTTGTTTATTCTAATTACATTTCTACATTCAAACCTCAATAAATAGGCTTTCATCTTCATCTTCTTCTCACATAAACTCATCTCTATGCTTTAAAATCCAACACTTAGATATCTTTTCTTAGTACCTACAAAATTAAATGAAAATGAAAAAAAAAAAATAAGTGTTTGTCTTTTTTTATTTTTCTCAAAATTGTTGTGTTGCTTTCCTTATATGGTTTGATTTTTATCAAAAATAAAATAATAAAAAATTAAAATAATAAGTTTTGAGTTTTAGCCCCTAACCCCTCACCGCCACTAGAACCACAAAAAATTTGAAAAGCTAGATTTTGTGATTTTTCTTATCAAATATTATGTGTTATATATATATATATATATGTATCCTTCAGTGATGAGAATCAGATATTTCAATCACTTTCATTGATTTAATATGACATGTCCTACAGTACTATCTTAAATATATTCAGTTTTTGAGGAAGATTAATCAGATATTTTAGTGAAAGGAAGAGTGTTACATTAGCTCCAAAAGATTATACTCTAAAATGAGCCAACAATATATCAGGCTTGAGTAGAAAAGGAAAGTCCACATTAGCAGAACTTCCATAGAAGCAAACAAATAAAAACATCATATGGCAGTAGAAACTGACAAACACATCTCTCTCTCTCTCTTTCTTTTTATTTTTTATTATTTTGGGTCAGAAGACAAACCCATCTCAAACCAAAAGAGGTCCACGCATCGTCTATTTTGGTGTCTTGTGTGAACTTGCAATAGGTCTGCTAGTAAGAATAAACGGGTTAGATGTCACTTTCTACAGAGCTAATTTACGCTGAATATGGGATGAACTTCATTAGCACCAAATCTAATTTATCAAAGAACTTGCACTTGGCTAGAGGCCACCCTAATTTGAGGATGGTTTTTGCTCTCAAACAACTCTATCCTATTTAATTCGCTTTGTCGACAAATGCAAATACTACCTTGAAAAGCATGTTATTCATGGTATGTTTACATATTAGTAATAAGTATGAAAGGAAAGAGAATTTTTTTCATTCCTGACTTCTCATACGTTTAGAAGAAAGCAATAAACCCAAACAAAATAAACATAAAAGGGCCCAATTGAAAAGCTAAAGAAAACATAACAGCCAAAAACCCCGAAAAAAGCCCCAAGATCTGAAAGACGAGGAGGTACCGCCGCCATAACCACTGCCAAAGATTGAGAAAAACCATCGGCATCATTGCACTTTTAATACTGTTTTTTTTTCGGTGCGTGTTTTGAAAATTAAAAATAAATAATGAAATTTAGCACATGATATAAAATTGGCGTATGTATCGGAGGAAATTGGAGCCAGTTGTTGGCTTCGGTTCCCAACAATTACTTTGTTTATGTGCAGATCTGATCCACAATTAATCCTGAAAACTGCATACGTAAAATATACTTTTGCAAGCATTGCATGTGCACATCAAAATAAAATATTACTCTTGGCCAGCTGTCATCAGTAGAAAGAGAAATTGCATGCCAAGGTCTTCGTCAACAATAAAAACATCAAGTTGATGATGATCAACAATAAAAAATAAAATAAAAAGAAATAGAAGGAGGAGGAGAGCAGCATGTTAGTCTATATATAAAAAGATGAAGTGCTTCAACAAATTTCAGAAGAGGAAGTTCAACTCCAAATCCTTGCTTTGTAGTTGTTGTCGCATCCCTCCTCCTCTTGTTCAAGCATTGATATCTGAAAGTAAACGCTTTCTCATCTCTCACTACCCGGGCATTTCTAAGAGAAAGGTACAATATTGTTTCTCTCTCCCCTTTGTAATTAGCAAGGTATACATACAAATTACAATACATGCTGTTTTGTTTTTGTTTGATTTTGAAGTAGAAGTTGTCATTGTTAATCGTCAGAGAATATTCTCTGTTTTTGTTTTTGTTTTGGTGCATGGTCCATGGAGAAGATGCGTTAGGTTGGGGTATATGGGTCCTTCAAAACTGTGTTCTTGAGTTAGTTTCTAAATACAATCACTCCAATTTAGATCTGTTACTCTGAATCAATTTAGGCAGGTTAAAATTGAAGATCGCTTGAGACGAAATAATTGTATTTGTGGGTTATATATAACTTTGCTCTTGCAACGCCCAAGTTATAAACATAGGATAAATAAATTTAGCCTCTGCATCAAGGGAGACAAAACACTTACACAAATATTTCAATGTTTCTTAGCTTTTAGTTCTCATAAAATCCAAGAGCTTTATATATATAAATATATATATATATATATATTTTCAAGCGATATTTGGGGAGGGATAATTGAACCAAGGACCTCGAGTGTAAGAGTAAATACTTTTAACTAATTGAGCTACAAACTCCTTGCAATATGTAGGAGTTTTAAACAAAGATGATGTGGAAGTTTATTCATTGTAAGAACTAGAGCTGATGTGCATCATTATAGCTATTAAAAGAAGAAAAACATAAAGGGGGAAAATTTGGATAATAAGAAAAACATACAGAACAGACTCTAAGAGAGAAAAGTTTCAACCCAAAAGGCTAAACAATTTTCGATTTATATGATATGTTTTGTATGAATAATATTAAGAACCTAAAATATGAACTGTTCTAATCATTGCATTACAACCCAAAAATAAAAGAGGTCTTTATTTTAAGGAAATTTAGTAGACATGTCACCTGAACTTTCACCTTCGTTTCAATTTATCACCTTAAAGAAAAATTTAAGAGAAATGTCACCTTAATTTTTCAAAATCCATGATTTGTCATCTGATTTTAACAACATCCAATTTTCCATCTATTTTAAAGGTATTTTAGTCTTTTCCATTTTCAAGGGTATTTTAAAAATGGAAAAATCATTATAATTTTTTTTATATACATGGTCATAGAGAGAGAGAAGAGGGGGGGATGTGTTTTGGGGGCAGGTGAGGTTGGGGTGGGGGAGAAAGGGAGAGAGAGGTCTCTTTTTTCCTTTTTTTTTTCAAAAAATGGAAAGACTAAAATACCCTTCAAAATGAATAGAAAATTGGATGGTGTTAAAGTAAGGTGACAAAACATGGAATTTGAAAAATTAATGTGACATTTTTATTAAATTTTTCTTTAAAGTGACAAATTGAAATTGAGGTGTAAGTTCAGATGACATTTCGACAATTATCCCTTATTTTAATTACAATAACATTCTATTAAGTTTATTGGCTAATTATAATTTGGTTCCATATTCTGGTGTAACTAACTTGGTTCAGCCCGTTTAGATTGCTCCAGGGTCATGGCAAAGGGTATACAAACAAGTATAGGTCATACTTCAAATGTTACAAAAGACGACGTAGGTGGACTTGAAGCATTGAAAGCCACTATGAAAGCAAAGCTGCGCCCTAATATTTCACCTTTCTCTGCCAAATGCTGCATCTTCAGAGTTCCTCCGTTGCTGCGGAGACATAACCCAGAGGCATATGGACCTGACATCGTCTCAATCGGACCCCTTCATAGCCGACGCCATAAAAAATTTCAAGCCACGGAAAATGTGAAACAGTGGTATTTGCATAACCTTCTTTCCCGCATGAATATAAGCTTGGAAATATTCATCGAACGCATTGGCAAGGTTTTAGATCAAGAAAAAGAATGCTTTGCTGAGTTTGAGAAACGCGCTCGTGATTTCTATGCAGAACCACTGGATCATATTAACCAGGATGACTTCATAGAAATGATGATACTTGACGGTTGCTTCATAATGGAATTTTTTCGGAATTTCTATGATGAGGAACGCAGGGACATCAATGACCCCATATTCAACATGGATTGCATGATCCAGTATTTGTTCCATGACCTTTTGCTACTAGAAAATCAGCTACCTTGGTTTGTCCTCGAGCGCTTGTATAACCTTACCAGGAACTACGATGAACCTGATGATACCTCCCTCATTGTACTTATGCTCAAGGCCTTCAGCTCACATCCACCATTGCACCATAATTCCCATTCCTATCTATGTTATCTTTATGATCATGGCGATAAAATTTCGCAGACTCAAAAAAAATATGGCGATGACGAAGATGGTGAGGCTGTTGTTGTGGTTGATGACGACAACGATGACGACGACCATGATGATGGACTTTTGCACATACTTGATCTGATAAGAACTTCAATAGTTTTCCCATTCAAATGTCAAATTGATCAATCATTTGAAAACTTAGAGGAACAATTGATTCCTACTGCGACTGCTCTATCTGAAGCAGGCGTTAAATTCAGAAACGGCACCGCTGAAAGCATAATGAACATTGAGTTCAAACATGGAGTTTTCACAATTCCACAACTAGCAATTGGAGAGCTGACTGAATCAATTTTCCGGAACCTCATTGCCTTCGAGCAGTGCTATCATGGCCGGTCCCCTAAAATTACATCGTATGCAGTTTTGATGGACAACCTCATTTGCTCCAGCAGGGATATGAAACTTCTTTGTGAAAATGAAGTACTAGGTAAGTGGTTGAGCCCAGAAGATGGTTCTCAGTTCTTCAACAAGCTATACAATGACACCTTGCTTCGAAAGTTCTACTATAGTGAACTCTGCTTTCGAGTGAATACATACTACGGCAAAGGATGGAGCAAGTGGCTAGAAATATTGAACCGTGAGTATTTATCTAACCCATGGAAAATTATTTCTTTGGTTGCAGCTTGTATCCTTCTGGTGCTCACCCTATTGCAGACATACTATACAGTTCACCAATAATATATATATGCTCCTAGTGTGTAATTAGTTTAAATTATTCCATCGTGGGATGAATGTTCATTTTACCTTTACTGATAAGAAGTTCAGTTTCATATACCAATTAGCTCTTAATTTAGTGGTACAATTTTTCTTCTTAGTGTTGCAAAATGTTTTAAGTTCAAATACTCCCTAAATAAATAATAAATAAAGTTTATTTTCATACAAACCCCCTTTCCTTATTTTCCTTTATGCTTAATGGTTGAGCTTTTATAACATCACCGCTACTCTTAGAATCAACCTCATTATTTTCCATCTACTATCAGCAAATTGCGAACATATTTGGGATTTTAATAATAATAGTCATTATGTAAGACGCTTTAACTAAGGGCTAGATATGGTGCGGTTCGACTGATATTATGGCCGCAATTAACGACTGGATCGAGCTAGTCGGCAAACAAAATGGAGGGACCAACAAACAAATCCATCAAGAAGTAGTTCTAGTGTTAGTATGAAAATTGTATTGACATTTTGTAGACTCTAGCATAGGTCAGGAATTAGTGTGTGAATATCTATTACTAGAAGTTTTGGCGCAACATATTTAATCATGGATTTTCAAAATATGACTTGATCGATATGAGGAACTTGATTTCAGGTAAATCATGACATAATCATGCATTCATTATAGGATTCCTAGCTAGAGTTATTTTCACTCAAGTACTTTTATGTTAGTCCTATTTTTAATAGGATTTAGATTTTATCTCTTGAGATTCTTTCCTAGTTGAACCATATTTTGATTTAAGTTAAAACATTATTTTTTCTTCTTTGACTTGGAGAGCTTGTTTAATTAATACCAAATTGGTTTCCATGATTAATAGTGTTTCCTTCTATAAACAATTGGTTAGAGTGAAAGCCATAGAGCTGACGAAATCAATTAGGATTCTAAAAGTATGAAATCTAATCAATGGCAAGATATTGATTCATGGCTTTTTGCAATTCTCTTGCAAAGAGGAGAATGGGTTTTGTATAAAACATTGTATGCATCTCTTTTGCAAACTATGACTTTGATATATATTTGTTTTGAGCTTCTAGAATTCCTAAGAAAAGCCGCTATGCATATCTTTGAGATAAGTCATCAAGTGTTCTATGTTTACTTGGTGATTTATCAAATACTTTCATCATTCATATTGCATTCATTTGCATGTTTGGTAACTCATACTGTTGAGGGCACTAAGACCGTGTGCGAGCTTTAATCAATCATGACCAGTATTGTATTCAAAATAAGGAGTGTCGAAAGATCCTCCTGTGATAGAAGTTGAGTTACAAAGAAGTCTGTAAATATTATCTAGAATGTGTCTAGGATAAGTGTGTGAGTACTTCTTGTAATCATCATTCTATAGTGGATTTGTTTTGGACTGAGGAATCTCGTGAATTTTCCTAAGAGACAGAGTTTTACCACATAAAATAATTCTCTGCATGTTCATTTATTTTATGCTCAGTATGTTTCAGGATTGATAAGCCATATCAACCATGTTACTGAATTTTATTTTTATTTATTGATTATAATTTTAAATTGGCCTATTCACCCCCTCTAGGCATCTTTGGTCATCCTATAGGTAATTTCATCTAGCGATAAAAATTGGTTCATACGAAGAATGAAGTAGTGCAATAAAAGCCTCAAGATCAAGTGAGATTCAACGAGGTGAAATCCGTTGAGTGCATGTGACGTGATCAAAGAGAGTGCGATAACGTGAAGTAGCAGTGTACGAGATGGATGGCGAATGCGATGATTGATTGAATTGTGAGAGAGGGAGAATGAGAGCTGGCAAAGAGGGAAGCGCGAAGGTTAGGGCTCGAATTTTTCAAAGATGGATCTCAAGTGAGGGATTAATTGACATGGGAAGGGGATGTCTATAGGGAGGCCATGCACACAACTAGCGGCGGATTCAAAATTTTTTCAAGGAAGGGGCAATATTTCAAAGCCTAAAACGATATTTAAAAAGGCTAAAAACACTATATTAATCACATTAACCAATTCACAATGTTAATTATATAAAGCACTTCACCTTTCCCTCCCTGAGCGATGTGGGATTGCTCACCGCTTGTTTCCCTAAGACACGGGTCTTAGACATATGGGTTTTTTTGTTCAAATATATGATAGAGGTTTTGGTGTTGTTGTATGCGATGTGTTCGATTTTGGGGAAGAAGAGTATGAGACTTATAGGAAATGGGGTTGGTAAGCAGAAATTCAGAGGTTAATATGAAGACTGAGGATAACATTTTCTCTACTCTTTTTTTTAAAAATAAAAAATAAAAAATTTATTTCTATCATTATTGATTCAAATTATTTTATTTTATTTATATTTATTTTCAACGTACAAAATGACCACTTTGCCAACAGCAAATTGGATGAAATGTTGCGGATTTAGACGGTAAGGGGAAATTGGCAAAAAAAGAAGTCCATATCCTTAATTTTCTTTAAAAAAAATACAAATTTATAAATAAACCCAATCCTAGACATGTATTTATAAAAAAACCCAAGCACTATTTACATATAGAAACACACCCAAAATCAACCCCAAAGTCAACTTTTTGGGTGTGTTTATAAATGGGTTTTGAGTGTGTGTAATGATGGATTTTGGGTGTGTTTATATGTTTAAATAGTGCTTGGGTTTTTTTATAATTTCAATCCCCATTTTGGGTGTTTTAGTGAAACTCCCTAAAAAAAAAGATGGAGGGTAAATCGAAAGTTAGGTACAAGTTCACCAAAGCATCAGTGAAGATCACATGAGGTTCCCAAGACCAAGTGGATGCTGAGGTCAGAGTTAAAGATAGTTGTGCTAGTCTATGGGCCACTTTGTTGGCCATTCTAGAGATATTCATAATGTAAGTATTAGGCAAAAGCGCAAGGATTGGACAAGCTCCAAAGCATCACACTCCACCTGCAAGTGATTAAAGCTCATATCACCAACAAATTGAAACGCCTCCCTAAGTGCAAAGGCCTTAGCATGCGCTGGTGATGAAACCCAGGGAAAAAAGACAAGCCTTTGCAACAACAAAGTCTCCATCCTCATTCCTCGCCACTAAGCCACCGCCACCAGTCCCCACCAGTCCCCATTATGGGCTCTAGAGGCACCTTTCACGTTGATCTTGATGACCCCAACAGGAGGTTTTTGCCACTTTGCATGAAGGACCATGAGTTTCAACTTGTATCAACCTTGAGATGACTATGTCTAAACCTATCTAAACCTAGACTAAACATTTGAGCTTGAGTAGGATTTAAAAATTACAAGCAACATTACGATTTTGCCAAGGAAAGCCAATACTAACAAATCTATTAATAGGTCAGATTTTGTTAGCGAGATGCATAGATCGTACAATAGCAGGTGATCAGTCGAGAATTGCCATCCAACTGGTTAGAATTTTCCAGAGAATCACAGGAGATGCAGAGACCTGTCATTTCCTTATCAAAGATCAATAATTTTTCTAATGATTTTAGGTGTGTTTGGGTGACCGAGTGCTCACTTGACAGGACCAGCCCCGAATTCTTCGAAAATCGGGACTAATCCTGTGGAATTCCCAACATCACACCGATGTCAGGCCCACTCACTAACACTATAACCTCCTTTTTCAAAAAAGAATAAAGGCACGAGACTTTCTATCGAAATTTTAGCAGAGTCTCCCCTATAAAGTCGGCTTTCCCCAAAAATTTCAACCTGTACAAAATTCACAATTTAATATCTCCAACTGGCAGAATGCACAATATAGTTTCATGCAATTCATATAATCAGCCTCCGACCTTCAAATAATCTATAACCAAACTACCACCAAAGTCCTTAAGCCAAATAATACCTTAAACAGGGCAAATATAAATTCAAACACTTATGAATGCCAAATGCAATTTCCATCATCTAACTTCCTAAATATCCAACATTCGAGGTTTGGACCTCCTAATACAATCACGAGTAGTTTAAGGCCTCATCCCAAATCGTATAACAATCCAAATGGGTTTTGCCCCTAATTCGACCACAACATACTAACACCACCCTCCCGTAGCCAAATAGGAGTATATACAATTATCTAATCCCTTCTCCGTTTTAAACAAGTTTCAGGACCAACGACAAGGTCATAACCAAACTCGATAAAACAACATGAGTAAATTTTAATCAGCGGTTGCACCTGGGTGGGACCCCAGGCTACCTACGTACCATTACTGAGGGATCAAGCCACACATAGTTCTTTCACTAAATTCCGATTCTAACCACATACAATACCTTTATTCATCTCCCTGTTAATCACGTAATCTCCCCATACGCCGGAAAATCCAATGCCACATATGGGGCCTATCTCACACGCCGGAAGAATCTCACGCCACGTGTGAGACCTAATAATCACATAATCTCCCCATAGGCCGGAAAATCTAATGCCAAGTATGAGGTCTGTCAACACGCCGAAAAATCCTACGCCACATGTGACCTAACCATCAAATAATCTCCCCATACGCCGGAAAATTCAACTCCACATATGGGGTCTGTCAACACGCCGAAAAATCTTACGCCATGTGTGACCTAACCATCAAATAATCTCCCACAATAAATAAAAATATTTATTTCCGATTTCCCCTAGTTTAAAACAATAAACTAATATCCTATTCCCACATAATCCACAGAACTCAACTAAAGATCAAGACTTTCCTCTACGGTCATTCTAATCTTCTTGGGAAGGTGAAACTACCTCAGAAGACTCACGGTCAACCAAAAGTCAAACTCAAAAGGGCCCATGGGCCCCATGACCTCCAAATTCCAATCCGAAAGTTCCTATGGGTTCTACAAGGTTTAGGACACAGTCCTGCAAGTTTGATCCGGATCGGACGGTTGGATCGCTCACGATCGCACAATCGGATGGTTACTATAAACCTAGCCCTAGGGTTAGTATTTCCGGAGTATCAAAGACTCCGTTTTACGATCTGTCTAATCCTACACGATCCTAAGAATGTCTAGATTAACATATATTAAATTCATGGCGATCCAACCGTTCAAACCTATTAAACCCGAATAACGCACAATAGGCGAAATCCGTTCGATACTCAAACGGTATCCAAATTGAAAGCCGAGCACCTTTACCCACTCGTGTGGACTAGGAGATTATGTTGGGACGAAATGTCCTATTTCTACAGTGCCCACCGGCCGCCACACGCGTCGGCAGCGCGTGGGTGTCCAAAGCGATTACGCTTCGCCGGAAAATCTCAAAATCCCGGCTTAAGGCTCCTACCCTATTTGGAACCACTTTTGTTCTTGGACCTACCCCAAAAAGTGACCTGAAGTGGCCGGAATCGCGATCCCAGAACCGGGCGAAATCTAATTCGAAAATCGATCTACCTACACTCAAAATTGATGCAATCCTAACCAACCATCAGCTATATCATGAAAAATAGGTAGAAATCCACACCTTAAACGTTAAATTTGGTGGAGAAATGAGAGAGAACGAGCGGTTTGAAAATTCTGGAAAAACCGCTGGATTTTCTGCAATTTTGGCTGGGGTTGGAAGCGGAAGACCAGCCGGTCATTTTGGGACTAGTGCCACCTCGAATGGTGGCTGGAGGAAGCGGTGGCGGCGGAAAACCTGCCTCTGCTGTTTTGACAGGGAGGAGGCGCGATCGGGAGGAGAGAGAGAGAAATAAGGGTTTTCTGATTTTTATCAAACCTTTTTTGCAATATTTACGATTGTACCATTGAGGGTATTTTGATCATATCTTTTTCGTTACAATTCCGATTCGAGCCCACTACATGTCTACGGACTCATCTCGCGGTGCCCTACGCAACAGTACCATCAAAATTCCCAAATTCCTTTCTGGTCAAAAAGTCAACTTTAAACCCAATAAAATATTCTCGGGGTAAAACGGTCTTTTATCTAAATAAATTAACAAATAAAAATTTATTTAGGACCGGGTTATTACATCACTAGTTGGAGATCGGTTGGTTTTCGCGGGTCTCTCTAATTTTTGTTGTTTTATCCTATTTTTAATGGGCTCTCGCTTCCTATTTCAAGTTAAATTGTAACCCAAAGCCTATGAAGTGTAATTAGGACTTTCGGGAGCTACATTGAACATTTAGATTACAAGGGAGGTATCAAATTGGGTTGGCCCAAGGGTGTGAGAGAAATTAAGATATAAGGTTTATAAGAATGAATGGGGTTTTCTTAACCAAAGCTATTCTTATTACTGGTGAAATTTCTCGGGGGCAATTACGAAAGAAGATGTGGGCACAATGCATAACCTCTATAAATTCTTATGTTTTTTGTGATTGTTTGCTTTATTTCTTGGTGTGTGCGTTCGATTCTTCTTATTGGTTTGCATTTGTTATTTGTATAGTCTATTGATAATAAGATCTTGGAGTGCTTTCTACAACAATGTCAATTGAACTAACGGAACCAAGGGTCACTAGACCTATCAATGAATTGAAGCCGCATAGAACATAAACCACAACAAAGTAAAACCTTTGAAGCCGCATAGAACTTCACAACGGGAAATATGCGCCATGAATAAAAAGTTCTAGTAACATAATGATGTAGAACAAATGGCGGAAGCACTCAAAGAGGAGCTGGAGCGACTCGTGTGCAAGGGCAAATCGGACAAACTGCGAACTTGGGCTTCGAGCTCAGAATCGGGCCCATGACCGGTTGATTCAAAGAGAACGGTGTCATGAGTAAAACACATTGCTTTTATATGATGCATGAGCTTTTTGGGGCATCCGAGATCGTTTAGTAGTCCGAAATCCAATTTTAAAGTTTTTACAGTTTTTGGAAACTTTGTTCTTTTCCTATTTTAATTCCTTTGTTTATTTTTAGGAGTATTTAAACATATTATACCAGTGGCTAGGGTTATGTTATGTTATTCAAGTTTATCAAATAAACCTTGAGGTTTCCTCATATCTTCTCAGTAGATTCAAGAGTTTTATGTTCTAAGCTGTGGTTTTAGCCATTTATTTGTCACACTACGTCAGTTGGTATTAGAGCCAGGTTTCTAAATAAGAAAGGAAAACATTTTTAAATTTTCAAAAGAAGAAACGAAAATAATGAGATATCAATTAACATGAAGACATATGGAAATAGTGGAAAGCACACATTAATTAGCAACATAATTATAATAAAAGACCGTTTTACGATGATGATTTTCCATCGTTTATTATCTTCTGCAATGCAATCTTGTGAAGCAGTTGACAGACTGTGAGACGTTTGCACGAAAAGATTTCACGTTTCTTCTTTTTCTTAGTTCCTTGGCCCTAGGTATAGTAAGGAAATTCTGCAAATCGTTCATCGCGTAGAATCGCAGGGTGAGCATTTTTGTTTTTCACCACCCCTGCTGGATTTATCACCAACACGATTTGCCTTTCGTGGTAGCTGTAATCCTTTTCGAGCAGCTTGACGCATGCTTGTGCGGGACGAGAAAACTCCACTGAGTACCACGGCATCTGAGCCACCAAATTATCAAACTTGTGTTGATCCCACGTCTTTACAACGGGGATCCACACAATCCTGTGGTTATTGGGTGGTTTCTTTCCCTCAAGATATATTTTCATGAGCTTGTCGATATCAAGATGATTAAGGTTCAGTCCCGAAAAGAACAAATACAGATTCCTACCCGTGATCAGCTTATCAAAATTCTTGACTTCAACCTGTTAGAAAATTTAGACCAAAAAAAAAAACGCATTCATTTAAAATAGCAAGTAAAAAATTATGATATCAAAGGGATCTATGAAATTATTATTATTATTTTTTGATATAGTATAAAAGAGTTGAGGATAAACCAACCGGGGCGCCAATTTTAGAACCATCAAATACGCGGTTCACTTTTTTGTTATCCTGATAAACCAAGGTTCGGAATCTCGCCGCAGAGTCAGAAATCTTCACCCCGGCGGACCTTCCCGTCGCCTGCTCGTGAATCTCAGCTGCCTTGCCCTTTTGTTCTGAAATAAATAAAACAAATGACAAATGTACCCCCACTGTTAAAATTGCAGATGACATGTTCTGCATTGTGCCAATCGACAACCAACACCAAAGAAACAAGAGACCATCTGAACATGACATGACACCAGCTGGTTATTCGCACATGCATGTGCATGCACCTTGCAAGTTGCAAAAAAAAAAAAAAAAAAAAAAAAAAAAAAAAGCCCCGAGTGGCATAAATAAATACCTTGCAAATTCTTGGCTTCTGCTTGAGGGGCCGGCGTTTTGACTGTTATGACTACCATGATGATGGCCTGAAAACTCTTGGGGGTTGAAGGAAGAAGACAGAAAACTTGTAATAGTCGTCTTATCCTAGCAGTGAGTTCAGTGCCTGCCTGCCTGCCTGCCTGCTGCCCTATTTATACAAGTCTAGTACAATCTTCTTCACCTTGGACAACTATTTAATTAGGACAGTAAGTAACGTTTAACAAGGATCTACCTCGGTATTATATTCCCAATTTGCCTAATGCAACAATAATATTGCAGCATTTAGATATTCTGATGATGACTGCCTCCCTCCGTTTCGCATTGGATCCAACTTCTTTTTGTGCAAGTCAACTTGTCCTCTTTCTTTAAGGAAGACTTTTTATGATAACCGAGTGTTGAGTCTATAAGAAAGTCGCCTATTCATGAGGGTCTTTAGGGCTCCTGTCTGTCGAAGCCTTC
>NC_024127.1:41117766-41133257 GCF_000346735.1 Prunus mume
AAACTTGGTTGAATTGAGACTCGTCCTGTGGACTGAGCAAGTGAAAGTGTGCGTTTTTAGATTTTGAAGTTGTTATATGCATGTTGGATGCATTAAGTTATTTTGAGAACTTTGTGGGCAGTTCTGCTAGAATCATTTGAAGGCCGGAGGCCATTTATGTAATTGCTTGAGATTTTATTGTGCATGCTGCTGGTTGGGTTATAAAATGCGTTTTATGCAGGTGGAAATTTTGGGGAAATGTTCAATTTACAGGGGAGACTCTGCCGAAATTTCGGCAGAAAGTCTCGTGCCCGTAGTCCTCTCTGGTAAATGAGGACATAGATTTAAGGAGTGAACCCGGCTTGGGTGTGATGCCGGGGTCTCCGCAGGGTTCGTCTCGGGTTCTGGGAAATTCGGAACGGGTTCTGTCAGTAGGTACATTGGATGACATATAATACCTAAATCCTAATTGTAAGTACACTAAAATTAATGTAGGTATATTGGAATAGATAATTATGTACACTTTTCATACTAGGTAAATTATATTTTTCCTAAAACAAATAGGTACATTATTTTTTCAACATAATTAGTATGTACAGTTTTATTCATAAACAATTATAAAGTGGATTATTAGTCATGTATAATTCATAAAAAGAAAATAACATAAACATTTTATTAAACAAACCAATTACCCAAATTTGAATTTATTGTTAAATTTTTTTTTAAATGTTCCAAAATTAATTCCTACATCCATTACAACCATTTGGAGATCTTTCCAAATTCAACATCTGTCATTATATACAATCCAATTAAAAACTATTTCCATATTGGTTCATACATTAATATACAAAATGCAATAATGGCTTAGTTGGGGGTATTTTTGGAATCTGAAAAGTACAATAAATCAGATTTTATGCTTAATTAGGTAATTTGCTGAGTTAGATCCTAGTCATGGGTTTTTACTTATACAATTGGGTATTATTTATGGGAACAAAAAGTGAAGGGTTTTAGGTACGGCAAATTGAATTTAAAGGGTGTAAGCCAAATTTACTATTATTTGAACTAGGGAGGGAAACATTCAATTTATGGAGTAAATTTTTGGTGTGACCATTATACAACGTGTTACCAATTCATGCATATTATAACATGTGTGTTTATTTTTTAATCTAGGTAATGACATATCAAGTTTATCGTGCATCTAAATTATAACACGTGTACTAATAACACCACGTGAAGGTATGTCACACCCATAATTTTTAGCATTTTCCAACAGTGGGACGGAAATACCCATAGAGCAATAGATGTAGTTGGTAATCTGGTTTTGATTGGTTAGGTCAATTCTCAATCTCCACACATGAATACTATGTGGTGCTCGATAAGATTGGTTGGTGTATTCAATTAAGATTTTAATAGATTTTAAAGTAGTTAGAACTTTATGGAATTTATAGAGTTTGATAGAGTTTAATAGTGGATTTTAATAGATTTTAAAATAGTTAGAACCAATTAAATTTCATAAGAATTTTGATGAAATTTGTTGGAATCTTATCATAAAGTTTGATAGACTCTATTTTATTTCATTTTTATAATTATAATAAACTTCTATAAATTCGAAAATTATAGTGGTAAGTCATCATGTTTGATGTTGGTGATGATAGTAGAGATGGTGTGGTGGGAATGGTAGATTCATTAATGGTGGTGGGGAGACTGGTGGCAATGACCATGTCAAGTGGTGGTGGTGGTGGCAGTAGGAGATGGCAGTGGTGACGACGGTGGCACTGACAGTGACAGTGGCGGTGGTGATATGGGGATGGTAGTGTTGTTGGGTTGTGGGTGGTGGTAGTGGCGTTGGGGTGGCAGTGGTGAAGGTGATGGGGGTGGACGGTAGGGGTGGTTGTGATGGTGTGGTGGAGGTGGTGGTGCGTTTGGGTGGCAGTGACGATTGTGGTGGCATCGTGGTCGTGGTGAGGATGGCGAAGGTGGGAGTGGCAGTGACGATGGTGGTAGAGGCAATGGATGTGGCAGTGGTAATGGTGGCAGTGATGGTGGCAGTGGTGGTGACAGTAGGGGTGATGGCAAGAATGGTATTGGTTGTGGTGGTGGAGGTTGTGGTGGTGGAGGTGATGGTGGAGGCTGTGGGGGTGGTGATGGTTGGGGTGGTGGTAATGGTGGGAGTGGTAGCGGTGGCGGCTGTGGTGGTAGTGTAGGTGGTGGCGCTAGGAGTGGCTGAGGCAATGGTTGTGGTTGTGGTAGGGGTGACGACGGTGGGAGTTGCAGTGGTGATGGTAGTGGTGGATGTGGATGTGGCGATGTTGATGGTGACAGTGGATGTGGCGGTGTTGATGGTGACAGTGGATGTGGCAATGGTGGTGGTGCAGTGACGTTGGTTGTGGCGGGGGTGGTGGCAGCGACGACGTTGGTGATAGCCATGACAAAATAGGTTGGCATCAGAGAGAGGGTTAAGGGTTGTGCCGGAGGTGGTTGGTCGGTGGTCGCAGGGAAGGAGGTGGTTGAGTGGGGAGGGTGGTCATCAATGGTAGTGCGGCTGATGGAGGTGGGGTTTTTTTTTTCCCTAAATGTTTTATATCTTTTTGTTTTTATTATTTTCCTTTAAAATTTCGAATTTGCCTCTTAAATTGATGAAAATTTAGATGGACATCCAAAAAATTAACAACGGGCCCCTAATTAGTCATTTGTATATATAGTTTAAGTAATTAAATTATTGAATAAAAAAAAGGATTTAGGGGTAAATTGACAATTATAACAAAGGGGCAAAGCTAACCGCATTTTTGCCTTAATTAAATGGGAAGCATGAGTTACCAAGTAAAATTTATTTTAAGCATAACATTACTGAAAGAAGAGCACAATAACATTGCAGTACTTGAAACAAAAACAAACATCGGTGGGCATCACAACATAATATTGTTGCCCATTATTTTATCAAATAAAGACACGAACTAAAATGCGAAAAAAGACATGCATTCCTTAACCCTCTGGAACCTCGATCGTAGTTGCGTGGCGCATTATTAATTATTAGGTGATCAAAGACGCCTTCTTCAGTTCTTCTTGACATGGCAGCACTTATAGCTGAAGAATGCCTCCATGACATTGCCACACTCGTAGCATACCATGGCCTCTAGGGTGCTTCCGGTTGCACCTGCGATGCTAAAGCAGCTGCAGACGTGACCAGTTTTTTCAACCTCCGCCTTATGCTTTTCATTAAAAACTTGTCCAAAGTTTTGTATTGTTATTGTTACTTGCTGATTCCACGTGTGGTATTGCTCGAGAACCGTATACATTGTCGAGCCACCAATGGCCACAAGCCTACGGCCTTGGATGAGCACAGCCCATCCACTCTTGTCATCTTTGTAGGAAAGCAGCTTCTGAACTTGTTTTACCACGTCGTCAATCTGCTTATTGATAACCTTGATATGGAACATGCTTTCTATGGCGGACCAGAAGGTGCTAAAGCCGTCATCCCCACCGTCATTATTTGCGTTCTTCTCCACAGGATATAACTCAATAGAAATCTTTGGTTCTTTTTTGATTGCATCATTTTTAAGGGTAGTTGCTCTCTCCTTGAACTTATTCATCCACACTGAATCCCCTCCGTAGAAGAAAATGTAATCGTCTTTGTTCTGTTGGAAATAAAATGTATATATAGAGTTAGTTTCCAACGGCGCGATGTTTGCATTTAAGAAAAGTTATCACTTTAAATCCTAATTTTTCATGAGAACATATTATCGTCAGCCTGCAATTGAATCCTAATTTTTTAAGGTTCTCCTTTAAAATCATCCAAGGAAAAAAAGGAAAAAAAAAAAAGAAAGGACCAAATCAGAAGTTATTTAGACTTTAGAACACAACAAATTTCTTATATCTATTTGATTTTTTGTGTGTGCATGCATTACGTGTATGTGCAATTAGCATGGACAACGTAAATTATAAAATGAACATCCATATCAATTTGTTAGGAAGAACTCACCCATTTGGATATCTGAGTGTCAATGCCATCCATTATGGCGGAAAACCATGTATCTTGGAGAGAAAGTAAGAGCTGTTCTTCTTTTTCCTGTGTGAAAGGAAAGGCTTGGCATCCCCATATCCAAATCATGCGCAGAGCGTTGAGATGTTGGAGCTGACTCTTTGTGTTCAACACAACCAGCATAGGCTTACCATTAAAGTTCCAATCCTCCTTGATGTACTTGATGCCTGCAATGTGGGCATCAGCCTGGCCTACCGTATACCATGGCATCTTAGCCCGCAGGGCCTCAAACTTGGGTTGCAGATCTTCTGTCCACTTCTCTACTATAGGAATCCAAACAATCTTATACTCATTATTCTCCTTTGTAAAATCATATATGGGTTTGAGACGAGCAATATAATCCTCAGATATCTCTAGGCTCGAAATGAACAACAACACATTCTTCGTCTTTAGGATGTCGATGTTAACCTGTTAGAAATTAACATTATGCACGCAATTATAAAATAATGTGCATGACACAAATTTGTATCTTTATTCATTCAAAATTCAAAAGAAATTAATGTGCTATGATGAGAGAGCAAACCAGTTTCTTAGTGGAACCATCGAAAATGGTTGTCTCCACATTATGCTTGAAAAAGATTAGGATCTTCATAACCTCCATAATCTCAGTAGGAATTTGGAAGAGTTGTTTGAGCTTCATGTAGGCCTGTAACTTCTCTGTATTAAATAATACAAAAAAGGAATGTCAGCTTTGTATTGCAAGAACAACATATGTATTTCCTCGTGAATGCTCATCAAGTAAACCCACCTATTTCCTCTTCACAGATCTTAAGCTGTTGCTTAAGTTTACTGAGGATGATTGTGATCTTCTGAGCATACTGGACAAGGTCCTGTGAGTTCCCCCTGATATGAATGAATTAAAACAGTTATACTACGTAAATGATATTTGGGCGATGTATATGTTATATTGTTTGATTGTCAATCTGAACAATTGATTAATTAAGCATACACGACGTATAAGCATGGAGAAGATGTGGATGAAACTTACTCATCACTAGTAAGGAGGGTGATGTTAGTGGCGCAAGCTACGGTTGTAATGATACACCAATAGACATTCACCGAGATATCTTTCCTTGCATTTGCCAAGATTTCTCTCAACTCCTTTACATCATTATAAGTGGAATGCTTCTCCAATTGAAAGATGCAATCAATCACTTGCAATGTGGACATGATCACATTGTTGAGATCAGTGATAGCTCTGCCGCGTTTCTTGAGGTTTTCGGGCTTGAGAAGGATTGGCACACCCTTAAGGAATGCCACAGACATGGCAAGTTGGTCAGATTGTTGATGCTGGGCACTCAGCCAGAACTCTCCATATTCCAAAGAAAAAGCCGCCAGAGCCAGCACAGCCTTCGCTTCCCATGAATACTTTGACACCTTGCTAAGTATTTTCAGCGTAGCGTCGTGGGCATTCTTTTCACCTGGAGCCTTACATGGCACCTGGAATAAGTTCATATAAATAATAACATTCGTAAAGTTAATGTCAAGAATCAAGAATATATATAATCATCATGGATCTCATATTTCACTGATTGTATCTCTTGACTTAAGTGGTACCTAATAACCTTCTCAATGTTAGAAAATGTAACAAATTCAAATCCCATCTTCCCTTGATTTTAAAAAATACATAAATTAAAGAATTATATAAAGAAAATAAATTATAAAGCAATGTGATGACCTCGCGAACAATGGACTTTAGAACGCACAATGGCGTGCTGAAGCCAGGTGTAATAGTTATTCCTTCCATGGTTTCAGCATGTACTCGGGGAACCTGCAAACAAGTCAAAGGAAAATCAATTACAAGTGTTCTAATACTCAAAAACTCCCATCAAGGGTGTAACATATGAAGCTTGGAAATTACAAAGAAATACAACCCACTTAAATATTTCCCTCCTCCTATAAATAGGAGCTTCTAAATTCCTGTCAATGACAGTGTGACATGTTTGTAGAAGTTTTTCTTTCTGTGTTTGATGAATTATTTTTACACACGTGTCAAATTTTTACACATGTGTCATCTCTTTGTAGGGAAGAATTGGAAAGTGCAAGAAATACCTTCTGCTCAATGTTATCGACGATCTGCTTTGAGCACTTAAGGATGCTTTCAGTGATGGAGAAAAGAGAATGAACATCAAACCTGTCGTGTTCATGACTAACAACATGAGTGGCATAAATGCCTTCCAAGATTTCTGTGTCAGTCATGGAAAACAGGCTCTTCGTATCAGCGGCCTCAATGTTTTCCACACCATTTTTACTGTCTACTTGAGAGCCCGGCTTTTTGAATGTTATGACAACCATGATGATATATGACTTGGAAACTTTTTCGGATGGCTTATAACTGACTTGTAGCAAACGACGACTTGTAAAGTGCCTACCTATTGCATGCCCTACTTATAGCACTATGCTTCTCCACCTTGGAAACCTTAATTAAGGCAGTAACGTGTAACAAGGATCCACCTCATTATTTTATTCCCAATTTGCCATGTGCAATGTATTGCAGCATTCAGATTCTGATGGCATCTGACTGCCTCCCGTTTCATATTGGATCCAACTTCTTTTTATTCACGTCAATATGTAATTTTTTTTCTTTATTAGTAAAAGCCTTCAAGAAACATTTCTTAATTTGATGCCTTTATATATGTTTTTGTATTTTTAAATTGATATATAATATGAGTTCAAGGCAAACAGCATCACCAGATTGATTTGGATCTATATGAGTTCGAGGACATGTATCATTTTTATTTTTTTCCAGAGGAAGGGGCCAATAGGTGGCGAACCGCGGAACGATCTTCCCTTTCGAGACCTGAAGAGGCTATGGGGAATTTCACCCTATTCTTGACTAGGGTCAGACAAATTCACAGTGGCTCTGCATTTCGAAAAGAGGACATGTATAGTTAAAAGTAACTATTTGCGTAGATGTAAACTAAGCATTGTGATAAGTATTGCTGTGGTGGGCATCGGTGGTCAACTTCGCAGCTAACAATAATGACGAGGCACGGGCTTATTATCTGTATATATAGAATAAAAGGCAGAGAATGGTTAAACATTCAAACTTGTAACATTTAAAATCAGATAATTGATATTATTTTTATGGAACACAATTACTCATTATCTTTTTTAATTTTTTTTTATTATATAAAAAGTCTCTTACAAGCATTGAAGTGCATGCGAAGAGATTGGTAAGCATTGGGAAGGTGCATGCCCAAGGACCCGAGCAAGTGGTGATTAAGATTAAAGGATGTTTCTATCTGGACCACTAATTATTATTAATATTTTATCCAATTAAGCAGTCCCACTAGCCTGAATTTGATCGAAAGTCGTATGTCTTCCATTCGCATGGCTTAAGTCTTCTTAATTATCATTATCGTTTTCGAAAATTGCATCCTCCGCTAACCTTAATTTTGTCAAACTATAATAAATTACTCCTTTCTTCTGCAGATCCGATCGAAGATCGTGAGACATATTGTTTATACACAACTCCGCGACTCTCCACAAATGACGAAGTCGTCCAACGTCATCGACTTCGTCACTGCCTTGCTCACTAATTTTCTTTTTCTTTTAAAAAAATAATATGTCTTTGAAAAAGAAAGAAATAGAAAAGCATAGCTGGTGACCTAACTTTGTGACGTGGGCAATAACCAAAATGATGACGTGTTTTTTTGGACAATAACCAAAAATGATGACGTTAAGAACACATATTTTGGCAACTAATTGAGAAATTATAGAATGATACGGTATCACCACGTCAGCTAGTGATACTTCCACTCAAATATTGACATATGTATTTTTTTTAAAGAAAATTTAAATGTTTTTCCAGCTAGACATTAGGTCTCAATTTTACCCTTTAGAATTAAAATAAAAGATTTTAAAAAGATTGTGCCACATCCACCTTTATCCAATTCAGTCTCCCTCCGTCGTGCCCTACCCTCCCACCTCTATCCACTTCGCAATCCCACTCCACCTCTCCCTCCCTTTCTGCTTGTATTCCACCCCCCTTCCTTCCCAAATCCTTCAGTCTCCTCATCTAGGTTGCCATCATCTCTCTCAAAACCTCCATATCCAAGTTCTCTTTATCCAATTTTGAGAATATCCGAGAAACACATATCCAGAGGGATCTGTAAAGAAAACTTAACTAAGAAACCCTTAGAAAATCTTGATATGCAGAGATAAGGTTGGGCCCCATGGAATGTGATGATAAAAGCAAACTATTAAATAAATTGATTCTCAGAGAGAGAGAGAGAGAGAGAGAGAGAGAGAGATGGAGGGAGAGAAACTTAGATGAAGGAAGAGATGGGGAAGGGGCGGCAGAAAGGGGTAGACTCAATGCAAACCTTGGCGGCAGTCGTCATCGTCTTGTTTTTTTTCTTCTTAAAATTTTGTTCTAAAGGGTAAAATTGAGACCCAAATGTCTAGCTGGAAAAATATTTATATTTTATATTTTTTAAAAACACATGGCAATATTTGAGTGGAAGTATTATCAACTGATGTGGTGATACCGTACTAGTCTATAATTTCTTCAACTAATTATGAGACACCACATGGATAATGGAAATATTTTGTAGGTCAATAATTGTGCTCCATTTAATTGGCCAATCATTTAAACTTAAAATAGGAAAATTACCTTCATAAAAAAAGAAGAAGGAATATTACCATAAATTAGAGATTTGTGGGAATTATTTTCTGAAAAATCCAAGAAGGCAAGAGCACTACTATTTTTCGACCACCCAGTTCTCTCGTACCGTAAAGAAAACTCCAACTTTCTCTGTTATTTTCATATCTTTCTCAAAATCATCTAACTAGCTTAGGCATCGGATGATCTTTGGCCAACACCCATTAGTGTGGTCTATTTACTTTGGTCTTGTTCGCAGGGATCAAGGAATAGGAGAAAAAAGGAAGCTCGAAGGGCGAAGAATCAACCCCCGAATATTCTCTGTGCAGAAATTTGCTCAAATGTTGTGAAAGCTTGGTCTCACTATCAGGTGTCTAGTCCAAGTAGTAGAGTTTGCCGCGCCCCCACTGTATTCTCATATTCATTCAACTAAGTAATTAATCACAAAGAGATTCAAATTGTATATCTAAAGAGTTTTTCTATTTAAACCCCACACTTTTCTTTGTTCATCCCAATATTTAAATCATTAAGTTCTTAAGTTTTATTATTATGTAAAAAGACAAAAAATGTCATCCTACTTAATACTTAACCCTAATACATCTATACACACACTCCCATACACCCCATTACGTAGAATAAGTCAAATTCAATTTTGAGTTTCTTGGGGGGGCTGGTATGACAGTTATCCTCACACCTATAGACTGAATCTAACTCGTCTTTCCCTGCCCTTGAAAAAAATAAAAATGTCAATTTGAGTTTCTTTGTCTTTGATGAATTGGCTTAGATATCTTGGAGAGTATGTGAAAGACTGGAGTCAGGATGGCCACATGCAAAACTATGATTGATAATACAAAATTAAAAGCTCTGGTGACTATGAAGTGTGATTACTGAAAATAAAACCAAAACCTCCTTGGAATTTTAATAATAAATAACATAAAATCAAAACATTTACTACAACTTAATAATAATAATAGAATAATATACACATTTGATAACAGTGTTTTTATCTCTCTAGATAGCGGGGTGTCGGGCGTGAGGTTGATGAGTTTTTTTTTTTTTTTTTTTTGATAGGTGTGTATTTAGGAGTAATTTGGGAAGATAATGGAGTTTTCTTAGAAATGGTGAAAATTTGAATTAGAATATAAGGTGAATAAAGAGAAATGTGGGGTGATCCACCAAGTACTAGGGAAGCTTCTCTCCTTGAAGGGTTCCAGTCTGTCTTACAGGTATGTAATTCACCAGTACTTCTCTGCAAATAAAAAATGACAAAACAAAGTCTTCTGGGAAAAAGTCGGAGTCTTTAACTAAAGTTCTAAAGTACGGATTATTACATTTTCCTCAATAAAAGAAACCAAAAAACTAAAATAAAAAATACTTTGATTCTTCACGTTCGCATTGAGAAGGGAACCCAAAAGCATTTTAACATGTTCCCATGTTATGATTATTTTCTCCAACTAAACATAATCTTATCCAAAGTCGTATACCTTCCAAGTCTTGTTAATTATGCTTTAATAGTAAGTACTTGCCGAAAGAAATTGTGGCTTCCTCAGACTAAAACAATTTATTCTTTTTCTGTGCAGATCCGATCAAAAGATGGTAAAATATATTCCTACTTGTATATACAAAGTCGTCATCGACTTCGTTATGCCCTACGTCACTATTTTTTTTTTCTCAATCAATATCCAGAAAAGCGTAATTTTCAAAATTTGACAATTTTTATTGAAGACTTGAACGTTTTTACAGGCGACTTTTTCAAAGATTTTTATTTTATTTTTTATCATAGAGAACTTCAACAGTATCAATACAAGACTTCAATTGATGTCGGTGGTGTATTGATAGAGGTTATTAATACATATGAGCAGTGCTGTCGTTAACCTTGAGAACCCTTAATTATTAATTAAAGACTTCAAGGGCGACTTTTGATGAACTATGCCTGGTGGGTCAGACTTGCCGGTGGCAATATTTGATTGTGAAATGTGATTATGATCACATCGGCACTTGCTAAAGATTAATTAGTGTAGATTAGTCAGTTTATAATCTATATATGTAAAGCAAAAGGCATAGAATGGTAATACATTCAAAATACCAAAAAATGCCCTTATATATATATAAAGCAAAATGCAAAGAATGATAAAACATTCAAAATACTAGAAAATGTCATTGATTAATGCAAATAAGAATTGAAATTATTAATTAAATGAGGATAATATGGTAAATTCACACTTTTTCATATTTAAAAAAATTAAAATTCAAAAAATTAATATGGTAAAATCAAGAGAACGGAGATATCCAGTAAATTTGGCATTCTAAGCTTGAGGAGCATGTTTCAAACCGTAAAGAGTGCCAACGCACACGCAGTCATCAAGGGAGAAGAACCTAATTCTTCTTAATCACCATAGTTGACTTGCTCAACAAATATTTGTAATTACTACCATTTAAGGCTATTATCGTTTATATCTTTATTGTACAAATATAATATAAATAATCCTTACACATATCAATATACAAGAATTGAAAATTACTTATTGATTTGTTTAACCCACATTGGTAACGAAAGGAAGCAGCCCAAACTCTAACAAGAAGCCAAGAAGTAAGAAAGTGATCAAGATAGTCCAACCACTCTTGTCAACTTCAATTAACAAAATTCGGTGATGATTTTGACATGCCTATAGAGTGTATTGTGTACATAGCTTGTGGTTGAATGATGAGCTACCTTTTTAGTTTGCTCTTGAGTAGTTCTAACTTGTAAAATAATGTAAAAAAGTAAAATTTTGGATGTGATTTGTTTCCGCTGAAAATTCGATGTGAAATATTTATTTATTTACTTTAATCTTCTTCAAATTTTAGTGCCTGTTTGACATTGCTTATTTGGGCTGATAAGTGATTTTTTTATAAAAAAAAATTTAGAAGCCTTGGCCGTTTGGTAAATTATGAGAAAATCAGTTATTTTTAAAAATTACTGTGAGAGAAAGCTATAAGGCCCCGTTTGGTTCACAGAATAGATTTGAGGGGAAATCACTTCCCACGTCATTTCCCAAGGAATGATAATGAAAGATTCGTTTCCCACATTTGGTAATGTCGGGAAAGTAACCGAGAGATTTCACTTTGTTTCCTTTTCTATGTTTGTTTTGAGTAGGAATGGAAAATAAAATTTGTATAATTTTCCAATTACACCCATATTAAATTAAATAAAAAAAGAATGCATTTAATGATACGTTGTAGTTCTAAATTGATCATAGGGACAAAATAGTTATGAAAATTGTGCATTAAATGTTGGCTCATTCTCCCAAACTTTCCCATGAGGAGGGAAAACAGAACCTAAGTCAAGAGGAGGGTTTCACTTTCCCCCTACTTTCCCATGTGCTAGGCAACCATTTCCCATACCTGGACTTACCAAATATGGAAAAGCAATTGAATTCTCATTCTGAAGCCTCCTTTCCCATGAACCAAACGGATCATAAGGGAAATCAGCTAATGAGGTGCTTTTTGATTATACAGGAATCAGTTTCGAAAAGGCACTGGGTTTAATGATTATGTGGCAATCATGTTCTGATTATGCAGGAATTAGTAGCAACAACATTTTTAACAAAAAGTTTACCAAATCCCAAACTACTTTATCTTACAGTTGATTTCTTTTATAGCAAATTTGAAAGCGATTATTTTCACAGCTCGGCAATTCCAAACTGACCCTTAGTTATAGGTTTTATTAAATTATATGATTAAGGTGTGAATCACATCTTAATCAAAAATTATGTAAATCCGTGAGTTGGGGAGAGACAGTGTTTGCGATCTTTGGATTAAACTCCAAGTTGATACATATGGGTTACAAACTATTCGTCACATATAGGGAAGATGTGTGACGACTCGGGTCTGTCACATTAGACAATTGGTGACGGAAGTTAAGCAGAAATTTCCTCAAATGTGATTAACTGTGACGAATTTATATGTTTCAGCGATGACTACTTGTTTTCACAAAAGCCTTTTGAGAACAAAGGCCCAACTAACTTGTAGATTTAACCAAATTCTTGTGCCTCCAACCAAATATAATGGAGAATCAAGCCTTGTCCATATACTTGGTAAAACATATGCCAGAATTTTTTTGCACCCATGCTTGAAATACGCTTAACCATCATGATTCACATGCCCAATCTAATCCGCCAAATATTTGCATACCCAACAACTATCCCAAAACAGTAAACGCAATCATTGGCCCAAATCAGAGAGACTAAGATAGAAGGAAAGAGAAGACAGGAACTTAATGATCTCTTAGAAATTAAGAAGATTTGAAGAAATGAAGAATAATAAAGAAGAAGAAGAAGATTTAGAAGAGAATTTGAGACAAGAAGATTTGAGATTTGTGAAATTCATGAGTTTCAGAAACATGACATACTTGGCATTTGGAGAAATTAATTTTTTTTTCAGGAATTGAGATTTCAGAGATTAGAGATTCCAGAATTGGGGTTTTCAGATGGCCTATAGATTTAGGCACGTGTACCACTATGTTGAATTAGAACTATAAGGGAAACATATCAGAAACTTGATGATGAAGTTTGATTAGTAGGGTTATTCGAATGTTTGAGATTCCCTGCATTCGGTACATCAAGATACATAGTGAAGAAAAGGTTGGAAATTTTTTGGTAATGCTAACAGCAAATCACTCAAGAGATTAATATGCAAAGATAAGAGAAAGAGAATGATAAATAAGAGAATGAACTCAGAGGTTTGGAGCACTACAGACCAAACTTGTTTCACCCTTGAAGGGCAACTCTCTCTACCAAATATCTATTACAATCTTAATTGCCCACTTGATGGTCAGCTTATTACCAACTAAAAGGAAAGGCTAACAATAGCCAACACAAATGCCACCAACGTGGCTTCATAGAGACCAAGCAACAAAAACAGTAATTTAAAAGTTTCTAACAAAAGTAGCTCGAGCTGTTTTTCTCTACCAGAAAACGCTCGAGCTGTTTTTAGTAGAAAGTTACAACAAGAGCATTACACTAAGTTTAGCAGAAAAACCGAACACTTCTCCTGCAAAGCTTAGTGCCAACAACAACAAAACAGAAACAATTAACATTTGTCCTTCAAAGCTAACCGCGAATGGTATACACAGTCTGCACGACAGTGAGAGCCAGAAGTATAGCAGCTGCAATGAGAGAAATGACACTCCATGGGTTTGCAAAATAGTCACGATTCAACTTTTCAAGCCACCTGTACCATTTAACCTTGTAATGCATATTCACTTCTTCGCAGAGTGCCTCATAGTAGAACTTTTTTAGCACGGTGTCATTGCAGAGCTTGCTGAAGTACTTGGCACCATCTTCAGCGCTCAACCAATTATCTATTATCCGTTTATCACACAGAAACTCCATGTCCTTGCTGGAAGCGATGAGTTTATCCATCAAAAATGCATAAGATGTTATCTCATGCGAATGGTGATGATAGCATTGCTCAAAGGCAATGAGGTTCCTAAATAATGGGTCGGTCAACTCCCCAATTGATAGGTGTGGGATTTCAAAAGTACCCCTTTTGTATCCAAAATAACAGAAGACCCCTTTTTCAAATTCGATATTCATTATGCTGCCAGCTTTTGTATTGCTTCGGAATTTAACGCCTGCCTCCGATAGAGCAGTTGCAGGAGGAAACTCCGAGTCCATATCTGTGTCCAATTGGTCATTGCTCTTTCTTTTTCTTCTTCTTTTTGGTCTACAAACATTTTTCTTTTTCTCCTTCGCTTCCTTTTCTTTTTCTTTTCTGTGGTCTTGGAATGGGAAAACTATCGAAGTTCTTATCAAATCAAGTATGTGCAGAGTTTTGCAATTTTTATCATGCTTCTCCTCATAAACATACCCTAGATAGGAGTCGCAGTTATGCTTCAATGGTTTTTGTGATGTGAAGGCTGTGAGCATGAGTACGGTGAGGGAGGGACTGGATTTATAGGGGTCGAGGGTAAGGTGATATAAATGCTGGAGAACAAACCAAGGTAGCTGATTTTCTAGCAGCAAGAGGTCATGGCATAGATATTGGAACATGCAATCCATTCTGAAGATGGGGTCATCAACATCTTCCTGATGAGATTGGTACTTCCGAAACAGTTCAATCAGAAAGCAACCATCAAGTATCATCATTTCTACCATGTCGTTCTGGCTTAGATGATCAAGTGGTTCAGCATAGAATTCACGGGCGGATTGCTCTAGCTCAACAATGTGATCGATTAAGTGTTTCAAACTCAGATTCCTGCGTGACAAAAGATTATTTAAATACCATTGTTTCACATTTTCCATGTGTTGAAATTGTTTACCTCCCCTGTGAAACGGACCGATTGAAATGAAATCAGGTTCATATGCGTCTGGTTTATGTCTCTTGAGCACCGGGGGAACTCTGAAGATGCAGCATTTGGCAGCCCAGGAGGGTGAACGAGGGCAAAGCTTTTTACTCATTGTTTTTTCCAACGCCTCGAGCCCAATTCCTTCGTCTACTATACGAACTGAAGTATGGTCTCTGGTACTACCTTGTATACCATTCTCCATCATCATTTATTGTCTCCAAAGGCTGAAATATAATTTATCACAATTAAAAAACAAGGAAAAGAAAAAGAAAAAGAAAGATTAAATGACAACAGGAAGAGGGAACCGATTGTACCTTGAGGGAGTTGCTTCAGTGACCCACCGGGTTAATTAACTCGAAACTGAAAAATTGGTGTGCAGAAAATTGTTCATGTACTTCATCTTTTTATAGACTCAAAAATAGGTCAAGTTGATGTTTTTCTTTGTTTCTGGCAGCTGTCAATATAAATTTATATTCGATCATACTAGAACGAAATTACACACACCTATATATATATATATATATATATATATATATATA
>NC_024127.1:41133807-41146144 GCF_000346735.1 Prunus mume
GAATGGGAAAACTATCGAAGTTCTTATCAAATCAAGTATGTGCAGAGTTTTGCAATTTTTATCATGCTTCTCCTCATAAACATACCCTAGATAGGAGTCGCAGTTATGCTTCAATGGTTTTTGTGATGTGAAGGCTGTGAGCATGAGTACGGTGAGGGAGGGACTGGATTTATAGGGGTCGAGGGTAAGGTGATATAAATGCTGGAGAACAAACCAAGGTAGCTGATTTTCTAGCAGCAAGAGGTCATGGCATAGATATTGGAACATGCAATCCATTCTGAAGATGGGGTCATCAACATCTTCCTGATGAGATTGGTACTTCCGAAACAGTTCAATCAGAAAGCAACCATCAAGTATCATCATTTCTACCATGTCGTTCTGGCTTAGATGATCAAGTGGTTCAGCATAGAATTCACGGGCGGATTGCTCTAGCTCAACAATGTGATCGATTAAGTGTTTCAAACTCAGATTCCTGCGTGACAAAAGATTATTTAAATACCATTGTTTCACATTTTCCATGTGTTGAAATTGTTTACCTCCCCTGTGAAACGGACCGATTGAAATGAAATCAGGTTCATATGCGTCTGGTTTATGTCTCTTGAGCACCGGGGGAACTCTGAAGATGCAGCATTTGGCAGCCCAGGAGGGTGAACGAGGGCAAAGCTTTTTACTCATTGTTTTTTCCAACGCCTCGAGCCCAATTCCTTCGTCTACTATACGAACTGAAGTATGGTCTCTGGTACTACCTTGTATACCATTCTCCATCATCATTTATTGTCTCCAAAGGCTGAAATATAATTTATCACAATTAAAAAACAAGGAAAAGAAAAAGAAAAAGAAAGATTAAATGACAACAGGAAGAGGGAACCGATTGTACCTTGAGGGAGTTGCTTCAGTGACCCACCGGGTTAATTAACTCGAAACTGAAAAATTGGTGTGCAGAAAATTGTTCATGTACTTCATCTTTTTATAGACTCAAAAATAGGTCAAGTTGATGTTTTTCTTTGTTTCTGGCAGCTGTCAATATAAATTTATATTCGATCATACTAGAACGAAATTACACACACCTATATATATATATATATATATATATATATATATATAGATGGATACAGCTTTCATCACATTGTCAATTGACAATATTCTTATATTTTACTGTGCAATTCTCCTTTTTGTTGTTGTTGTTGTTGTTGTTGGTTATACTGAAAGGAATATGAACTCTTCCTTAGTCTAATTCTAATCTATTTTCAACCTTAACTGATCACTTGGAATAGCTCCAACAACTGCACTTGCATATTGTCATTTTCATCCAACATGAAGAAATTCAAGATTGTATACATCCAGCATGTTCTGTGAATCTCAAATTTTAGCAAGGGAAAAATGGGACATAGTTTTGATTTTCTCGAAGATTTGAAACATATATGATCGTGTTTATTACTATACTAAATGACGTTGGCAGTAACGGAATTGATGACGTCCGTTTTGTTTACTTCTTGTGGATATGATGAGTTGTAATACTATAAATTTTTAGAGAGTCTTTTGACGTACGTTACTATTATTGTAATTGTATATTAACGTTCACGATGGGATCTGCACTGCACACATACAACCTATTTAGTTAAAGTTGACGCCAACAATTCAGTACTCTTTTAATTTCTTTCCATCTGTACGCTAATCTAACATTGAACCGGAGAACCTTTGTTAATTAAAGACTTAAAACGCGACTTTCGATCAACTATTATTCCTCGTGATCGGCGATTGTTGAAAGATTAATTTTTATAGATTAGCCAATTGTTAACAGTTTAGAGAAAAAGTTGTGAGTTTTGTACCTTCGATCAACAATTTGTACGATGTCATATCTTATGTAACATCCCACCTCGACTAATGGAGAGGGAGTGATGTGCTTTATATGTACATGTCCACCTCCATTTAGCACGAGGCTTTTTGGGAGCTTATTGACTTCAGAGATCATGGAAACTCCTTAGTTAAGTTAGTTTGTGCTAAAGCAATCCTATGATGAGTGACCCACTGGTTGTGAGTTCTTAGAAACAAAACCATTAGAGCAGAGAGAGGGGCCCAAAGCGGACAATATTCAAATGATGACTAGTCAACTTCTCAAAAATACCTTTCCTGAAGTGACGGCTACCAAAGAGAATGAAGAGACCGTTTACCCAAAATTCATAAGTTAGAAACATATATTTGGTAGCATAAGAATATCAAATAATAAGATTAAATTCTTTAAGACCCAGCTAGAAACACAATGAGCTGGTAGAGGTCTGAGTCTGCATCTTAATTATTTGTTTGCAGTTTTCTTATTTTGTAATAATTGCATCTCCTTTTGAGTTGGGTATTTGATTGTTTTCTAGTATCTACATATATTTTGTACTTATGAGAGTTTAAAAGTTGTAGTTGTATTGGTAAATTTGGGCCCTGCGATTCATGTCTGGTTTGTTCAGGCATGCAGCTTTTGCGCCGAAATTTCTCTGGCCTTTTGTGGCCTATATCTTGATTAACACTGTGTGGTTTTTTATGCTTTCATATTTGTATTGCCCATTTATAGGTATTTGTCATTGTGGTTGATGGTCTTTAGGCCTAATTTATTAATACAATTATCACTTTTCTCTATAAAAATTAATAATAATAATAATAAAAAGTTTGACATCATACAAAACTAGCCTCTCTGCACTCTTCTGCATAAGAGGCTTTTTTTTTTCTTTTTTCTTTTTATAAAAAAAATTTAATTTATTTTAGAGTTAAAAAGGATAGTGGGTAGTTGTGTTCCATAAAAATATGATCTATTATCTAATTTTTCTTTTAATCTTAATTTTTTTAATATTAAAAATATGAATTTACCATATTATCCTCATTTAATTAATAATTTCAATTCTTATTTGCATTAACCAAAGATATTTTCTAGTATTTTGAAAATTTTACCATTCTCTACCTTTTGCTTTATATATATAGATTATAAACTGATAACTAGTGGGAAGTCTGACTAATCTAAACTAATTAATCTTTAGCAAGTGCCAATGTGATCATAATCACATTTTACAATCAAATATTACCACAGGCATAGTTCACCAAAAGTTTCCCTTGAAGTCTTTAATTAAAAATTAAGGGTTCTCAAGGTAACAGAATGTGATGTTAGATTAATTATTGGGTTGTTGGCTTCAACTTTATGTACATTGTTGAGAGTGTTTGTTCTACATTGAAATGTTATTGGACCTAGCCTGGGTTTATAAGGAGTTGGGCTACTCCTCATTTTGCCAATTAATTTTGGGATGGAATCTCAACTTCCATCATATATGTGTGCAGATCCGATTGAGAATGTAGATGTGCAGATGCTGCACTGCACAGTCAAGAAGCCGTATGATATGAGCAAACTAAACGACAGCACTGCTTATATGTATTAATAACCTCTATCAATACACCACCGGCATCATTTGAAGTGTTATATTGATACTGTTTAAGTTCTCTATGATAAAAAAAAAAAAAAAATCTTTGAAAAAGTCGCCTGTAAAAACGTTCAAGTCTTAACAAAAGTTCTCAAATTTTGAAAATTACGCTGATGTAGGGCATACCGAAGTCGATGACGACTTTGTATATACAAGTATGAATATATTTTACCATCTTTTGATCGGATCTGCACAGAAAAAAAATGAATTGTATTAGTTTGAGAAAGCCACAATTTCTTTGGGCAAGTAGGCTAATGATATGTCATATACTTACTATTAAAAGCATAATTAACAAGACTTGGAAGGTATACGACTTTGGATAAGATTATGATTAGTTGGAATGCTTAATTGGAGAAAATAATCATAACATGGGGAACATGTTAAAATGCTTTTGGGTTCCCTTCTCAATGCTAAGACAGATTGGAACCCTTTAAGGAGAGAAGCTTCCCTAGTCCTGTTGGTTGGCCTTTCTAGTCTCAATCCTGTTGCAGTTCAATCTTGGATATTTAAGTTGTGTTCTTATCATCAAGGACTTCATTTAGAAATAATTACAAAACTATTCTTTCTGAATTTTTTTTAACACATTTTGATTAGTATTATTAGTTTTCTTACTCTACACACATATGTAACATTGTGTATACCTTCCTAAAAAGGGATGGTTCAGTTGGTAAGGTCCTTGTATGTTCCCCCACTAGTGTTCGAGTCTCGCTATCAGTAGTTTCATGTTAATAGATAATTTGTAAATCCAAAAAGTTCTTGAGTTTGCTCTAATCTTGGGTATGGATTCATGACTTTTGCTATTCTTGATAATTAAATATGCCCATTAATTTAAAACGCAACTCCAGAGTCCTCGAGCCAACCATGCACGTCACATGATCGCTTTTGTTCAAACAAATAGTGACGTAAGGCAGTAACAAAATCGATGACGTTGAACGACTTCTGTCACTTGTGCGCAAAGTCGTGGAGTTGAGTATATATATATAATACAAGTCGAAGTACATATTTGACGATCTTCGATTGGATATGCACAAAAAAGAATAAAATGTTTTATTTTGAAGCCACAATTTCTTTCGGTACATACAATAATGATATTCCATATATTTATTCATGCATGTTGATGAAAGACTTAAACACGACTTTGGATAAACTATGGTAACGGGGGATGCTTCTTTGGAGAAAATATTAAAGGGAGTTTCACTAAAACACCCAAAATGGAGGTTGAAATTATAAAAAAACCCAACACCCAAAACACTTTATAAACACACTCAAAACCCATCATTATACACACTCAAAACCCATTTATAAACACACCCAAAAAGTTGACTTTGGGGTTAATTTTGGGTGTGTTTCTATGTTTAAATAGTGCTTGGGTTTTTTTATAAATACATGTTTAGGATTGGGTTTATTTATAAATTTGTATAATAATTAGTGGGAAACACAAATTTAATTGGCACTTATATGTGTTTGTTATGGGCATAACGGGACATATAAAGCAAAAGACAGAGAATGATGTAACATTCCAAATACCAGAAAATGTAATTGGTTAATTCAAATATTAAGAATTGAAATTATTAATTAAATAAGGATAATATGATAAATTCATATTTTTTAATATTAAAAAAATTAAAATTAAAAACAAAATCAAATAATAAGTTCTACTTTTATGGAACATAACTACCATATTATTTTTTTCTTAATTCTAAAAATAAAATAAAAAAATAAAAAAGAAAACCACATGTGCCCAAGGGGCTAGTTGGCATAGTGTGGGACATGTTCACACACCTACTTGGTGTCTTTGGGGACGGTTTACACTCTAGCCTTGGCAATAGGTCAAGGGAATGAATTGCGCTCTATTGAGTGTATTCTATATTCAAGAATCGAAACACGATTTTTTTTCTTTTATTTATTTATTTTCTTTACATGGTTAAGCATTAGTATAATACAAATTTATAAATAAACCCAATCCTAAACATGTATTTATAAAAAAACCCAAACACTATTTAAACATAGAAACACACCCAAAATCAACCCCAAAGTCAATTTTTTGGGTATGTTTATAAATGAGTTTTGAGTGTGTGTAATGATGGGTTTTGAGTGTGTTTATATGTTTAAATAGTGCTTGGGTTTTTTTATAATTTCAACCCCCATTTTGGGTGTTTTAGTGAAACTCCCTTAGTATAAACTGTTTCCAAAGTCTAAAATTTCGTAGAATTCATTTTTTGAAACAAGAAAGCATTATAACAATTTTTTTTTTCTTCAAACAATTCCTCCATTTGGATGGAGGAAAACTAATTCGAGAACTGAAGAGGAAAAATTGATATTTGCATTATTTTTCAACTTAAGCATGAAACTTATTAAATGATGAGCAGAAAAATTAGTGGGAATTGGAGGTCAAGATTTTCGAGTTTAATTTCCGCCAAAAGAAGTGTCATGTCACAATTTCTATTGGGCAAAAATTTGTTTTTCCTGTAATTTCTGTCATTTTACGAAGTCAACATACATAAATAAAAACACTAAAATTATTAATTGCCAGAAATTTAAATGATGGAGATTTAAATTCCGTCATTTTAGAATTCTATGTGATTTTTCAATTCCTTCATCCAAACGGAGGGGGAAAAACATTTAATACACATTCATGCGCATAAAAAGAAGTTGGATCCAATGTGAAAGTGAAACATAGCATATGGCAAATTGGGAGTATAATAATGAGGTGGATCCTTCTTATACGGTACCGCCCTAGTTAGTGTCCAAGGTGAAGAAGCTTATAAGGCTATAAATAGGGCTGTAGGCAGGCATACCGAACTCACTGCAAAGACAAGCCATCCTAGTTATTCTGTGTTCTGACTTAAACCCCAAATTCTAGAGTTTCCATTCCAAGCAAGCCATCCCCACGGGCTCGGCCTCCATATCAATCTCTCAAATAGTCAGTACTACTACAAGTATTGAAAACATGGAGGCCTCTAAGAAGAATCTATTTGCCATGAGTGACGCAGAAATTTTGGAAGTCATTTATGCCACACATGAAGTTAGTCATGACCACGATTCCTTTGACGTTCATTCTCTTTTCTCCATCACTCAAAGCATCATTAAGTGTTCAAAGCAGATCGTCGATAGTATCGACCAGAAGGTATGTATGGTACTATTATATACTACACCGTTGAGCTGAGTTTTTTGAGTATTAAAACACTTGTAATTTATTGCTTGTGACTTGTTTCGCAGGTCCCCCAAGTATATGCTGAAAATATGGGTGGAATAACTATTGCACCCAGCTTCAGCACGCCCTTGTGCGTTTTAAAGTCCATAGTTCGAGAGGTAATTTCATTGCCTTCTAATTTATTTTCATCAGTAGGGACTCGAATTTGGGAAACATTATTCATTCTAACAATGAAAAGGATATGGAGAAAAAACAAATGTCACAAAACCAAACGCAAGAATGAATGAAATTGAGATACATGATTAATTAGTATATGTTTGTAGATATAATCTTGATTCTAGACAATATTAGTCAGATTCATGTTAGTGAAGACAGGTGTCCATTGACTGAGTTGTTGACTACAGCTGGCCTTTTAACTAATAGCACGCGGTTAAGATTCCAATATTGTTAGATGGTTAATAGTCTGTTTAGCGTTGTGTTAATAGCTTATAAAAGCTAAGTCTCTCTCTATATATTCTGAGAATTAGAGCAATCAATCTAGAGGTTTCCTATTCTTTCTTTGCTTACTTTCTTCTTCATTCTTGCAATGGTTATCATGGTTATCAGTTAGTACATATATAACTCATCATAGTAATTACACATGCAATTATTTCAGGTGCCATGTAAGGCTCCAGGGGAAAAGAATGCCCACGACGCCACGCTGAAAATACTTAGCAAGGTGTCAAAGTATTCATGGGAAGCGAAGGCTGTGCTGGCTCTGGCGGCTTTTTCTTTGGAATATGGAGAGTTCTGGCTGAGTGCCCAGCATCAACAATCTGACCAACTTGCCATGTCTGTGGCATTCCTTAAGGGTGTGCCAATCCTTCTCAAGCCCGAAAACCTCAAGAAACGCGGCAGAGCTATCACTGATCTCAACAATGTGATCATGTCCACATTGCAAGTGATTGATTGCATCTTTCAATTGGAGAAGTATTCCATCACTTATAATGATGTAAAGGAGTTGAGAGAAATCTTGGCAAATGCAAGGAAAGATATCTCGGTGAATGTCTATTGGTGTATCATTACAACCGTAGCTTGCGCCACTAACATCACCCTCCTTACTAGTGATGAGTAAGTTTCATCCACATCTTCTCCATGCTTATACATCATGTACGCTTAATTAATCAATTGTTTAGATTGACAATCAAACAATATAACATATACATCGCCCAAGTATCATTTACCAAGAACTGATTTGAACGTAGTATAACTGTTTTAATTCATTCATATCAGGGGGAACTCACACGACCTTGTCCAGTATGCTCAGAAGATCACAATCATCCTCAATAAACTTAAGCAACAGATGAAGATCTGCAAAGAGGAAATAGGTGGGTTTACTTGATGAGCATTCACAAGGAAATGCATATGTTGCTCTGGCAATACAATGCTGACATTCCTTTTTTGTATTATTTAATACAGAGAAGTTACAGACCTACATGAAGCTCAAACAGCTCTTCCAAATTCCTACTGAGATTATGGAGGTTATGAAGATCCTAATCTTTTTCAAACATAATGCGGAGACAACCATTTTCGATGGTTCCACTGAGAAACTGGTTTGCTCTCTCATCATAGCTCATTAATTTCTTTTGAATTTTGAATGAATAAAGATATATACAAATTTGTGTCATGCACATTATTTTATAATTGCGTGCATAATGTTAATTTCTAACAGGTTAACATCGACATCCTAAGGACGAAGAATGTGTTGTTGTTCATTTCGAGCCTAGAGATATCTGAGGATTATATTGCTCGTCTCAGACCCGTATATGATTTTACAAAGGATAATAATGAGTATAAGATTGTTTGGATTCCTATAGTAGAGAAGTGGACTAAAGATCTGCAACGCAAGTTTGAGGCCCTGCGGGCTAAGATGCCATGGTACACAGTAGGCCAGGCTGGTGCCCACATTGCAGGCATCAAGTGCATCAAGTACATCAAGGAGGATTGGAACTTTAATGGTAAGCCTATGCTGGTTGTGTTGAACACAAAGAGTCCGCTCCAACATTTCAACGCTCTGCGCATGATTTCGATATGGGGATGCCAAGCCTTTCCTTTCACACAGGAAAACGAAGAACAGCTCTTACTTTCTCTCCAAGATACATGGTTTTCCGCGTTAATGGATGGCATTAAGATATCCAAATGGGTGAGTTCTTGCTAACAACTTGATGGATGTTCATTTTATAATTTACGTTGTCCATGCTAATTGCACATACACGTAATGCATGCACACAAAAAAAATCAAATAGATATAAGAAATTTGTTGTGTTCTAAAGTCTATAGGCAAACACTGTGTATCAAATAAAAATCGAACGACAATAACGCAAATGACTAAATAACTTCTGATTTGGTCCCTTTTTTTTTTCGTGGATGATTTTAAAGGAAAACCTAAAAAAATTAGGATTCAATTGCAGGCTGACGATAATATGTTCTCATGAAAAATTAGGGTTTAAAGTGATCACTTTTCTTAAATGCAAACATCGCGCAGTTGGAAACTAACTGTATATATACATTTTATTTCCCACAGAACAAAGACGATTACATTTTCTTCTACGGAGGGGATTCAGTGTGGATGAATCAGTTCAAGGAGAAAGCAACTGCCCTTATAAATGATGAAATCAAAAAAGAACCAAAGATTTCTATTGAGTTATATCCTGTGGAGAAGAACGCAAATAATGACAGAGGGGATGACAGCTTTAGCACCTTCTGGTCCGCCATAGAAAGCATGTTCCATATCAAGGTTATCAATAAGCAGATTGAGGACGTGGTAAAACAAGTTCAGAAGCTGCTTTCCTACAAAGATGACAAGAGTGGATGGGCTGTGCTCATCCAAGGCCGTAGGCTTGTGGCCCTTGGTGGTTCGACAATGTATAAAGTTCTCGAGAAATACCACACGTGGAATCAGAACGTAACACTAACAGTAGAAAACTTTGGACAAGTTTTTAATCAACAGCATGAGACGGAGGTTGAAGAAACTGGTCACGTCTGCAGCTGCTTTAGCATCCCAGGTGCAACTGGAAGCACCCTAGAGGCAATGGTATGCTACGAGTGTGGCAA
Source organism: Prunus mume (assembly GCF_000346735.1). Next base: position 41,143,510 of record NC_024127.1, read on the forward strand.
TTCCATGGAGACATTCTTCAGGTATAAGCGCTGCCATGTCAAGAAGAAGGCGCGTTTGTGTTGGCGAGATATCCTAGCCCTATTAGGATATTTCCTTATTATTCTATTAGGATTTTATTTATTTCCTTTTGTATAGATATTATGTAATTAAGATTTTTCTTATTTCATAGTATAACTCTACTAGGGTTTGTAACCTTGTATTATAAATACTTCATTTTGGAGAATGAAATATATCTGAAAAATATTCTACCCATATTGTTTGACTTGGCATCAGGGCCGACTTTCTGGTGACCTGTGTTGGGTTTGTCGTATTTGCTTCGTGTTGTGTTTTTTTTCTGCTGTTATCATGGATGATGAATCCAAAGACATGGTGGGTGCTAATGGGTCTGCAACAAAGGAGGAACGTCCCTCGCGTGATTACTCAACCTGGGTTACTTCTGACAAATTGGATGGCTCCAATTATGCCTCTCGGTCTCGTGGTGCGTGTATTACAATTACTACTAGTCGTATGGCAAGTTGGATTAATGGGAAGAAGCCTGCTCCTTCTTCAGATTCCGCTGTCTATGCCGAATGGGAGGAAGATAATTGTTTGGTGCAGTCATGGCTTTCAATCCATGACTAAGCCAGTTCGTGCCTTGTTTGAACATGGTGAAACTGCTTTTGATATATGGGAGGCTGCCTAAAAGACCTATTCTGTGACTCAGAATAGTTCTCAATTGTTTCAACTCCGACGGCAGTCCATACATACATGTTAGAATGCTGATTCTATCAAAGTGTTCTATGAAAAACTCCATGCTATCTAGTAGGAGATTAATTGTCTGCTTCCATATGAGTTTAAGTGTGATGATGATGGGGCTCGTCGTCTGAAAGAAATTGAAGCCAATCGAGTTTATGATTTTCTTGGAGGACTTGATCCACTGTATGATGGTGTTCGTAGCCATATCCTTGCTCTTAGTCTTGTCCTGCCCCTTCTCGAAGCCTATGCCATGGTCATGGAGGAAGACACCCGTTAGTCCGCTATGCTTGGAGGAGGTTTAATGGCCCTCAAAGTTGACCTAACACGTCAACGACCGATCGCACAGCACGACACGACCGGTCGCTCCTCATCCAGAAAATTTTCTTCTCCTGTTGGGTCTCGTCCTTCTAGCTCTACCCCTAGCTCTCTTGACGGTCCTCCTAAGTGTCGTCATTGTAATGAGAATCATTACTCTGAGAAGTGTTTTAAGGAGCATGGTTATCCCGATTGATTTGCTGACAACAAAGCTAGTATGTACGGTCCCAAGGCCGCCTGCACTGTGACTCAAAATGAGGCTCGTCCTCCAGCCCGTCTGCAAATCTGTGTGCTTCCGATACCATTCCATGTATGGGTTCTAATACTTGGATAATTGACACTAGTGCTTATGATCATATGACTTATGATGATAATATGTTTGATGAGTTGTCTCATAACCCTCGTGACCTTTATATTACTAGTGCTAATGGTTTACCTTCCCCAATTACCAGTGAAGGCACCATCCACCTCACTCATTTACCTCTGTCCCATGCACTCTTGGTTCCAAATATTCGTTGCAATTTGTTATTTGTTGGGCGTTTACTTGATACACTTAATGCGTCCGCTACTTTCTATTCTACCCATTGTTTTTTTCAGGATCTCAAGACTTAAGAAAAGATTGGGCATGGTAAACGGATAAGGAGGTTGTATTACTTACAGTTACCAGCTACAGCAGTTTGTGGTTGTGTCTCTAATAAAGTCCAAAGTGCCAGTGTCGAAGACAAGCAACAACTTTGGTTGTGGCATCATCGCTTAAGACATTTGTCATTTGGTTATCTTAAACATTTGTTTCCTTCATTATTTAGTTCGTGTGATAAGACTAGCTTCAAATGTGAGACTTATGTAATGGCCAAGAGCCACCGTACTATTTTTCCCTTGAGTAATAATAAAGCTACATTGCCTTTTGAGTTAGTACATTCTGATGTATGGGGCCTGCCCATGTGACTTCTCATGGTTTCCGTTGGTTTGTCACGTTCATTGATGACTGCACTCGCTTAACATGAGTATATTTGATGAAGCATAAACATGATGTTGCCTTTATTCTTCCTGTTTTTTGTGCTATGATGTCTTCATTTGATAAAATAATGGGCAACAATATTATGTTGTGGTGCCCACCGATGTTTGTTTTTTTTTCAAGTATTGCAATGTTATTGTGCTCTTCTTTTCAGTATTGTTAAGCTTAAAATAAATATTCCTTGGTAACTCATGCTTCCCATTTAATTTAGGCAAAACTGCGGCTAGTTTTGCCCCTTTGTTATAATTATCAATTTACCCCTAAATTTTTTTTTTCCAATAAATTAATTACTTAAATTATATAAAAATGACTAATTAGGGACCCGCCGTCAATTTTTTGAATGTCCATCTAAATTTTCATCAATTTAAGGGGCAAATTCGAAATTTTAAAGGAAAATAATAAAAACAAAAAGATATAAAACATTTAGGAAAAAAAAAAACCCCCACCTCTATTAGCCGCAAAAACCATTGATGACCACACTCCCCACCCAGCCGCCTCCTTCCCTGCGACCACTGACCAACCACCACCAGCACAACCCTCAACCCGCTCATTTATGGTACCTCCACCCA
>NC_024127.1:41163661-41177145 GCF_000346735.1 Prunus mume
GGGAAGTGAAAGTGGGAGGTTGGTGTAGATTTCCGATGTGGGACTCTGTGCAGGTTGCCGCGGTGGTGACACGTGTCATGAGAATTAGGTTTAACAGTTTGTGAGCTTTGGCAGTCGGGAGTTTCGGCAGGTGCTTGGCACCTCGGAAGAGTGTCTTCCTTCGGCAAGAGAGAAGGCGTGTCTGCCTTGGTGCTAGTTGTTTTGAGACTGGATATGCTCGGTTGATTATGGTGTAAACAAATTTCAATGTACGTATTAATTCTTTAGCAGAATTAACTAAATAATAAGAAAAAGCTAAGAAATTTATTTCAAAACAGAAGGGCATGTGTACTAATCAAACAAAGATTATTGTTCACATCTAATAGCCATGACTCGATATGATTCTTATTGTTGTGCATATATTGAACTAGCATCAATACACATATTAGTATAAAATGAGGTTCAATTGTTCCACCTGCTGATTTATTTTTCCGTTGAATTAACTTTTTTACCTTTTATTTCTGGTAACTACATGTCTAAAGGCGATTCTTTTACTTTGCAGGGATCTTCTTTACAAGCCAGTTGTATTAGGTGATAAATCGTGCCGTTGTATTTTGAAATATATGTTTCACTCACTTGGCTATTAGCAGCAATGAATATCTAGTTATCCCTTTCTGAAGACTTTATGATGTTTGCAGGCTGCGGCCACATTTCATGTTTCTGGTGTGTCTTCAATGCCATGAATGCTGTTCGTGAGTCCTATTGTGCAGTTTGTCGGCGCCCATATAATCATTTTCCTAGTATCTGTCAGTTGCTGCATTTCTTACTCCAGAAGTTGTATCCCGAAGCATATAAGCAACGGGAAAAACAAGTGAGAGGTGAGCTTTACTGAACTGCTTTAACATTTATTGGGTTGATTTGCTTACCACTTTAAATGAGTTATCTATGCTTACAACTTAGTTATTTCCACCGATAAACTCACTCTCCTTATGAAAACTTATGTCTTCCTAGAAACTAGTGTTTCCATGTGCACACATCCTTTTTCCAATGTAAAGACAATGTGATTAAACAATGAAGTTCAAGATTTCTTTGACATATGGTGCACATGTATATGAGTGGTTACATGAGTACTCTTACATTAGCATCTTCATTGGTTCTTCAGAGTGTAGCTAATGACTTGTAAGGAGTTCTTGTGATACCTTGAAAAATAGCCCCATCCTGCATGTCTAATGGCACCAGATAGGACTCCTTAGTCAGATGTCATGAGCTTAATGGTTTTCTATGAACCTACAGCGAATATATGTGGTCAGAAAAAAGAAAGCAATAAATTTGTTTTGCACCAACACTCTGAAAAAATCACGATTCCAACCAATAGAATTACCTCTATGCCTTGGAGAGTGGAAGCCATATTGCATGAGATCGACTAGATTTTATGGAATATGATACTTTGCAAGCGCAAAGCAGTTTTTCTTTTTTAAATCAAAATTGTGCATGTATGCCTCTTTTGGCTCCTTTTAGACTGTACTGCCATAGATGTGTTTGTAAGTAATCTTTTTTTCCGGAAATTGATATGACTCTATCCAGTAAGACGAAATGTCTCTAGATTTTGTTGGAATGCAAGAATGGTTAGATAACCTTTAACGAATTTCAGAGTATTATGAATAAATTCACAATAAGAGTTTAAGAATTGTTAGGTGACCGTCAAAGAATGGTTGTGTTTGCTAATCTGAGGTCTAGGTGGAGTGTGGATTTTAAAGTGTTACTTTGCCTCACCTTTTTCTGTATTATTTGGTTCCTTTGTTTTGAGGTAACGCTTAAAACACTGATGTTTTGGTTGATGTCATATTAATTCGACATTCTCAATGTTCTCAGTTTTTTCGGAAGCTTGTGTGAGTGACTTGTATGGCAGTTGCAATCTCATGATATATGACATAGTGTTTCCTCATAAATAATTCACTGTCTCGTCTTCCTTGGCTGTTCCAGAAGAGGAAAAGGAATTTGGTTACTTCTCACCTCAATTTGATAATCCAATATCTGGATCACATCCTACTGAGGAGTCAAATATTCTGGACAATGTTCAGTCAAAGAACTCTGAAAGTTGTTCGTCTGGGGTAGGAGGATCTCCTTCACTTGTAAATTCACCAGAAACTACGTTAGATGATGAAGCTAATAGTAAAAGGCCTACAACATCTTTAAAGAATATTGAAGCTACTGGAAATGCGGCCATCAAAGAAGACTGTTTGCATGATAGTGGTCCTGAAAATGGAACTCACAATAAGGTTTCTGTTTCTGATCTACTGTGTGCTGCATGCAAGAACCTGCTCTTTCAACCTGTTGTTCTCAATTGTGGCCATGGTAACCTACATCACTTAAACTGTTATGTTGAACATAAAAGTCAGAGGAATGCTCATGTCAATATAAACTAATTCAAAATCTCTTTTGTGCAGTATATTGTAAATCCTGTATCAACATCCCAGTTGATGGAGTTTCCAGGTGTCATATTTGTCAAAGCATGCATCCGAATGGATTCCCTAGTGTTTGCTTAATTTTAGAACATTTCTTGGAGGAGCAATATCCTGAAATATATGCACAGAGACAATCATCTTCAATAAAACAAGCTGATTGTGAGTATGAGAGTCTTAAGAACTTTTATGATTTTGGTGCTTTTATTCTGCTTCAGATTTTTCTAATATTTGTATCATTATCTAGGATTGGATCATGTATTATGCCTCGGAAATTAATATTGTTTTAATGATCATTTATCTTCAGAACTTGCCTTGCCTAAGCTACATAACTGGAAAAGAAATTGTAAAATATCTTCTTTGGGATTCAGAATTCAGATTGAACATCATTCATGTCCACTATTTTGTCCTAAAAAACCTCTGATTGTATCAGTTCAAAGATTCGAATTTCTTGGTTATACAGCCATCTTACTTTTTCCTTATCGATTGTATTCTAAAACTAAACCCTATTGTTTGTGCCATTTTTCCTTTTTCTCCAGTTCTTCCTCTGCTATCTTTGAATATATTTGATTGTAATATTAGGATCTGATTTTTCCTTACTTACTTCAGGCTTTGTTCACTAGTTTGTGTCGAAGTCGTAACCCACTTCTTTGGCTTTTCTTATGTTGTACTTCAGTTATGCGAGACATAATTAGTCATACTGTGGATATTTTGGTTTTGTACTACTGATGTTTCCAGTACTTTTTTTTCTTGTTCTATTTTTTATGCATTTCTTATTTTAGTTGTTTTTCGCTGTCTTGTTTCTGGTGCTCATATGAGATTAACTTGATTTCACATTCAGTGCATGCTCATCAACGTGCTGGCCAGCCAGTGTCAACGCTTTCTGATGATTACTTATCCGGCTGGTCTGGGATTGGGCAGAAAGTTCATTTTGCAATTGGTTGTGATTGCTGTGGGGTAATGTCCTTTGTCCCTGTCTACTTATCAAATTTCCATTTAAGAATAAGGGCCAAGGGGTTGCTTAATTGGTGATGAGCTTTCTCTAAAAAGACAGTGGACTAACTCAATTTGCATAAAGAATTTTGGAATAAATTTATTGATAATTAAATTAATAAAACTACCATGGTTTTTTTTGGCTTTATTTTATTAGATCCACTCTTCTAATTTCACCTGTATCCCACACTTCTACTTACTAGATCTGCACTCCTTTTCCTAAGTGAATGGAGGCAAATTCTTTAAAGATTTAAATGAGTATCAGAGCATGGGACACCAGTGGACGCAACCGTTGTATTGATAAAGTGTTCGCCATAAATAATATAATAATAAACTAATGGAAGTGCCTTGCAAATCATAATAGGAATTGCCCTACAAATCATAGAGTAAGCTAAGAACTGCTTGTGTTATTTTTTTATTAGTGACTGTTATACCGCTATGCTCTTTGCAGATGTCTCCAATTATTGGGGAGAGGTACAAATGTAAAGACTGCGTGGAGAAAATGGGTTTTGACCTATGTGGAGCATGCTATAATGCTCCTTTTAAGATCCCTGGACGATTCAATCAGCAACATAAACCAGAGCACGTGCTTGAGCTTGTACCACCACAGATAATACCTGTGCTTCACTACCAGTCAGATGAAGATGGTGCCGAATTTCAGGAAGACCTAGAAAATATCCCCGCTGCTCCCATTCCACAAGATCTTGAGCTTGTACCACCAGAGATAATGGCTATGCTTTCCTACCAGTCAGATGAAGATGGTGCCGAATTTCAGGAAGAATTCCGCAAGATCCAGAAAATGGCCCTAACAATGTGCCAAATGTTTGTCCTGCCTTTGTAATGTCAGTTGATAACTTAGATCCAGATGATGATTCTGATGATGGTGCTTCACCGGATGTGATTCAAGAATGTGAAGGTACCAACCAGCCTAAAAACTGACTATTTTCAAATTCTTGTTAGATACATTTACCCAAAACAACAAATCGTGTGTCAAATTTTTATGGTTTGATTTTGTTGAATGAGAAATGCATGAAGAATTTAGGGTACTCTTCCTGTGAGGATGAGGCTTTTCACTCCTATCAATATTCAGCAAATAGATTAGAGATACCAATAGCCAACACTTCGGCTTTTTTTTTTCTTTTGGGTCAAGAACAGTTGTATTATTCTTTCATGTTCACCATTGTTGCAAAATAAAGAGGTGAACTTTGTAGATCTCAAAGGTACTTTGTCATATCAATTGATTGTATTTGATTAAATTCCCTGCATTATATTTTTTCGGTTGATCATGTCATTGCCATATACTTGCAATGCAAGGAAGTTCTATACTGTGCAAGTTTATGAGTGATAATATCTGATGTAACTTTTGGCAAGAGATTTGTAACCAAGTTGTAACTTGTACACATCAGAATGTTGTGGCTTCAATTACCGACTCCATTACAGTTGTTTGTCAGTTCATTTTGGCTTGCTTCATGGTGATTTGTTTGACATTAATTTCCCTTGGTTTCAATGATTGACTTGTTGACGTACTTTATGTCCTGATGTAAATCTTTCTTGCTGTATTTTTTTTCCTTTTCTTTTTTCGCTTTAATGGTTAGGGTTTGGACTGATTCTGTTTATGTCCTGATGTAAATGGTCTCATCTAATTTGTTTGTTTTAGATTTTAAATAATTAATTTGTAATTTAGGTTTTATGAAAGGAAATTATATATGTGAGTCGACTCGGGATCAGTGAAAGATTCCAAAGAGCATGTGACTGTTCACGTGTGACTTGCTATTGGGAATATTAAAAACAGAAGAATCAAATTGAATCATTGGCGTACGCTACCATCAGTAACATAATTATTACAAATGATGCAAGGTTTAGAAAAAGACTGATATAAAATCTATTTATTCTCCTCGTTACATCATTTGACACTAAAAACTTATAATTTGAAAGATGTTTCAAGTTTGAATCTATCACTTTCGTTGAAAAGCTCATAATGCAAAATAAAGGAGTTCATCTAAGAATAAAATCGATGATAAGACCCCAAGAAAACCTTGATGAAAACTAAATCGACAATGAACTTTATAAAAGAGAACAAATTTGATCAACTAATTATATTACAATAATATAATTATCAAACTTTCTAAGTTTAAAATTTTTGGTCATGAATGATGTGATTGAGATAACATGATGATAATTATAAGTAGGTCCAAAAATGTTGGGATTTGTTATTTAGAAATAAAATATATGAATTATGAGTTTTTAATGGCGCCACTCATTATGAGCTTTTAGGAGAAGCAAAAGCTGCAAACGCTGAAAGCCCGCGACAGCGAGCGCCTTACCCAACGCTCTCATGTGAGATTCCGCCGTTCTTCTTCCTCGCCGATTTTTTTCAAAACAAAAGATTGGGATCTCTTTCCCGCCAATACTTTGACTTCAATTCAACTAGCAATTTTTCTTTTTTCTGCCAAGAAAGAAATTCAGGACGGAAATATTGCTTAATAAACAAATTTTTCGTGTGTTATAATGAAAATGAAAATGAATGTTTCCTTCTAATTAAAAGAATAAAATGTTTTTCATCGATAGAATCTAACTCAATGAAAAAGCGTTTTGATATACAGACTAATAATCTCATGTTTAAATCTTCATTACACCTTAGTAGAGTTTATGAGAAAATCTTCCTTCCCCTTCTTCGGTTTAAAAAAAAAAAAAAAAAAAAAGTAAAATATTATTCTGATAATTTGACTGAAATTGCGGAGATACACGCTCCTGAGGTGGCTGTAGACTTGTAGTGCCGATGAAGTCACGGTGGCGGTGTGAGTTCATATTTTGGGAATAAAAAAAGTTAAAAAGCGCGTGAATTGTGGGTTGGTGGGGACAAGGCAGGGCGCGAGGGGGTCCGTGAAAGCGAGGGAAGCGCCATCATTGGCTGCTTTTCCATTCAAACGTGTGCGTTTGTACGGGCCATCGGTGAAAACGAGGTGTTAAATTCAAGAGTATGATGAAATTGTATTTATTACTTAAACACCATCAAAATGAGTGCCCAAATTGTAGTTATAATTTTTTATCTTATGTAGTAAATTCCATCTTTGTTTGGAGAGTTGGCTAAATGCAACAGATTGAATTTGGTGGTGACCATTAAAACCAATTTGGGAAAGGTTGGTTATGGTTCTCTTCTCTCTCCCAAGAGCCAACCCAAGACCAACAACTTAGTATGTTTACAAGTGGGCTAAAATATACCATTAAAGCCGATGTGTTTTGGGCGAGACGCCTGCATCATTGCAGGCCAACCACAAATGGAATGGAATACTGCAGATAGAATCTATGGCGTATGTTAGTATTAGATGACATGAGGAAGAATGCATGCCCAAGAAAATAAAAAGAAGTTCAAAATATTACTATTGGAAAAGACAAAAGGGGGCTGGGAAAGAAGTAGCAAAGAGGAAATATTCATGAAGATGTTGAATTGGTTAAAATCATATCCGAGCTTTTGAATTAAGGGTGACTTTTCAAAACAACCATCGAAGGTTTTCATTTTTTAGTTTTAGTTTTTTTTTTTTCTGCATTCATTTCTTATTCACTATTTTCACATCACCACACATTCATCGCACTCCAATCTCAAAATTTAGTATCTGGAATCGCCGCACTTGGACTGGAACCCTCGAATCTCATGTTTGGCTATTGAACCCAGTTCCGAGACCCTTTTCCTTCTTAATTCCAAAAAATTCACCAAAAATTGTTTACAAACACCTTGAAACATGAGCTTACATTCTATGGCCTTAAATTCACAATTTGACATTAAGAAAAATTACATTCTAAAATTCACATAAGTAGGTGTTACTTCAATGACCGTAATTCTAAACAAGTGTCTGCCGAACAAATTTGGTAACCTACAAGCTCTCTTCTTGATGATCGTTCGGACTATTGAACCCAAATTGGTGACCGACATACTTAACACGATGATGACCCACATACCTAATTTGATGACCCTCGAATCCGACTCAATCTAGTATTCATGAGGTAATGAATCATGATTATATTCTAATCTGAGTAGATGCTATAGGTAGGTTTGTGCTTGCAAGGCAGTTAAGTTTGTTGCTGCAACAAATTTTTTAGTGACTTTCCAAATTGATGAACTGCCACCAGGGTCGTTCAGAAAAACTGAGTGCAAGTGTCTAAAAGATATCAAAACCACTCTCCTAAAGAAAGTGGACAGCACTCTCCAGACGGCAGACAAAGCCAAACCAATGAGCGTCAATGACAATGTGTGCAGGAGCGTGAAGAACAGTTTCCTGTGAAGAGAAGTGAGGAAGGCCTATCCTTATCGTAATAGAGAAAACTTTGAAAGTAGAAATAAAAATAAAATAAACATAAATTGAACTTTCCACCTGGCCACTGACGGAAGGTATCCAATGACTTGGGCATCTCAGCTCTTAACTCATAATATCTTCTCTTCAACTCTTATCGCGATATAATAAGACTCTCTTTCACTCTCACGCAAATAATTTTTATTTTATTTTTGTTGTTGCTGGAAATGAAATAAAAGATGAGTACTACTTCTAGGATTTTTTTATTATAAAAACTTTGGTGCATGTTGGATTACTTATAAATTATGTAACAAGAAACTCTTGCTAAACATGGTTTTGTTAACAATTAGAGAGAGGTTAATTCGTTGATGATCTCTTTATTAGCAGCATTGGTCCTGACTTTTCAGTGGCCCGAGGCCAGAAATTAAAATGAAGTCCTTTAAGTACATGAGAAGAACTTATGTGTCCTAAGCACAAGAACAACTTACATGCAACGGAAATATGCCACCATGGTAGTCTCTCTATTTTGTGTCTCTTAAGCACGAGAAGAACTTACATGGATCATGAATGCCATTATAGCGAAATTGCAAACCAATTACGCATTAACATTTGTGATTGAGTGGAGATATCGCCACAATGACATTCTCGGTGTAAGTAAGTTCTTCTCCCTTTGCACAAATGTTGTCATCCTTTGCTCCTTTATTGTCAGCCCTGCCTTGCTATGTGCTATCTCTATGCAACTCATCATCTAATCTAATTTATATATGGCTTTTAGCATCCTGCACCATGCATGTGGCAGAAAATTGTAATACAACATAAGCTAAAGAGAAACATAAACTTCATGAAAAGTACTACGTCAGTATGAAAGGCAGAAGAGAAAATACAAAGGAGAATGCTCCTTTTGTCTTGAAGATCAAGGCCAACATTTGTTTGTTTTCTTCTATTCATAACAAGATAATAGTAGTAACTTTATCCTACATTAGCCATGCACTAGCCGGATCCTTGGATTTATTTTAATTTGTCTATCAGTTAAAAGTGGTTCTAATCGTGATATATATATATATACACTATGTAATGTATGATTGTGAATAAATAGTGGCTCTTATTATATTTCTCTCTTACATACCATGTTAAATCTTTGTGGAAAAAGAATAAAGTTCTTTAAAGATCTTAAGTTTTAAACTTATATCTCTCAATCAACTTATAGATGATGTTCAAAGCTAGTTGCAACAAATCTCAGGTTTTTTGTTCCCGAGAAGTCAATGATGTTGCACACCGACAGCAGCTAGTTACTAGCTAGATTTAATTTAGGAAAAGATAACTCTTTTATGTGGTTTGACTTTGAGGTTCCCCTAATTTTCTTCATGATGTCCTATTGTTTGATTCTATGAGTCGGAGTTAGGTTATTTGTCTCCCGTCTACCCCATCCCCGGTATTTCTTCTAGTATTTAATAAATCTTCCGTCATACCATCGAGGTTCTATCAAACAAATCTCTGAATCAACGTGTTATAGTACTTGAATAAATGCTACTACTTATCTCTCATACGAGTGAGCCACTTAAAACTATTTGATCACTCGAATTAGGAAAACTAGGGCAGATGTGGATGTAGTTTAATTAGAGACGAAAAACCTAGTTTAAAAATAATAATAGTTAATATCTTTTACAAATTAATTTGAATTGTATATGATGTTTTTAATGTATGTAAGCTATATAAGTCTTGGAATCAGTATTTAGAAGAATCAGTGTTAGAATATCAAAGTAAAGCTCAAGGTCAAGGGCAGAATCAGAGTTCTTCTAATTGTTGTTTTCAGAGTGATTCTCTCTACCCTCATTGGTTTTGGTTCATAGAGTTACAAATTTAAACAACTCTTCCAAATAAATCTAACCCATCATACTTATTTTAATGCTCAATCATTAATTAATCACCAACACCTTCCAAAAAAACTAACAATAAATTAATAAACTAATCTAAACAATAAATACCTTGCAAATAACTAATAATTCTCCCATTCCATATAAAAAAATAAAAATAAAATATCTCACTGATATTATCCAAAATGCATTTTTTTTGGGTAAGCAAAATGCATTGTTTCCCTTTGGGTTTTGTTTTTCTAAAAAAAAATAAAATTGAAGTAGCATTAGAGATTGGAGAGAAAATGAAATTGAAAAAGAGAGAGAGAGAGAGAAAATGAAATTCTCCAAGTCTTTTCCAACCCTACCCCCCCATATTTCTTTCCCTTTCCTTCTTCTTTCCAGTCGACTAGGCAAGGCAGGCTCTTAGGCTGCCACTTACTACAAAATTACAAATACCCTCCTACTCTCCCTTTCTTCTCTTCCTTTCCAATTTTCCCCATTTTCAGACACACCTACACAACACACACCTCCTCAAGATGGACTTTTTTGGTCTGTGTCTCTCTCTCTCTCTCTCTCTCTCTCTCTCTCTCTCTCTCTCAATGAGTTGAGACTGGCGAGAGTTTTAACAGACAAATACCAACTACTAGAGAATAGAGAGATTACACAGAACAGAAGAAAAAATAAGAGGAGCAACAAATGGGCAAGTACATGAGGAAGTCCAAGTCCGCAGGGGAAATGGCAGTCATGGAGGTTTCACACCCACACCCACAGTCACAAGCCTCTCTCGGAGTTTGCACCCGAGCCAAAACCCTAGCTCTCCAGAGGTCGTCGGCTTCACCTGTCACCTCCGGCTCCTATCTCCAGCTCCGGAGCCGCCGCCTCGAGAAGCCTCCGATTCTCCTGCCCAAACGGCTCGAGCCCAAGAGGCAGAAACCCAAGGCTAGTTCTAATTCTAGGGCGACTTCGAGGCTTGGAGTCCATGGTTCGGTGGCCAAGGCTCAGGGCCAGAAGGCTGAGGAGGCTGACGAAATGGCGCCGAAAGAGGAAGAGGGTCAAGAAAAGAATGAGCACAATAACACCAACAACAAAGATAATGGCGATTTGGGTGTCGAAGAAGCTTCCTTTGGAGAGAATGTGCTCGAGCTTGAAGGTAGAGAGAGGTGGGTTTTCTGGGTTTTCTTTTATTTTAATTTTGTGTGCAACCTCTTCGGTGGGGGTTCTTGGGATGTTTCCGGAAAAAGAAAAAGATTTAGGTATCTGTTTGGTTTCCGAGAAAATGAAGGAAAATTGAAAGGGAGATTTTCGGTTTTGGAGAATTTTTATTCAATTGAAAATGTCTGCAACGAATTACTGTTCTTTATTTTCTTTTCGAACACTACTTTTTAGGGTTTTAAATTTTTTCAGTTGGGGAAATGATAATTGCCTGTCTTAAAGATTAATTGCTAGTTTTTCAAATTTGGGAAAAGCGGACTATATTAAAAAACAAATAAAAAATCAAACTTTTATATTTGATTTTGCGTTTTATTTTCTTGCTTACAGCCAGAAAATCTGTGCTTTCTATTGATTGTGGAATTTTCTTTTTCCTTCAAAAGCTTATTTTGGGATTGTTTTTATACATAATTCCTTTTCTTTTCCTTCTTTAAATCACTGTACTTTGGTTTGGGTTCTAAGAAAATTAAGATGAAATTCGCTTGAAAAGTTGGGATTTTCTGCTTTCTTGTGGGGTTATCTTGCATGCACTGTTTGGTTGCTTTGAAATTATAAGAAATAGAAAAAGAAATTCATACCCACAAATTCGTGTTTATCCCAATTAGGAACCGTACAGCAGGACTTCCACAAAACTGGGCTTAATAGAATTACTTGTCCAGGTTCAGGTTATTGTTCTCTTTCAGGAAACCAAAACTAATTTCTTTTTCTCCTTTCTTCTTTGAAAAAAAAAAATTATATTTGAAACTCTTTAATATATTTTCCCCAGATGGGCAACTTTTATATTTCCTAAAACTTTCTTGGAAGAAAAGAAGAAGAAAATCTATCAATAAATTCTGAGCTTTTTATTTCTCTCTCTCTCTCTCTCCGTTTTTCTTTTTGAAACCGTCTTTTTCCACTGTAAATCTTTTGGTTGTAAAACATTTCTGCTGCAAAAGGAAAAAGTTCTGTAATTTCTTTTTCTGATTTGCCTATGAGGGTAAACAAGATTTCCTTTATTCCAGCAGTGTTTTTGTCACAATGGTGCCAGATTGTTTTCAGATATATGTGACATGTACAAACCCAGAGTTCTTTTCTTTTCCTATTTCACAGTTTTGGCTACGTCTTTCTCCTTTAATTCTTATACATGATTGATTATTGAGTGTTTTGTCCTTCAATTTGGAGTTTCTACTTCTTTCTAACACTTAAGTTTTCATGTATATATTGATTACTTAAGTTTTCAAGTTTGGGAAACATGGATTCTCTCCCATGCTTCTGCAACAATTAACTGACTAGTATCATCTCTCTGTTTTTTGGGTGTTAAAAGTTCTAATGGCTAAGACAACTGACATAATTCTGACTCTGTACTTGAAACATAGGATTTAATCCTTTCAACTCCGTTATTGAAAATAAATATGCCCAATGCGGCAAATCTATGCCCGCAGCTTTGCATCTAGAAGACCTATGATTCTTTGTTTCATATGATAGCAATCGTTTTTTGAAGTGTTTTTTTTTTCGGCCACTAAGTATGCTGGTCTTTGGTACATTGAACAGGCAATGGTCAGATACAGTTTATTGTTTGTGTACTTGTTTTACAAAGGGAAACAGTATAAGAAGGTTGGAGGATATGGAAGGATTGATTTATTTGTGAGTGAAGCATTAGAAGGTTGGTGGCAGGGAGGGGAACCATAGTGTTAGAGTCCACTAAAAAAATTTGGCAATTGAGGCATATCCAGAATCCGACAAAAGAAAAGAAAACATGCCCAGTGAAAAAATTCTCACTGAATTTAGTACCATGAATGCATCCTGCACTTTGGTTACTTCATGGTCAAGTCCTGAATGATTGGCCAAGTCCCGCATGATTGAGTCAGAAGATAAATGAACGGATAACAGTGTTACTTCATGGTCTGTTATTTTTGTTAATGGTGTTATTTGCAGTAAACCATACCTATAGTTAACACCATTTGAAATGCAAAGCTTGTATATTTTTTTCCCCTCAATAAATTTATGTGTTAGTCTTAAGTTTAGCTTGGGTTACATGTGTCTGCTTGTTATATCTAATGGGATTGATTTTCTTTATTGCAGGACCACAAGGGAGTCAACGCCTTGTAGCTTGATAAGGGATCCAGACACCATCAGAACCCCTGGTTCTACTACCAAGCCTACTAATTCAGCTGAAGCAAATCGGAGAATACAGAGCTCATCGCAGAGGCACATACCAACAGCACATGATATGGATGAGTTCTTCGCTGGTGCTGAAGGAGAGCAGCAAAGACAATTCATTGCGAAGTATGTTACTCATTACTCTTTAGTTAAAAGTTTTGGATAGACTCTATGTTGCTCGTCATATATTTTGAATACAAATTTCATTTATATCCTCACAAGTTGATGTAATATTTCCGTTGTGGGTTTATGTGCAGATACAACTTTGACCCTGTGAATGATAAACCGCTCCCGGGACGTTATGAATGGGAGAAAGTGGATCCTTAGAAGATATAATTAGCATTGCTTCAGGAGTTCCTTTCCTGCACATTCTTGGTTGATCTTGGGCTTAGGAAACTTAAACTAGCAGGGTTTAGTTTTTAGTAGTTGAGGTGATGGTTGTTATTTCTATTTTCCATCACCCTTCTTTTACTTGTAAAGAAGTAGTGACTGGCAAAGATGTGTAGACTAATGGTCTGTAACATAACAGATGTTATGAGTACACAACAAATACAAAT
>NC_024127.1:41177195-41219665 GCF_000346735.1 Prunus mume
GTAGGGTTAGGGTTAGGTTTCAGTGAATTAGGTCAGTCTAAGTAGTACAGAAAGTTACTTAGATTGATTTTCTTTTTGTCTTGTATTCTGTATTTTCCTCCCCTTCTTTGTCTATACTTGTACTGATGCAACTTTAGGAAACTCTTGGAATAAATGACCCTTTTTCCCCCTCTTCATGTTTTTGGCTTTGCCTCTACCATCTGCTGCTATGTTCTGGCCGATTTAATTTTGTCCTTATATTGCCATGAGACAATGCAAGATCTCTCACTAACTTTAGATGATGCTACCCCCCACTGTGATTTTGTACCAAATTTTATTTTTATTTTTCTATTTATTTATCTTTTTATCTCATAGTGTGAGCTGATAACGACTACTGGTTTTGACGGTAATGGTAGGGTAGCTTTCATGCTTTATATTTATATTGGAAGAATCTTTTCTTCTCCATTATCATATTTCAGGGGTAAAACAGCTAAAAATCCAAATAAATATGATAATAGAGAAGAAAATATTCTTCCAATATAAATACAAAACCATGAATGCTATCCTACCATTAGTGTGATAGTTCAGGGGCCAAACGGTATTTTACCCTATTTATTTTGGATATAAAGACTAAAGTGAAGTCGTGTATAAAATAAATAATAAATAGAGAGAGAAGAAATGTAATTTGACAGGCAGTGACAATTTGGGAATATGAGAAATTTTTTTGAGAATTTTTTTTGAAAACTTTCAGCCCTAAGAAAGAAATTTGGTTATCGTAATATCCTAATATTCATTAGCTCAAGAATTGGGAACTTGAGTTCTTGTTTCTTCAATCTTGTTCAGTCCTAAAATTTCATTCCAGAACTCCAGATACAGAGTGAGTAAAAAGCCATTAACAACAATTGCATGAACAGCAGAATGACGAAAGGAAAATCCAAATTTCTATGAGGCAGCCTTGCTGAATTTTCACATTCCGATACTTCTTTCTTCATGATTTTCATGAAGTTGGAGACTTCATTATAAAGCAGGAGGCATCCAGAACTTTAAATATTAAGCAATGGTGGTTATAGTGGAAGTTGGTATTGCATGCTTCCAATGGTTGGCATTGGATGAAGGCTGAAGCTGCGGAATCTTCAATTTCCAATGAAGGTTTTCTAGTTTTCTCATCTTTTAGGACAATTAATTATTACTCAAGTATTCAAGTGTGCACTCATTGCTTTGCTTGCCAATCCAAGACCAAAACAAAGAAACTGTCCCCCACATGCACCACCATGCCCTTTTGCTGTCATTTGTGAAAATCCAAAACTTGAATTGACAATTTTCATTTCGCGCTTGTGAGAATAAAGGGGAATGATATTTGTCAAAGTTTAAAGTCATGGTTTATTCAATGACAATTGAATTTTGATCCAAAAGTTGAAAGATGATAATCCAATTGGTAAGTGTTTGAATAGTATTAAACCGACCAAATCGTATTTGTTGTCGTTGTTTCACATATCACGTAATAGTGATAGAACAATCATTTCTAATTGAATTATTCTGTCATTCATCATTATTTTTATGTAATAACGATAGATGTCCGTGTGTATATAATAATGTAATGAGAGTAATAATTGAAAATATTGAAATTGAGCGTAAGTATTGAGTCCAAAATCCCAATATTCTTGTGGGACACTAGGGTTCTCTTTTTTAGTAGAGTAGGTGATTTTAAATGTTTATAGTAGTGACGGTGGAGGGTGGAGGGTGGAGGGTGGAGGTGGAGGTGGAGCCTGGTGTCGGTTTGAAGTTTGAAGAAGCAGGAGGAGACAGGTTGACTGTTTGTTACATTGTGTGTTTTGGCGCCTGAGAAGTCACCGTTTGGTTTTGGACATTTGTGCATAACTATTAACTGTAAACTGTGAACAGTCAACAACACAGGTGGTGTCTTTTGGGCCCCTTTAAGCATCTCAAGGTTGCATTGACGGTGTCTGCCATTTGCAAAAACTGGATGCCCGATTCAGTAAATAAATGGTACCTTTGCTTTGCACTGATTATTTATTATGGCATTCCATCATAGCTAGCTCTCTCTCTCTCTCTCTCTCTCTTGATAGCTTGCTCTTGAACGATATAAAAACATAGGCCGCATTGGACATTAGAGGAGGGCAAGAATTCTTCGATCTACAATCGACAATGTGTTTGAATTGATTATTATATGACGCCAAGTCAAATAGAAAATTCAGTGGAAATTTTGGTAATTGCTACCCCATGATGATGCCTAATCTTTAATAAGTTCAAGCACCATGTTTGTTTTAAGCATTAAGTTTGAGACAATATTAATGTACTATAGGGTCAACCTCCGACTGTTCTGCAATACTCACGTTAATTACTCTGGTATTCTATCATTATGTCGGTTGTCACACCTCTACCTACCAAAGCCTCATTTACCTTAAAAAATTTCTTTGAGGACAAGGTGGATCCATGTTGGTGCAGTGATGCAACTTCGCAGGACTAGAAGAAGGACAAAAAAAAAAAAAAAGGGTTTAACAAAGGGGAGAAATAAATGAAGCAAAAAAAAAAAAAAAGGGTTTAACAAAGTGGAGAAATAAATGCAAATGCTTCCAGGATCAGAATGTTGCGTATCCTATCAAATATTAATCTACTAAAAGGAATGAGCCACCAAGTTAGACCAGGGATAAACTTTAGCATATTCTTTTCAAATTGTAAAAGATACACAATTTTTTAGTTGATTTTGACATATGGGCCTTGCAGAAAATAAAATTTGGGTTGAGTTGTGGGGATGGGTTCGGGCAATACTCGCCCATACTAATGGGGCCCCATTTAGAGAGGGGAGTGAAGATCGGAATGACAAATTTGACCCACCATACACCATGATATTGCTCTTATAACTCGAGTTAATAATCTCAAGTCAACAGATTTTCATCCAAGACCACATGCAATGCAAACAATGTAACATATCACCAAGGTCTTAACCATACTATCTCACAACATATCATATCCTATAAGACTTCATTTGGATGGAGGGATTCAACATTATGAACTTATTACATGACATTATAAGGTACACTTGTTTATTTAGACGAGTACAATTTATGTATGTCAAGATTTGTAAAAAAAGAAGAAGAAGAGAAACCACATAGATTTGCTTTCAATTATACTACATCTAGTTATGTCAACAGAAAAGTAATGTAAACCCAAAATTTCAAGCATTCGTTTGGGAAAACATGTGTTTTCTACGATCAATTTAGGCACATTTTTTGGGTTTGTATCAAAACTTTCAATATTGATAAGATAGCTGATTTTTCTGAGCTGCTTTGTTTGACTTTTCTAAATGTCCATTTTACCCCTCCATCAAAACAGAGCATAACTTGTTCTTAAAAAACCCAGGTATAAAAAGGTAAATCAAATTCATAAGGAAGGAATAAAATCCAACTACACGGATTTAATCTAGAAATAAAAAATAAAAAATAAGAAAATATATATGTTCTAACTAAAAAGTGATGCATTGAGGCTTTAAGTTATTTAAATGCGGGAGATGAAGGGGCAAGCACAAAACATCAGTAAACATCATCCAAATGCAAGGACAACAAAGAGAGACGAGAAAGGGAGTCTTGGATTTTCCAAACCAATCGAGTAGTAATCGTTTATCACAATATTATACGACTAGCAATCATGTGTCACAATAACATAACATAGAACAACTTAAGTTGACTTGGTGTAAAGGCGGATGCCAAAAGCCAAACCCAAGATTGCGATGGGAACAAGGAACTGCAGAAGTTTGACGATAAATTCAGAAGTCTTGTCCTGATTGTAATGAGGCTGCTTCGGAGGAGTATATGTGGTACTGCTGGGGATAGTAGAGGCATCGATGTCTCCGACGCACATGTCCTTCAACATGTCTCTGGCATTATCACTATGACCCACGTCCTCAAAATCATCAGTTGCATCCTTCCCTGGAAAAGTACATGGCAACGTCAAGTTCTGTCTTATACACAAAGAAACTTAGGAAGAGACAATTAACAACATATCTTCAAGCTGATGATCATGTTGTTGGTACAGACAAGTCAACATGATCTACAACATGTGGGATTTGCTTCTCAACCGTTCGATAAACTATGGACGACTGAAAAGTGGATCAAATACATCCCAATCATTCACATTAATCAAACTATTTAAAACTAGGTCCTCATCTAAGGGCCTTATATGAGAATAAATTATATACATGCAAAATATCATGTATCTAGTACAGAGCCCTCCTATTGAGGGATCCCTCAATGAACTTATCAAGGGACACGTACACACTGAATTCGACCCCTCAAAGTGGTTTGACGATCAAACAGTCCATTGTTTCAAGTCTCCATTCAAGTATCTTCTTTGTGAGAAAACAACCAGATAAAAAACTATTTAATCATTTGATTATCATCCTTCAGCATTAATTGACACACCAAGTTCAAACTAATTTGATAGCAATCAGATGTCTGAATGGTTCTAATTGGGGCAATGTCTTCAAGGAATTGAAAAAAGACTTAAAAAGATGGACGGTTCATATTGTTAAACCACATTGCATAGTGTGGCATAAAATGCGTCCCTTAAATAAGCTTACTAAAGGTTCAATTAGGTAGGATTATGTGAGTGAATCCATAACTCAAATGTTTACTGAAACTGTATATTTCTTGCCAAATCATGATAGATTTAAAACTTGATTCTTAAAGATATTTCAGTTAACTTCACACCTGTTGCAGACAACAAAACATCATCACCACCTGGATGGTCCTCCAAAAACTTGGTCACATCATAAACCTGATAAAAAATAAATAAATAGATGATATAATTGAGGGGAAACAAGCAAGCAAGATAACTGTTTTTCGCTAGATATAAGAAGACACTACCCAACAACCTTACGGTCTAGACACTAGTTTAGCAACTGTCAATAATTCAAGTACACCCCTAGTTCCTAGCAATGCACCTTTAAACAGAAGAGCATATGATACAATAATATTGTCTTAGATGTGGAAACAAATGTGGTTCTATACTAAACATAGTTTGACGAGACCATGATTTTGTCGATGACAGGAAGCAAAATATTTCTAAGGAATCTTCATAACATTCAGAACAAATTAACTTCTACAACAAATAATTGGAAAGAAGATAATGAACATTAGTTATACAACAAATATGGGGGATGATTTTGGCACCCCAAAACTCACCTCCCTCACTGTATCACTCACATATGAGGAGTGCATTAGGTAATTTAAAGATGATTTTGGAGTGCCAAAACATGACCTTAAAATATAGATAGACATCTGTTAAATTCTTTTATAAAAAAATTCCACAAAACATTAGAGTGCTATCTGGACTACATTTTACAAAGTTAATGAGTCTGGCACCCCAAGACCACAAATAATAGAAGGATGGTAACAAAATTTTTGAAATTAAATTTTTTTTCCATTTAAATCAAGCAACAGAAGATTTATAAAAGATCGGTATAATTTTTTAATGGGATGATCTGAAAAACTATGATTATAGTGCTCTATTGATTTGGTAAACTCTTTAGTGAGTCCAGTACTATGAAATGAATCTCATCACCTAATCTAATTGGATGGTCCAAAAAACTAAGGTCACAGTGCTCTACTGATTTGACTCTCTTTGGTGAGAAATACAGGGAATCTTATCATTTAATGTAATCCTGGCCCGGAAGAGAATCTAATCTCTTAGCGTGGGCAAAGTGCAACACATCCAATTAAAGCATTTCAAAACATATACTTAAAGAGTTCAAGAAGTGGGGGTCAACATTTCTAGCCAAATCATAAAGCTTTGGAAGACAGAACAAGATTACCAAATAAACTACTAAAATGACAGTAAAGACATAGATATTACTAATGGAGTAAACTATAAAGACATAAGAGGAACACAATAGTATTCTAAAAATCTGCAATTCACACCATAGAAACTAAACACTATCAAGACACAAATTATGAATACTAAAGCTAAGTTTGAAGTTCGATCCAACCAATACATATTGCAACGTTAAATCACATCAAGCATACTTCAGGCTGTTATCGCAATTGTTCAAGGCCTCATGAACATTTTAGAATACGTTACCTCTAATGAATATGGTTAGCACTTAACAGAAGGGTATAATAAACAAACCTCCCTGAGATTATGAGAATTGCGGAAACTTCTTTTCTTTACACAAATTACACCAATCTCCTATCTCTTGATATGTTTTAAAAAAGATTTTTGATGTCACTTCATATTCTTCCATGCTTCCTATATCTCTTAAATGAGTAAATAAGCTCAAAAATTTTACCATACATACACATCAGTCTTCTTAAATACAATTACCATGTTGAAAAGTAAACTTTAAACATGGAAATTAGTAAAATCCATCTTAGAAACAGCAAATCCAGTACTAACAACTACTCTAAAACTTATTATGATAAGGGAGTTTCTGTAGTTTCTGAAATAGAAGTGAGGCTCAGGAGAGGTTGCTGTACAGCAAATTATGAGTATGAACATCAACATGTATAACAACAGAATCACCAGGTTGGTTCCCTAAAAAGAAAACCAAAAACCTTTAGCAGCAAAAAATCAAAAGAAAACAAGATCCATAATGTCACAAGGAAACTAATTATCTATTTTGATCATATGCATGACTAAACTCGCATGCAAAGGATTCAAATTCCCATCCTCATTTCCTTTATAAATGAAAGCCTTCCAATTTACTTGGGTCAATACTCCTCAGAGAAAGAAAGAAAAAAAATTAGCGGGGTCAATAAATATAAAGACAGAATATAATCCAAGAAGCAAGATAATCAAAGCTTCATATCATATGGTTAAAAATGGGAAAAGAGAGAACCTTGCCATTGATGATCAGCCAACAGTCCTTGGGGGTGTTGTGCTCAGAGACTTGAGCCAAAGTGAAGAGCTTTCCATCAACACCCATTTGCTTTTCTTGGTATCTCCGCTGTGTACTTAGGCAAAAGAAACTACTGGGTGAAAATTGATGAAGTTGGTTTGCTTAAAAACAAATGCAGATCGGTTAACGATGCGGGCTACCAGGCCAAGAGACAATACAGACAGTAAATAGTGAGAGAGAGAGAGAGAGAGAGAGAGAGAGAGAGATGATATCAAGGGAACGGGTTAGGTTATTTGAATGAAATAGAGTTTGGTAGGTGGATTTAGGCCGGTCCTTGGTAGGCTAGTTGTTCAAGGCTTGAGAGTGTATTAGTTTGGTTGGTATTGAAAGTAAACGGGTGATTTTAGGGGTTTGGTCGTTTTTGTGGCCTGATTCAGAGGCCGAACCGGAAAAGACAACGGCTCTTGGGTTGATTTGAGTGGATACTAAAATCTGAAGTTGGGCTGACCTGATTGGATTTGGTTTGGTTTTGCAAGTTTGGTCGGTTTGAGCTTGAGTTCAATATCAATTTTTTTAGCTCAATATCAAGTGTTTTTCTTCCAAAAGCCGATTATTGGTTTATTTTTGGGCTAACATCATTTTACTCCCTCAAGGTTTGGGGTCATTCTTGAAATGGGTCATGTGATTTTAATTTGTCTATTTACACCTTAACATTTTAAAATTCGACCAATTTACACCTTCCGTTAGTTTGACCGTTTGGTCTTCTGTTAAGTGATGAAGTGGCAAATATGAGTTCACTTTTTTAGTTTAGATGTAATTAAATATTTAAAAATTAAAAATTTTGACAGAAACAAAATTTTTTTTTTTAAAAAAAAACTTATGTCCCATTTATCTTTCTCCTTTCTCACTTCGTTGGAATTTGGCAGCTCTTTCCCCCTCCCCCATCAGTTCATTTTTTTTTTTCAATCTTTCTCTCGGTAGCCCTATCCTCTATACCCACCCACACACCATCTTGCGCATTCAAATTGACCATGAAATTGAGAGCTCCTCATCATCATCAGCATCTCTCAACCCTCTTCTTAACCATGAAAGTAAGACCGAGTCGCTGCCAATCCCATCGCCCTCACCACCGAACGTCTCGAGTGTTCCAATCGACCAACCTTTCTGTCATGAATTGCCATTTGGGTCGACCACAGATCAGCCCCAATCCCCTCCGCCACTATCAAACGTCATTGTTATGACCCTACTGGCATCACAACTTTTGTAGGAATTGTCACTCTCGGCCCTTGCCTTTTCCTCTACCGCCCTCGAGTCAATCACCAGTCTGAGTTTGAGAAACTCGTCAATGTCGGAGGACCCGGTTCCTAGAGATTTGCAGACGACTCGACTCAAGAATCCCACCCTCAAGCTTCCTTTACATTGGCACAGTCGAGCCAAACCGTACATCAACGACTAGCAGCGAAGCCGTGAGAATTGGGTGATTATGAGAAGGGCGAGGATGATTTTGAAGGCTGAGAACGAGGTGTGGTGGCTGGGTTTTATGTGTTGTGTTAGGCAAGATGGTGTGAGGGTGGATATGGAGGATGAGGCTGAGAAGGGTTGAGCGACTGAGAGAGAGAGAGAGAGAGAGAGAGGAGGAGGAGGAGGAGGAGGAACTGATGGGGGAGGAGGAGAGGTTGCCAAATGCTGACGAAGTGAGATAGGAGAGAGAGAGAAAGAAATGAGATATAGTTTTTATTTATTTATTATAAATATCTATAATAAAAAATTAATTTGTAAAAATGATTTCTTAATATTTAATTACACCTAAACTAAAAAAATGTACCCTATGTTTGCCACGTCATCACTTAATTGAAGACTAAATGGTCAAACTGACGGAACATGTAAATTTGTCTAATTTTAAAATGTTAGGGCGTAAATTGACAAAGTTAAAACCTCATGACTCATTTCAAAAATGTTCCCAAACCTTAAGAGGGTAAAATGATGTTAGCCCTTTATTTTTTTACAAATTTATAAATAAACCCAATTCTAGACATGTATTTATAAAAAAACCCAAACACTATTTAAACATAGAAACACACCCAAAATCAACTTTTTGGGTGTGTTTATAAATAGGTTTTGAGTGTGTGTAATGATGGGTTTTGGGTGTGTTTATAAAGTGTTTTTGGTGTTGGGTTTTTTTATAATTTCAACCTCCATTTTGGGTGTTTTAGTGAAACTCCCTTATTTTTTTCCCAACAACCCAATATCAGTTTTTCAAACAGGTCAACTATAAAGCCCATTTCGTAGTATGTATGTATTGCCCAAATCATGTAAATTCAACTATAGTTGCATTGCCATGTCGAAAAATTCAAATACAAAACGATGAGTGATTGACTTGAAATAGCACATTCTTGAAGGTTGTGTGTCCTTTGGCCAATTCTCATGCTCATTAATGGAAGTTATAAGTTATAATGAAGTCTATGTGTGGGAACCAAAAATCAAATCCCACATATTAAGGCCAAACCCGTCACGATTAAGAGTAAATGAAGACGTGGGTTAGTTGGACTTCCCTACTACTAGAGAAGTATGAGGTAGGGGGCATAACCCAACCGACGACTCCCCACAATTATGAAATGGGGGATGGGATGCGCGCAGTCAATGAAGTGGGGCTAAATCTAAGGGCTTGAAATGCTATAAAGCCCAACGGAACCTCAGCCAAAAGTACGAAAAATTTAATTGAGCATTGAGAGTTCATTGCATAAGCACTGACTTGAGGTACTCCCCTTTTTTTGTGCCATTCGTTTTTTAAGAAGCGATATGAAGTTCTTTTCAATCAAGAACATGTGGAGGCATTTTATCTTGAAAGAAATCCCGCTCCAACACTATGAGACTGTCAAGGCTAGTGAGGGGTTATAATGAGAAGGTTCTTAATAGTCGTTCAATCTAGTCCAAAGTTATTATTGGACTATTGAATTGAACCCCCTCATTGTAATCCTTCAACATAGCCCCTCATTATAGAAGCTCCCGAATGAATATAGATGTTGGCTCTGCTCTTAGGCTGACCATGCATTTGCAAAAGGTAGCCATAACAAGGAATTAATTTATTTTATTGGAAACAAACAAACAACCATTTGTTTTAAATTTGTCTAATTCTTTTCAAGAAGATCTATGAATGAAGCATTGAAAAATATACATTCCATATCGTTGAAATAAAATTTATAAGGGACTCTATAAGGTGTCTCTAAGATAGAAGAAGAGTGTTGTATGAAATATATTTAAGTTCAAATCCAATATGAATTTATATTTCTTTTAAAGAAGAAGTACGAATTTTATTGCTTACTTTATTTTCTTATACAATTTTTTTTTCATACATGTTTTATGTTAAATTCAACCCATTCAATCTATTTATAATTGGGATTGGACTTGCATACCTATTGTATTGAGTTGAATTCAAATACGGAAAATCCAACTATTCTTGAATTGGATTAGGTTAGGATGCTCAAAAATAGGTTTGGATTGACACCCTCCTCCCATTGAATTTTTATTTTTATTTTTAAAAGTTATAAAATATGAAAATTGTTTGGAATCCTCCTGGTACAACTGTCCACTCCTCCACCTTTTTAATTTGTATTTATATTTTTAATTTTTTTTGACTTGTTGGGTAAGTATGCTCTAAAGAACACAAAACCAGAACAGTAGCGCATTCTACCATCACTACTACTACTCTCTTTCTGTCTTGTCTTTTTTTACTATTATAATATTATTCTGCTTGTGCTCCTAGGGTTTCGAATCCACCTCTCCCAAATCCGAATCCCAATTATCCTGAACCCAATTCGAACCCTAGGGCTCGTGTAGTCGGTCCCTGTTCGTGCAGCTATGGCGACCTTGGTGAGCTCGGCTGGTGGGCTATTAGCCATGCTCAACGAGACCCATCCTTTGCTCAAGCTCCACGCTTTATCCAACCTCAACAAATTGGTTGACGGCTTTTGGCCCGAGATCTCCACCAGCGTACCCATCATGTACTTTCTCTCGCTCACTCTGTCTTTTTTTCTTTTTCTTTTTAATTTTCTGTTGCACTTTTGGGATTAGGGTTTGCATTTGGTTGTCCTTCATCTTTTCGATAGGCGAGAAACTTCGGGAAACAATTTTTGAAACTCAAGTCGAAATTTGAGGAAGATTTAAGACCAACTAAGCTAATTGCTTGTGCTAGTTTTCTTAAAGAATTGTTTTTGTGTATTTTGTAGAATTCAACTATCAAATGTGTGAGATTATACATTTTTGTTGTTGAAATTTATGTACTTTGGATACTTCTTGTTTCTTTGTTCTCATTGAAAGATGGTTCATTATTTTGGTCAGTTAAGAGAATTAGGCGTTTTTCTGAGAAGAGATTCTGTTGGAGATTTGCGAATGTTTTCTGGGCGGTGATGGAAGTGATTGGTGTCTAGGTTGTAGTGATTGGTGTGTTGGCGAAGGTGGCTAGTATATAATGCAATAAGAAAGAAAATATTGGAGTTCCATATATTTTTACAGGGTTTGCAAATATTGTATTTCATTAGTAGAGATGAGACATACGATGCAGATGGGGTCTTGGTATTTGTAAACCCTGATAATACAAACTTAGGAGAAATGCAAGTTTTGCTGTTTTTTTCCTTCCAAACATTGACTGTCAAAGTACCTGGGCTATGCTTATGCCCTGTCAACGTTTGGTTCCGCTTCTTGTCAATAAGTTGGTTATGCTAGAGCGCTTCTATAACCTTAGTCATGCTGATTTTCAAATTATGTGATTTTGCATATATTTTGAAGCAACCAAAATATTTTTAGCTTAAATTTAGTGTTTATTAATTTTCTTTTCTAAATTGTTTTGTTGCTCAGTGAAAGTTTATATGAAGATGAAGAGTTTGATCAGCATCAAAGGCAACTGGCCGCTTTGCTTGTGTCAAAGGTAAAATCACTGCTCTGGTGCCTTTTATTTTTTATATTTTCTTTTTGTTTCAAACTATTGTGTTACAAACAAGATTCGTTATTACACTCTGAATGTACTTGCATCCTAAGTGGTTTTTTGATCAATCAATATCAATTTGGTTGCAAATAAATAATTAGAAATATTAGTAAACTAGCAATGCAAAATACTTTCATTCAAATTTGGTAGGTAGGGTTTGAAGATTTTGTCTCTCTTCATCATTTGTGGAAATACATTCCCTGTTTTTTTTTCTTTTGAATATGTAGAGTTTGCTACTTCTGTGTTTTCTTTACATGACTTGTGTTCTTTCTCACCCCAGGTTTTCTATTATTTGGGTGAACTTAATGATTCACTTTCCTATGCCCTTGGAGCTGGTTCCTTATTCGATGTGTCCGAGGATTCTTATTATGTTCATACTCTTCTTGGTAAGAATGTTTTTGTGTTCTTCTTTACTTGTACAAAAGATAGAGTGTAATCACTCTTAGGCGTTAAAGCTTACAATTTTACTTCTCATAGCTATGACTGTGAGAAGTTGGGATGTACATCAAAGGAAGAAACTATGAAAGGGGGTTATGCAAACTTAATAATCAACTCTGTTTTATTAACAATGAAACCATCATTTTTTAAATTTGATATTGCTAGAAGTGGACTAGATATATGAAACTTTGGGAAGGTTTAACCGGACTGTACTCACATGACATTTCTGGTTGTTTGCTCCTCTTCTCAGCTAAAGCCATAGATGAATATGCCAGTCTTAAGTCTAAGGCAGCAGAATCAAATGTTGAGGCAGCAAATGTGGATCCTAGGTTGGAGGCAATTGTGGAGAGAATGCTGAATAAGTATGCAGGCCTCTAATGTTTTTGTATGCAGTACATAAGTACCTCTAGTTCTCTTACTATTTTTTATCTTTAGGTGTATCATGGATGGAAGATACCAACAAGCTATGGGGATTGCAATTGAATGTCGAAGACTGGATAAACTTGAGGAGGCAATCACAAAAAGTGATAACGTTCAAGGAACTTTGTCATATTGCATTAATGTCTCGCATTCCTTTGTTAATCTTAGGGAATATAGACATGAGGTAAGACTTTGCTCTTTCTTTTGCGAACATATTATTGTTAATATGATGTTTCTGTTTTTGCATTGTTTGTAGCCATGATACTCTCTATAAATATGCAGTGATACAGAAAAAAATAAAGGCATTTTCTTTGTTGGTTGCTTCTGTAGAAGTATGATGGTGCAATACAGTACATAGCTTCAATATGTTTTTATACTTTCACAACGTAATTTAGGTTTCTCTTTCATAGCAATTTAATGTTTGATTGCATAGAATTATTTGAGGCTGTGGAGTTAATAGGAAGGTGTTCTGATTTTTTGCCTCACACAGATTAAGTTGGCTTTAATATTGGATAACACTGTTATAAACTTTAGAGGTGCTCTCCCGTTGTTTCTTCTTATATATGTTTTTCTGGTTACTTTCTATATGTTAAATCTTGATGTTAAACTAAGAAGGGCATACAATAAGTTTGGAACTAAGACCAAAAACAATCAGACAATGTGATTGGAAAATGTTATACGTAGTCCATGTGGCTGTCCCTTTTGTGTCTCCTTTTCTTGCATCATGTTTCCAGAAACATCATGTTTTGTAATTTCTCACATTCTATTAATGCTTTTTGTTTATGTTGGTTGATTAAATCAAGTCATGCGTTGTGCAAATATTCTTTATTGAGGAGATTGACAGGATTTGTCCTCGTTTGGTTTTTGTACAGGTACTTCGTCTTCTTGTCAAAGTGTATCAAAAGCTGCCATCTCCAGATTACTTGAGCATTTGTCAGTGTCTCATGTTCTTGGATGAACCAGAAGGTGTAGCAAGCATATTGGAAAATCTTCTGCGCTCTGAAAACAAGGACGATGCACTTTTGGCATTTCAAATAGCATTTGATCTAATAGAGAATGAGCACCAAGCTTTTCTCTTAAATGTTAGAAATCGCCTTTCACCTCCCAAGATTCAACCTTCAGAATCTGCACAGCCAGAATCTGCACAACCACAATCTAGTGAAGCCGCTCAAAGTGAAAGTAATGCTGCTCAAGGTGAAAGTAATGCTGCTCAAAGTGAAAGTAATGCTGCTCAAAATGAAAGTTCTGTGGAGGATGTTCAAATGACAGATGGAAGTTCTACTTCAAATGCAACCGTGCATGAAGATCCTAAAGAAGTGATCTATTCTGAGAGGCTGACGAAAATTAAAGGAATTTTGTCTGGAGAGACATCGATACAGTTAACTTTACAATTTTTGTACAGTCATAACAAGTGAGGCTGCTAAATTCTTCCCATATATTTTATTTCATTAACTTATAAATTTCTTTTGGAAATCATTGGTTGAGAAGTGTTTTGACTGTTTTCTGTTAATTTCATATAGGTCTGATCTTCTTATTCTGAAGACAATTAAGCAGTCCGTTGAGATGAGAAATAGTGTATGCCACAGTGCTACTATTTATGCTAATGCAATTATGCATGCGGGAACAACTGTTGACACGTTTCTGAGGGAGAATCTGGTGAAGCAGATATCTTACTCTTTCCTTTTGCACCTTTTGCAATGTTATATTCTATTTTCTTTGCTAAGAATATTGACCACTTCAGTTCTTTAAATTCTCAGGACTGGTTAAGTAGAGCCACAAATTGGGCTAAATTCAGTGCCACAGCAGGGCTAGGTGTTATTCACAGAGGCCACCTGCAGCAGGGAAGATCTTTGATGGCACCTTACTTGCCTCAGGGTGGGGCAGGTGGTGGTGGAAGTCCATACTCAGAAGGTGGTGCCCTGTATGCTCTGGGTCTCATTCATGCCAACCATGGCGAGGGCATCAAACAATTCCTTCGTGATAGCCTACGCAGTACTAATGTGGAGGTGTGCACTATATATATATTAGTGATTGCATCTTTTTGTGCACATTAGTTTATCGCCAAAATTTTCTAATGGGACCTTTGATGCAGGTTATTCAACATGGTGCATGCTTAGGTCTTGGCTTGTCAGCTTTAGGAACTGCTGATGAAGAGATCTACGATGACTGTAAAAGTGTGCTCTACACTGACAGTGCTGTTGCTGGCGAAGCTGCTGGGATTAGTATGGGTTTGCTCATGGTTGGAACTGCAAGTGAGAAGGCTAGTGAGATGCTTGCTTATGCACATGAGACACAACATGAAAAGATCATCAGGTATAGATAGCTGCGTGACCTAGTTTGTACTTGGATTTCTTTTGGTAAAAAAAATCATTTATTGAGAAAAGTGATCTGTGGGAGGAATGGCACATTTTGGCTATGGTCTTTGCTAACTGTGTATTCTGTGTACAGAGGGTTAGCATTGGGGATTGCCCTGACTGTATATGGAAGAGAAGAAGAAGCAGACACTCTAATTGAGCAGATGACAAGAGACCAAGATCCTATTCTACGTTATGGTGGTATGTATGCATTGGCATTGGCCTACAGTGGGACAGCAAACAACAAGGCCATTCGTCAGCTGCTGCATTTTGCTGTATCAGATGTGAGTGATGATGTTAGGAGGACTGCTGTTCTAGCACTTGGTTTTGTCTTGTACTCCGAGCCAGAGCAGGTTGGTGTTTTCTTATTTGTGTAT
Organism: Prunus mume; assembly: GCF_000346735.1. The sequence continues at coordinate 41,192,598 of NC_024127.1, forward strand.
TTCTGTCTCTGATCGTCCATCTTCTGTTGTTTCCCAAAGCAATTTTTTGTTGCTTGATACCCTTTTTGTTTTTCTGTTGGTCTGATAAATACCTTGTCTCCAAAATTGCACTGGTAAATTGCAGACGCCTCGAATTGTCTCCTTGCTATCTGAGTCTTACAATCCTCATGTTCGATATGGTGCTGCTCTTGCCGTAGGCATTTCCTGTGCTGGTACTGGCTTGAGTGAGGCCATATCTTTGTTAGAGCCTCTGACTTCAGATGTTGTTGACTTTGTGCGCCAAGGTGCCCTCATTGCAATGGCAATGGTCATGGTCCAGATTAGTGAAGCCAGTGATTCTCGTGTTGGAGCTTTCAGGTACTGTCATCATAAAATTCCTAAGTTTTCCAACTCTCTCTCTCTCATTTTGCAACAATTTGTGTACTAATCTTATAGGCGGCAATTGGAGAAAATAATTCTTGATAAGCATGAGGACACCATGAGCAAAATGGGAGCAATCTTGGCCTCTGGAATTCTTGATGCTGGTGGAAGGAATGTGACGATAAGACTGCTTTCTAAGACAAAACATGATAAAGTTACTGCAGTTGTTGGCCTTGCTGTTTTTAGCCAATTTTGGTACTGGTATCCCCTTATATACTTCCTAAGCTTGTCATTCTCACCAACAGCTTTGATAGGACTGAACTCTGACCTGAAAGTTCCAAAGTTTGAGTTCCTGTCACATGCAAAACCTTCGCTGTTTGAATATCCTAAACCGACCACTGTGCCAACCACTACATCGGCTGTAAAGCTCCCCACTGCTGTACTTTCAACATCAGCAAAGGCCACCAAAGCTAGGGCCAAGAAAGAAGCAGATCAAAAGGCAAACGCTGAAAAGTTATCTGGGGCAGAGAGTTCATATGCACATTCTGGAAAAGGAAAATCATCTAGTGAGAAAGATGGGGATTCAATGCAGGTGAGCAGTATGGGCATAATGGGCCCATCCCACCTTTTGTTCTTCTTCCTCTGTTCCATTTTTGCATTTAAACTTAAGAGAATGATATAAGTTTAGTGTTTAAATTTTATTTTTCTTTTAAAAGATTGCTTGAGCTGCATACACAGCCATGATCCAAACTAGTAGTAACAATTGGAAGAGAGAATATGATGGGATCTATTTACTTTGCAATGCTTAGTTTATGATATCATAATTGTTCTGAATCCAACTCCCCTTCTTCCCTTTGGCAGGTTGATAGCTCAGTCGAGAAGAAATCAGAGCCGGAGCCTTCGTTTGAGATTTTGACCAACCCAGCTAGGGTGGTTCCTGCTCAGGAGCAATACATTAAATTTCTGGAAGGAAGCAGATATGAGCCCATCAAGTTAGCACCATCTGGGTTTGTTCTCTTGAGAGATCTGAAACCGACTGAACCCGAGGTGCTTTCGCTTACAGACACACCCTCTTCTACAACATCAGCTGCTGGTGGATCAGCAACGGGACAGCCGGCGTCTGCTTCAGCCATGGCAGTTGACGAGGAACCGCAGCCTCCTCAGGCGTTTGAATACACTTCGTGATTTTCAGTTTAGTTATCATTTTCGTTCTCTTCTGACAGTCAGAAATTCGCGCTGAGTATGCCGTGGATATTGTTGACTTGCTTGTTTTACTTACGGTGAAATTGTTAAATTTCAATTTCTTGTATACAATTTTATTTTTGATTAGTTTCAATTCAATTGTCATCTCTGGTGATACTGGGATGTTAGATTTGAGCCCCGTCAGCAAATAATGTTTCAACAGGGGATTAATGCAACCTCTATGCCTCATAGTCATAGAATCATAGATGGCTACATTGGGTAACATAATATATTCCTTCTCACAAAGTGAAGCCACAAGAAACAAAACATGGTCTTTATCCCTCAAATTTGCTAACCTTTTTCTCCCTTCTTTTTGGGTAATGAAAATAGTATCTTGCCCCTGCTCAATTTTCTTATTCAACATATATATGACTTTTTAAGCAAATGTATATAATGGGGATGGAATTCTAACTATAAAATTAAACATACGAGGAATCATGAGTAGGCCAACTATATTCAAATATTGGCAAGTGTGTGTCAGTGTGCATGGAATTTCATTTGTCTTATTTCCTTGTGTAGTTTAGCAAGTCAGTTGTGAACGTTTGGAAATATATATGCATGAGGAAGCAAATGTTTTATTGAAGTTTTTGAGTCTTATTTGATGAACTTTGCAGTTCGTGGTTAGTTTTGTAGTTGGACTTAAATTATTGGTTTGTGCAGTGGACTTGTTTGTTTTGCAAGACTCGAATGATGAAGTTTTTATCTTTTAATGGTGATTGAGTAGGATTATGAAGTTTTGAAATTGGATTGAGTTCATTTCAATTCATGTGTGTGTGTTTGTTTTTGTTTTTTTGGCCTAAGTTGTATATGGAAGTTAAATTTATTAAACTTGTGTAAAAATAATCTAATTATAGCTTGTTCTTTATATTTTATCTCTCATAAACTTACAATTCTAGCTCCGCCTCTGACTATAGAAATTTTCTGAAAATCCTTTAAGAGGATAAGATAAAGACATGAGTGAGAATGAAGATCAAGTACATAAATAATGGTATTGTGATCACCATTCCCAAACCCGGCCATTACCATCCGTAACTATTCGGGATCAATGGCCATGTGCCAACGTTTGATTTGGAAAGCCCACTTCGGCTGCCTTTCTATTAATGTCACAAAAGAAATGCGTTACGAAATTGAGTCAATTGTTGAAAATTCATCAAGCTAGGTAGATAGATCTTATCTATGCCACGAATTATTAAGGAATCACATGCAGTTGAGTTATCTAGCTTCCCGATTGATTTGTAATTTTTAGAAGAAAAAAGAAGAGAAAAGTTAGAAAAAGAAGAATAAGGTCATGAATCTTGTTGGTAGGTAATCTCTTTGAAAAGTTGAAAAGTTGAAAGTGGAAATTATAAAATGTTCACAAGCGGCTAAGCCTTAATAATGGTCATGGGGGAGAGTATTTGTGGCGCTCTTTTGTCCTGTGACACACATAAATTAAAGGAGGCCGTGACAGTGAGGTGAAACTGTGACAACCAAATTAATCCCACAGGCTCCTCTCTCTCTCTCTCTCTCTCTCTCTCTCTCACGGCAACTCTGGCTGGCCCATTACAGATATATAGACATAACTGAACCACGTAGCCAAATCTCTTCTAAAATTGCAAGATCCTTTCCTCCAATCTCTAACAAAAGGTGGGGTTTGGTGCAGTTTCTGTTGGCCTTTGTCTTAGATAAATTTGTATTGTTTCTAACCTTGATGATTATTGTTACCTAACTTGTCTATATTTTCTGTTTTATCAATCTTCAAGCAATTAATTTATCTACAGTCCGTAATTTCATGCATTTTAACATTGTTTCAGGTATAGGACCAAAGCTGTCCTAGTTTCCACTAGGGTAATTTGTCCTTGCTTCAATTTAGCTCCACCCCCGGGCCTAGGGTTTTCCACTAAAGTTGTACTCGTTGTCCTCCTCTTCATCATATACTATATATTCTGTACATATGGAGAAGGAAGAGAACAACTACTCGGTACAAAATTCAGCTTTCTCTCCATCTCACACTGCTTATTTCACTTCCCTTTTACTTTTTGTTTATTTTCTGTTGACAAATATTGTCATCAATCACCATGTTGTTCTTTTGCTCTGATTATGAAATATTGCAGGCTTTTATGCCGCCTGGTAACTTTAACAACCTGGATTACACCCTAGATCATCATCATGATGAAGATCAGCAGATGATGAAGTCTCGCGTCGACGAGACTCCAAGTGAGAACAACAACGGAATGGTCAATTACTTGATGAACAATCACCATCAACTACAACAACAGCAACAACAAATGAGCACACAACTAGCTCCAGCTGGGTTTTGTGGTTCAACAAGTACTTCTTTTGATAAGCTGAGCTTCGCCGACGTGATGCAGTTTGCGGATTTTGGACCCAAGTTGGGCTTAAACCAAACCAAGATTTCAGAAGAAGAACCCTCCGGAGTGGACCCTGTTTACTTCCTCAAGTTTCCGGTGTTGAACGACAAGTTCGACAACGATGTCATGGTTCCACAAGCTGAAGAGAGATTTACAGGGTTGGGTGAAGAAGGCAAGACAAAGTCAATGGAAGAAGATCAAGATGAGGAGGCTCGGGTTTCGGGTAGTAATTCGGTGCAGCAGCTCCAATTTCTTGGAGAAGATCTTGAAAACAACCCTAGAGGAGGAGTAGAACCGGAGCCTGCAGCCAAGAACAAAAGAAAAAGACCAAGAACTACCAAGACGACTCAAGAAGTCGAAAGCCAGCGGATGACTCACATCGCCGTGGAAAGAAACCGCAGGAAGCAAATGAATGAGCATCTTCGTGTGCTCCGGTCCCTCATGCCTGGCTCATATGTACAACGAGTAAGTATATATTGTTTAACTGTTTTCTTTCAATTCAACAACTTTCGTCCATGAAATTTGAACTCACGACCTCCATCACCACTGAAATATTTTTTAATTGAATGTATGCAGGGGGATCAAGCTTCTATCATTGGAGGAGCCATAGAGTTTGTGAGAGAATTAGAGCAGTTGCTTCAGTGCTTGGAATCACAAAAGCGGAGAAGGCTCTTAGGCGAAGCTCCAAGACATGAGGTGGGAGAATCTGCCGGAGCGATGGCTATGGCGGTGATGCCTGCAGTGCAGGCAGCTCAAGGCGGCAGCGGGGGACCATTGATCTTTCCGGCTGCTAATCTCCCCGTGAATCCAAATGATCCAATCAAGTTCGTGGATTTCGAAACGGGGCTTCGAGAAGAAACGGCTGAGAACAAGTCGTGCTTTGCTGATGTTGAGGTGAAGGTTTTAGGGTTTGATGCGATGATCAAGATTTTGTCTCAAAGGAGACCAGGGCAGCTCATTAAGGCCATTGCTGCGCTTGAGGATTTGCAGCTTAACATTCTTCACACTAACATCACCACCATCGAACAAACTGTTCTATATTCCTTTAATGTCAAGGTACGTATACATATAGTTGAGATTATAAAACATTATTTTAGCATATGCAATTAATTAATCTGAGTTAGATGGGCAGGTTGAGAGTGAATCGAGGTTCACGGCTGAAGATATAGCAACCTCAGTTCAGCAGATATTCAGTTTTATTCATGCAAACACCGCCAGCATGTGATGATGATGGTGGAACTTGAATCTTATGACCACAGCCTTTTCTTTTGGATTCTGATCTATTTATATTTATTGTTTATGAAAAAGAGAAAAAGAAATTAATGAGCTAGCAGTGTGGTCTCTGGTATAACAGCAGTTGAACCCGCAGATTACTAGCTAGATTCCTTTGTCCTAAATAAGTAACATAACATGTATTTCCTCTTCCAGATTGATATTAAAGGCATGTAGTGGTTCTGAAATCTCTTCAAATTCTCATCATTGAACAAATTAATTCTTATATATAGTGGTCATCTCTCTTCAAAATTGGTGAAGTTGTTCGTATACGAATGCCTTTTCAGTTTCTTGTTTGAATGTCTAGTTTATAAAAGTGGAACAACTTAGCTATTAATTGTTAAAGATCGTAAAAATACCGCAGTAGAAACCTAAGAAAATAAGATACAAAAAAATCCAAGTGTGTGGTTTCATTACCTAACAAATACGCTTAGCGATAAAACTACATATTTACTAGGATATTTGTGTTTAAGTTGTTGAAAGTATCGATGTTAGTATTATAGTGGTTCACTCATCCGTCCTTTCGAAATCTTAATATCATATATGTAATATCCTACAAAAGATGTGATTAATTGATAATTACCTAGTAGTATCAAATATCTCTCCCCATATGTATATTTAAAATAGATACTGATGAAGCTGCTCACCCCCACATGCTCTCTCTCTCTCTTTCTATCTTGTGGGGAAGGAGAATAGTATCTGTTATGGCAGCAGAGGGAGTGTGGAGACAACTTCTGTCATATATGTTGTTTACTTTGATTGAATGAAAATGATTTTGGTCATATATGAGTTAGAAAGTCAACGGGTCCCGTACCTTGTTGCCGTGGGTCGTTGACTTGCCAGAAATGACTCTTTTGGTTTTATTCGACTGCCCTGAGACGTTGCCATTCTCAGAGGGTCCCTTAAGCATTTGGATTTAAATGTGAAGGTTCATCCATCACCACCTCACTTTTGTTGTGTGTTACGTTCAATCATGCTTGCTTGGTCGCATTTGTCTTAAAAGAGTTGACCCATGTGGCTTCAATTGGCTTTATTCTCTTTCTTCCACTATCTTACAGCTTGAAATTTCGAACTTATCACTGAAAACGATTGGGAGACCCTTTCTCATCAATTAACTGGGGCGATTGTACTTGTGCAGATATGATGTATATATAATCGCTCCAATCAAAAGTCAATGGATATGATATTTTCTTCTTTTTCCAAATAATGGGTAAAGATTCTGGCACCACATAACACTATTATTGCTCACTTTCGAAGAAGAGTTGCTAAATTTAATTTTGTTACCACCCATTGTTAAATAAGTTTGTAACTTGCTGCCATGGTCTTAGTCAAGTTGGCTAGAGCAGATGTGCTCCAAACTCTGCACCCGAGTTCGAATCCTTCTTTCCATAATTTAAATTAAATTAAAATAGAATATCATTTGTATATATATATATATATATATATAAATATGAAAAAAAGTTTGTAACCAAGAATTACAAGTAAAATATTTGGTGATCCACAATAAAAAAAAAAAGTCTAGGGCTCCATCTTTTCTCTCTCTTCGATCACATTTGGTGGCAAGGGTTTCGGACAAAGCCGGTCCGACCCTGCCATCTTCTTTGTCACTATGAGGTCTTCCTCCTTTTGGTAACATTTTTTTTCATGGGGTATGTTAGAACTTTTCCGTTTCTAAAAGATTAACGTTAGCTCCTCACTTTGGGCCTAGGCTAGTGCGCAGCCTAGAGACGTTTGTAAGGGGCCCTATGGGCTAATTGTTTTGTTTTTCTTTAAACCCACGAAAGAAAACTAACCCTCCCAGCCCATATATTTTATTTGGGCCTTTGACCTGGCATACCTGTGGGCTACGTGGCCACCATCTAAGCCCAGATGCCACACAACCCATCAATCCCCACCACATACAAAGCTACACCAGCCAGCAGCCAACCAAACCTTCCAACCTTATATACGCCTTCTTTATAAACCACGGCATTCCAAAACCCTAACCCTTACGCACCCATTTCTCACTTCACAGCCGCTTAGGGTTAGAGAGCTTGAAAACAATGGTGTCTGGCTCAGGAATCTGCGCTAAGCGCGTCGTGGTGGATGCCCGCCACCACATGCTGGGTCGCCTGGCGTCGATACTCGCCAAAGAGCTTCTCAATGGGCAGAAGGTCGTGGTGGTTCGATGCGAGGAGATCTGCATCTCCGGTGGGCTTGTCAGGCAGAAGATGAAGTACATGAGGTTCTTGCGCAAGCGCATGAACACCAAGCCCTCTCATGGTCCCATTCACTTCCGTGCCCCAGCTAAGATCCTCTGGCGCACCATCCGTGGGTACGTCGTCGTTTCTCTCTCACTCACTCTTTCATTGCTGATTTCTAGATTTATGTACGTTTTCTTCAGTTTGAGCTAGGGTTTTCTGGGTTTGCTGGATTTTGTTTCAGTTTCTTAGTAACCGAACAGAATGCCTGGTGCCCATTATTTAGTTTAATCTGGGAACTGTACGAGATTGATTCTATTAATTTGTGTTTTTTATTCTAATATGTTGATTGTCGGAATAGAATAGGAGTTGAAAAGTATTGGACTTGTTTATTTTTCTGGTTTGCTGATTTTGAAGAAAATGATCTCGAACTCATTATATGTTATAGACCTATTTTGTTATTTTATGTTTATTTTATTGATTCAAAAGGTGATCTATTTTTTTTAGTTGGAACGGTAGTTGCGTTTTCTGCTTCATTTCACTCAATAGGGGATTTCTTTGTATAAATTATTTTACAGTGATTTTGTACTTGTGTCTTTGGTTTGCAGAATGATTCCTCACAAGACCAAGCGCGGTGCAGCCGCACTTGCCCGTTTGAAGGCATACGAGGGTGTTCCACCTCCGTATGATAAGATAAAGAGGATGGTCATTCCTGATGCTCTCAAGTGAGCTTTTCACACTAGTTTGTTGATTTTGATTACGTAGTTTTGTTATTTTTGTTTGGTTCTGTTTTCGTGAACTGAAAGGTTATTGTTTTTGGAAATTATCAGGGTCTTGAGGCTTCAAGCAGGACACAAGTACTGTTTGTTGGGCAAGCTTTCATCTGAGGTTGGATGGAATCACTATGAGACCATCAAGGTGATAATCACATGCTTTTGTTGTTTGCGCTTACTGAGTTTTTTGTGTCCTTGTGTTTGAGTAAAGCATATTATTTTCACTTTTTAGTTCAGAGTAATACACCCATTTTATGGTTGTATTCAATTGGATCAGGTTGCATCGGATTTTAGTTTCCACAATGTGGTTGTGTACATGTTATAGGGGTGTTCTCACACTTAAATGCATAGTGAATTTAGTGGTTGTGATGCCATGTTTTGAACAATGCTTCATCCATGTTATAGTGATGGATTTGATTATTTTTATTTTTATTTGCAAAAGCTGTTTTTTTGTGTGTGTACCTACATGGCTTTAAATGGTGTCTTACTATGTATGTTAGTACATTAGTCTTTGGCGGTAGATTGGGTATGCATTTGTATGTCAGTGTCTAGAACTTTTGGAGCTTGCATTAGTGCATCCCCTACAAGTGCATAAATGCCTGGAATTCTGCATAGTATGGCACAAGTGGCTGATAGCTAAGAACACCATTCCAGAGAAGGGTTATGTTCATAAAAATCATCACATTAGTTTGCTTTGCATTGAGTTACATGGACGACAATTCATATGTGTCCTCGTGTCATTCAGTTTACAACTTTGCTTCCCGACATCTATATTTAATTTTGTTGTGCGTTTTGAGCTTGAGGCATGTGGACTTGGAATGAGTTTGTTGCCATTGATTCCTGTACTTAAAAGTAGTCACTAATGATTTATCTGTGGCTGTGCAGGAGCTTGAGAACAAGAGGAAGGAGAGGGCCCAGCTTGCATATGAGAGGAAGAAACAGTTGAACAAGCTGAGGGTGAAGGCAGAAAAGGTTGCTGAGGAGAAACTAGGCCCCCAGCTAGAGATCATTGCTCCTATTAAATATTGATCAGTAGAGATTTGCCTTTAAAGAAGAAAATGTTGTTGAGGATTGAGCTGAGAATTAAATTTTGTTTTGTGTTTAAGATACTTGGTTGTTCCTTGTGATGGTTTTAAGTATTTTGGCAGTAGTTCTTTCTGATAGATAGTCGTACACTTGTATGCTGTTTGGTATTTACGAATGAGCTAAATCACTTTTTTCTCAATTCAGTTAGATTGCTTTTTCTAGATGATAAATTCAATTTGAGGAATGATTCTCTATTTTTGCCCCTGAGCCATATCAGGTGACAACCAAAATACCAAGAGGTTCTCTAGAAAGAACAAATTGCCCAAAGCATAGCAAATTGATTATATAGCTAAGATTTCATTAACTTGTACAATGCAACTTCATACAAATCAGAGGACGGTAAATCCTTTATTTACAATCTTTGCCTTCCCTTTCCATGTTAAGATCCTTATACTCTCCCTTGAAGGCGAAAAATGATGTTTTCTGAGCTACACTCTCCACTTTCAAACTTGAAAAATCCGATTCTATTTGGATGGATGTATTTGAAAAAAAGAAGGGTTTGGACTTGAAACTATGTTAAATTTGCTTAAAAGAGCTACAATAGTGTTTTTCTTCTTCTAGTGCAATTGAATTGATCGTCTAAATTACTCTCCAATGAAATCGAACATGGAGGCCTCTCTTGGGCATGGAATCTAGCCATTAGGAAGGTTGAGAAGATCATCTAAAGATGGGAGAAGACCACCTCCCATGTAATTTGTAATGATCTCTAATGATGACAAAAGGTTTTTAAGTTAGTAAGTAATTTATATATTAGTGTGTTTATGTATATGGTCTCTTTCTGCCCTACCAAAATCACCACAGGTTGAAGGAATTAAGTGCCAGTTTGGCATTGTTTATTTGGGGTGATAAATGATTTTTTTAAAATTTTGAGAAGCTCAACTTGTTTGGTAAACTGTGAGAAAATCACTTATTGTTAAAAATTGCTGTGAGAGAAAGCTATAAGGGAAAGCAGCTAATGAGGTGCTTTCATTTTCTGATTATGTAGGAATCAGTTTCGAAGAAGCGTCGGGTTTAATGATTATGCGTAAAATCAATACCCACAACACTTTTAACAAAATTTTACCAAACGCCAAAATGCTTTATCTCACAGCTGATTTCTCTCATAACAAATCTGACAGCGATTATTTTCACAGCACATCAATGCCAAACTAGCCCCAAGAGAGTAGAAGCAGAAGCTTGTAATGAGAGAGAGAACGACATTCGGTTGTCATCACAAGTCCACTCAAACCATAAGCAAACAACTTGATGCCTTATGATTAGTCTTAAAATCAATTAACAGGACAATACTCTCTCTCTCTCTCTCTCTCTCTCTCTCTCTCTCTCTCTCTCTCTCTCATAAACGTTGTTGTGGTTTGTTGGGAAACTTTGGTTTAACCCCTAATTATTAGAGCATAAAATTAGTACGGACACATCTGATTTCTTGGGTTTTCCTAAACAAATATATAACAACACCCAAGTGGAGCAGGCGGTGCTAATGAATTAAAGCTTTGAGGAGGAGTTATAACAAAGTCTCTTCACAAATAAATGATTTATTAATATAGTTTTATAACTAAGGACGCACTATTTCTCACTAGTTAGGACATGTGTTTGGAGGCCTAAATACGTGAAGGGCAACGGTTGACAATTTTCAAGTCATCTTTTGTGGATAAATAACAGAATGTGGTTTACCAAAAACAATAATATTTTATCTCATTTAGAAAAAGTCAAACAAAAGGTTTCGGGGGAAAGTTAAGTTTGGGCGGATTCAAACACAAATTTCAGATACGGAAGTAGCTGTTCTTAACCACATAAACTACAAGTACATTGCAGCAGTGCTCAATTTTAAACAACACTAGTATTTTAGCATGTGTCATGACACAAGGTACCATTCTGTTTTTTCTTCTAGAAAGTTAGCAAATCGATTAAGCACGGAGAGTAGGTAACGTTACAGAGTCTATAATTACGAGGTCAAAGGTTGGCGTTCATTTCATGGCCACAAAGGCGGCATTTAAAGGTTTAATTATTCTCACGTTTGTGATTGTCAGTAAATTTCTTCAAAACCTAACTTTGATAGTGCGGTTTCCTCCTACAAAATATGTCCATTCTTCCTCTCTAATTATTTTGACTGCTTAAGGAAGAAACTTTCCCAAATTGGATTGTGGCCAAATTCCTTCAGATGTTTTTGCTTAACAAATGTCTTGTGCTCAATTAGCGGCAAATTGATTTCACCCTAAGTTTGATGTCCACAAAGACTTTTTTAGTACTAAAAAATTGGGGTTAGCAAATCCCTTTGAATGTGCAAGAAAAAAGAATGAACAAAGAAATAATAAAATAATAAAAAATAAAACGTAGTCAATCTCTAATTTGATAATTAATTTATGAAGGTTTTAAGCAATTAAGTCTTTCATTAATTATTTTTTGAAGTCAAGAGAAATTTTTCTCTTGCATATATACTGATCTTACCATATTTTTATAAAAAAAATTCAATTGTTGCACCGAATTTGAATAATTCACGGCATCTTCCAATAAAATGGAGAGTATTCGATATACCACAAGATGAATTTGTTATTGACAATAATTTTTTTTGAATTAGGGGTAGAGAATATAATCAAGTTGAGCAATTTAGGGGAACACAATATGCTATGGTTAGAAGGCTAGCTACTAAAATCTGTGTCAATTATTATTTTTTTATAAATAAATTTGGTGACAGACATCACCATCCAAGAAAGCTTCCTATAATCAGCACCTTGTAGTGAGGTTCAGACGAGGCTTGATCACACTGAACATATTTGGAATCAATTGAATCTCGAAAATCATGAAATAATTTTCCTTTTCCCTCCTGAATGTCTGTAAATTTATATTGTCTTTCTGTATATAGCCGACTTTAGTTTTCAATTTCTTCTCAATTTTGTAGATTTTTCTGATTATTTTATATTTTGTAATATTTGTTTTCACAGTTTTTCCTTTTTCTGTCGATCTACTCTATCTTCTCATTTTTTGCAATAAGAGCTGTTCCTACTTCCGTACACTTAACTTGTCAACTGCACCTACATTTTTTTCCCTTTTAAATTATTTTTTACAGGGTTGGAAAAGAAAAATATATAGGAAAGGAAATAAATCAAGGCTCAAAATTGAAAAAATATAAATAAAGAAAACAACAACAAATAAAAAATTGATACCCCTTTAAAAAAAATCAATGAGTTTATTATTACAAGACATTCTTTTAGGTAGACCTTTGACTTTCCCAATTTCCCTCCAAATCCCAGAGTCTCATTGGCATGCTTTAAATACACACACAGAGCAGCAATGAATTAAATTAAAAATAAAATTATTTCTGTGCTTCTCCCCTCCTCTCTTCTTCTCCAATCCTCATACCTTGTAGTAAAGCAAAGCTTCATACTCTCTCTCTCTCTCTCTCTCTCTCTGCAATAATTTTCTTTAGGCTCAAAGATGTCATCATTTCTTCATCTTGATGCTCATTGTTATTATTCATGTGTAGCTTTAATCTTACTAGGCTTTGGATTATTAGGGCAAGCCAATGCCCAAATGTATAGAGTTGATAGCAATAATAAGAAGCTGGCTTATTACACCATCACTGTTGATCAATCTGGCCATGGCAATTTCACCTCCATTCAATCAGCCATCGATGCTGTTCCTATAAACAACAGGAACTGGGTTTCTATCAAGATCAAGGCAGGCACCTATAAGTAAGCTTAATCTTTGTGTTGTGATTGTATAAATCATGAATCTATTTAATTTCTTATGGGAAAATGAATTATTAATACTTGTTTTTGTGTTTTTTTTTTCCTTTTCTGTGTGAATATTGCAGGGAAAAGGTGATCATCCCCATTGACAAGCCATACATAATTCTCAAAGGAGAAAATAGGCATAAAACACTGATTGTTTGGGATGATCACGACTCAGTTGCACAAAGCCCTACTTTTGCCTCTTATGCGGACAGTATCATTGTCAAATCCATCAGCTTTGTGGTAATTGCAACAATCATTATTAACTTTTGGTTCATATAGGATACGTGTTACACCAGTTGGTCAGGACAGTGTCATCCCCCTTCCACTCAAGTTTGAATTCTTCTTTCCGTACGATTAGATTAATTTAGAGTAATTTAGACTATCGTTTGTGTTTAAATAAAAAAAACTTTTGGTTCAAATACTCTTCAATTTCTTCCATTTATTAATATTATATGCTTCTTTTAATTTATGAATGTTATGCAGAATTCATACAACAACCCTGTGAATAACAAAAATCCAAGAGTGGCAGCAGTGGCGGCAATGATTTACGGGGACAAATCTTCATTCTATCGATGCGGTTTCTTTGGTTTGCAAGACACTTTGTGGGATGGTCAAGGACGGCACTACTATCACCTTTGCACCATCCAGGGTGCCGTTGATTTCATCTTCGGCAGTGCCCAGTCTATTTTTGAGGTTTCTTCTTGTTTCCATTTCATCTTCAATTCCTTTACATATTTGAACTTAATCCATCAATCAACCTCTAGGTCATGACTAGCTGTGTCTCTATTTTATCATGAGTTCAAATCTTATGAATGATATTTATTGATTAAAAAAAACTTGAAATTATCTAAATAACAAAATGAAATTACTAGTATCAATGACCACGGTCACGGAAAACACCCCATGGAAACCACCTGCAAAGACAGATGATCTGTGAACAGTGTAGGTTTTTTTTGGTAGTGGTGGAAAGAAATTGGGTTGCGTAGCATCTTCTTCTGAAAATTTATATTGACAGTGATTGGTTGTTATCGGGTACCAATTTGTAATACATTTTACATTGTTGATATTTTATTGATATACATTACAAATTCTCAAAACAAATATCATAAAAAGGAATGATGATGTTTTAATTTTTTTGCCATATATATATATATATATTTGCAGAAATGTTCGATACAAGTTCTTGGAGGAGCTCTGGATCCTGGGTCGGCTGGTTACATCACAGCACAGGGAAGAGACAATCCAAATGATGCAAGTGGGTTTGTGTTCAAGGATTGCAAGGTGTCTGGAACAGGTTCCACCTACTTGGGCAGGGCATGGAGAGGTTACTCTAGAGTCATTTTCTACAACTCCAATTTTTCAAAAATTGTTGTGCCTCAAGGCTGGGATGCTTGGCATTTCCAAGGCAATGAGTAAGATCTCTCACTCCTAATTATAATTAACACACTAATCTTAATTAAACTTAATATTGCACCAACCCTTTTTTCCTTTTCAAAAATACTATCCTTAGGTGTTACCAATTTCCCATATCCATAACAATTTCATTTTCCTTTTCATTTTGGCTAGTTTTGTAACTTTTAGTCCCCAAATAATATATCAACTAAAATACAATAATTTTCCTTTTCTAGACCATAATTTCAAGAGTTACCTAACTTTTTCTTGAATTTTAGTCTGTCAATAATGTGATAGGTGTTACCAATTTCCCATATCCACAATGATTTCCTTTTCCTTTTCATTTTGGCTATTTTTCCAACTTTTAGTCGCCAAATACTATGACAACGAAGAATATAATCCTTTTTATTTTCTAATTCACAATCATTTCAAGAGTTACCGAACTTTTTCTCAAATTTTAGTTCGTTAATGATGTGACAGAGATTAAATGGGTGTTCGATTTCCTAGAAATAAATAAAGTGTAAAGTGAGTACAAAAATGAAGAAATCAAACGCTTTGTTGGGTGTGTGGCATTTAACAAAGTTTGTAGAGGGAAATTGACATAACATTTTTGTTTCTGTTTTATGGAATTCATATGTAACACTTGATTTGGACCCTAAATGAAAATAAATGTTGTGCTATAATGCAGGCACCAATTAACGTATGCAGAGCATGGTTGCTATGGGCCAGGAGCCGACACTGTCAAGCGTGTGGAATGGGAAAAGAAGCTTAATGCTGATACGGTGCGGGAGTTGACTAGCTTGAATTTTATTGATACTGATGGATGGCTCAATGACCAGCCTTTCTAATTATTTTATTTAACTTCCATTCATTTCAAGCAGTTGTTCTGCAAATCTTGTGATACTTTTTCACTTCCCCATTACATTACTTCTGCAAGATATTAACTCATGAATTTGTAACGTCCAAAGAATTTTCACTTTACCCAATTTGGAAGTGATTTGTTTAATCTGATTACGGAAATATAAGTTTCACTCGCCTTTTTCATATTGAACTTGAACAAATATGTTTGAGAAGTACTTAACACGGGTGCCTCGTCCATTTCTCAGCCGTAGATGCCAGTGAAGTGCACACTGCATTAGATTGAACGTATGTGAAATTCATTTGTTTTCTTTATATCATTTTCATTCAAATCTTGGCATAAATTATTGCAGTAGTCTAAACACACAATTTCACCTCTTAATGTCAGTAAATTCACAAATTTGGAATCTTTTCGTCAAATTGGCACTTAGTTTAACACATTTAATCATGTCAAGTGATTTCACACTAACTCGATCTGTTTAGTAACTTTGCTGCGTTTGGATCCAGCCACATATACTTGTAAACTAGAAATTTAAGAGCTTAAGTGGTTAAGAGTAGCTATCCTTGCACCCGAGGTCCTATGTTCAAATCTTCATTTCCCCAATATCTCGTCTCAAAACAAAACAAAACAAAAAAAGGAAGAAGGAAATTTAAGATGACTTGCTCTTGTTACAACCCAAACCTATCACTCATATATTTTCAAAACAAATAGTCTTATATACTAATAAAAATTCCGTTAGAAAAGTTAAAAAGAAAATATTTCTGTAATTCTCGAAGGATTCATGCAATAATAGCCATACAATATTACGAAATTAAAACGTAAATAAATAGTTGGTCATTTCCTTCTTATAATGCTGTTGTTTTGACAGCAGTCTGTCAACTAATAATAGAACAAATGTGGTAACTTTGGAGTAATAAGTTATTTCATAATCTGAAAGCTGACAATTTTGGATTGATTCTAGTAACAAATTTTTTTCATAAGCTGTTTAAAACTTCAAATGCATGGTGAGACATAACCATATGAGCTCTTCCTCTCAGAACTGAAACAAATTATTAAAACGAATAAACAGGAAAAGAAAAGTAAAAACAGGACAAAACTGGGAAGGGAATGGTTCAGCTTTCATGGCAACCTCTTATTCGCTGGGTCCTAATCTTTGAATTTCTTCTGATCTTGAGCATTCATAGCAAAGCCACGTTGCATTTCATCCATCTTCAGAGTTAGCAATATCATCGTTTTACCCAATGTTCCCAAAGATATATGTATCTCTATTATGAGCATTACAGACAGCCATTCAACTTTATTGTTTGATACAGCATCAAATCTGAGTTCAAGCTTGTAAAAAAGGAACTGCTGGTTCACTTACCATACTGCTCAGAAGCCCACAAATCACTTCAACAACAATACCAGCTCCAGATATTCGGAGCCATATGCTTTCTTGGAAACAAAATCGCTGCCAGTTCCATCTATACAGTATTATGTGTTGGAACACTTAGATAAAATTTCGTATTCTTGAAATCGTCCAAAAGTGGATTGTATCCGTCCTTGGTTCTTGTCTTCGAGGGCAAGCCAAACTCGTCCATGAATGACGACGTATCAAGCTACATCATTATATAAATTTGATTAAGAAAAATAGTGTGATTGTTGAGGTTTATGTGCGCAGAGAACTGCTCTCCTGGGCAACAGTTTTTAAGGCCCCCTGAGGAACTATAAATCCAGCAGTAGGATTCATAGCACAATCCCTCAGAAGTAGTTATCCTTTTCCTGTACTTTCTCTTTATCTTTATTCTTTATCATACATGATTAGGGAAGTTTGGACCTAAGGTCTACCCAGTGTCCACCTCATCCACCTAAAACCCCTGCCAAGATTTAGGCAACCGCATGCACTTTCTCCACATTGAACATGGATATGTGAAGGGCAACTTGATTGCCCTGATATTTAAACCATATATTTTTCAAGCAAGCTACCTAGGACCAAATGAATTTGTGTCCGCGTGAATTGTAATCTATCTTATAGCTTCCAGAAACAAAAACCGCTACATGACAATAGAATTGAACTCACTGTAATTGTTCGCCTCTTCTTCCCTTCCTTGGACGACAAATTTTTCTGCAGTTTCAGCCATCCAGAACAGTAATGGTCAATACGTTCCAAAAGCCAAAATTCAGTGGGGAAAAATATGTCAGCATCCCCCTGAAAACAAACCAAAATCATAAACTTTAGTTTCATAAAAAGCTGGTCACCTTTAAAAGTTAGCAGTAGTAGTAGTAATGATTATAACTATTATAACAACCAAAAACCAAAATCATAAACTTTAGTTTCATAAAAAGCTGGTCACCTTTAAAACTTAGCAGTACTAGTAGTAATGATAGTAATAATAATTATAACAACAACAACAACAACAACAACAACAATAACTTTGAAAGACAGTACACAGTGACCTTGAAAGCAGAAGAAAGTTGACCATACAGAGAGTTTATCACTAAGAAGCAGTGACTACGTAAACATTGCACTTAAGGAGGTTATTCTGAACTATAGCAATCAGCAGAATTTTTTACAATACAACTTGATTGTGGTCATAACAAACAATGGAATTTTAAAAAACCCAAATTCTCTCACAGGCTAATGATCATTCTACAGTAATATCCCCCATCAAAACTGTCGTTTCTTTCTTCTCCCCTGAGGAAGAAGGTTTACATTGTCAGGTTTGCACGGTTGAGCAATCTGGATATCAGATAGCAATAGAAATGATTGCACAATGCTTCAAACCACATGCTACAGAAATGATGACCTAATGCCTTGACCAATTCTTGTTCAGGATCCAGCCTAATGCCATAAAAATTGCTAGGGCAGACATAAAAAAGAGAAGTTAATTCTGTGAAGGAAGTAAGTTTAAAAACCAAAAAGCTCTTAGGATTTTGATTCTAGCAGTCATAGCATTAAGGGCCGAGGGGGGTTATTAGGAATATCACTACCAAGATTCAGCCCTACTTTCAAAATACTAAACAATCAGAGGATTTTCAAGGTCCACCACTAAATGTCATACATCCTTAAGTCTACAGGTTTTAAGCAAAATGGAACGAGAATTACGTAATCAAGTTCAACCACTCATTGACCCAACCTCTAACCATATGTGCTGTGAAAAACAAGGGGAAACAAACTAGGGGACAAAACAACCAAGCCTTGAATCTAATACCAAAGCAAGTCATGCTTTCAAGCAATCCAAATTCTTAAATATATGCATACAAAGAGCTTCTATTGAGGGATCCCTCAAATAAGCTTATTTGAGGGACATCCTTGTAGGGCCCACTCCGCATTGTATTTCACTAATCCAAACCGTCTATTTTTTAGATAATCATTCAAAGATCGTCTCTACAAAAAATCTATTGAACCCGATATCATTTGACCACTCAATTGAGTTATTGAAATTTTAGTACTTTTTTGAAGCACCGTGTTCATTGATTTTGTAGGACACAATTGGATGTCGAAACGGTTTCCGATTTGTCTGACTTTTTGCAAGGATGATCTATGAATGTAGATTTAAAAAATAGATGGTTTGGATCGTTGAAAAAAAAATTCATAGGGTTATATATATATCTCTCTGTACAAGTGCTACTACTAGATACATCCATACAACATTCCTAGCCACATTGCCATACTTCTAGTGATGTATCAAATTGCAGAAAAATCAGCACAAAACAGAAGCAGTATATCTGAGGCCATTTATGGAAATTCGCACAACCATGTCATATTAAAATGAAATCAAAACAAGAGCGTACCCTTGCATCTAGATAACTGCTATAATCTGAGCTGCTGCCATCTTTCTGCAGATAGAAAGGATCAAACCAGGATTACCAAATTGTTACTAAATGCATTTGAAAGGCTGTCGTTTACCAGATTTAAACTAGCACATACAATAAGAGAAACACGGAAATAGGAATTTTCAACCAGAGCAGCACCATGGCCACCCCCAAAATACTAAGCCCTCCCACTGTATGTGTGTGTGTGTGTGTGTGCGCGCGCTAATTAGAAGTTTATCCTCCAACAATTTCCTCAAATGACATGGTTAACATTATAGTTTAAAAAAATTAAATAAAAAAAGAGGAGAACATGAAAACTGGGGCTGCTACAGTTTGTGAGGGGTGGTAAAAGCAGGTGGATGGGTGGGCATTTCACACAATCCTGGAATATAGACTAAAAGAAAACGGCCTCTGCACGAATCCTAACATCTTTCTAGATAATTTAGCTCATCAGGTTCCTAGGTGACTACATGCTGTGTTTTATGCTCCTATTCTGATCTGTTTATTATATTTCTTTTACTAGGAATTTTGTGTCAATCATACCATTACAAATGCAGTAGTTGGAATTTTGAAATGATCATGAATGTTTTACTGTAGCCTAAATTACAGTAGAATTGATAGTTTCAAGGATGACAGGGCATTTCAAGAGTGACCTTCCCTGTTCCTTTGCAGAGCTGGGGAGTGTGGACCTAAAATTAGGTGAGTGTTGCACCAAAGAGGCACACATATAAATACTCAAAGTATAATTTCCAATCACAAAGGAAAAACTGGATGCACCCAAATAATATAGAATGTTACGTGAAAGTGTCAAACAACATAATAATAATGATAATAGTCAGTCTTTATACCTTGGTTGAAACCAATGGAGCTCTTTCACCAAGTATTCTTACGTCAGGTAGGTAACTAAAGTCTGAAGCGATTAAAGACATCTTTGGTAGCACCTCATGCAAAACTTCAAGCAGTTTCTGGATGTTCAAAGGCAACATTATTGCTCGAATTTGTTAGAAAATAAAATAAATAAAATGAATTACCAAACATTTCCTCACCAAGCAACCAGTTGGCAGCCAACATCTTTGAGGCTTTGGAAAGACTTTAGACCAAACACTTTTTGCTTTTAGTATTGCACTGCTTTGAGAATCATGTTTTTTGTCCAAATCGATGATCTCAACACATCGTTTAATTAGTGAGTCTTGCAATGGCTTATACAATTCAGACAGTGTTTCCCTATTAGCAAAAACCTTAATCATTAAAACTGAAATCATGTTCCCACAGTGAACAGTTCAATGAACAAAATGATGGAGTAGAAATGTATTTCAGGTGATATATATGCTGATTTCAAAATAAACTTGAGCATAAGTATTTTATGTGCCACCTCTAATCCGATATTTGCATGTTATCACATACCACATCGGAAGCATCCTGTTTAACTCATTAGTCATAGTTGTAAAGATATTGACTTACTTGAGTTGGAAACACTTTCTTTTTTAAAACAAGCAAATAAATTATCACAAGCAACTTCAACCTCCAGTTATACTAGAATGAGTAAACATAACAACCAATATGAAAAATCAGCAAATGCTGTCATACCCCACAATTTTCCAAAGATAACAGATGGGACACAATGATGGTATTGGAGAATGAAAGATGTCAGTCCCCAAGGCAAAATAAAACTGTAACAGAATATAAATCTTGACCCAATGACCCTCCATATGTTTTCTGTCTACAGTAACTCTACCATCCTCAGCCGGGAAAAAGAAAACTTCAAATTTTCTGGGTTTAGCCCAACAACAATACAGATATTGATGTATACTCCATTGACAATAACTTTAGAAAAATAGTTTCAGGCTGAACAATCACTCTAACAAAGAGTGATCTTGAAAAAACGCATTTGTACTCAATCAGTGCGCTAACTTTTAGATAGAAATACAGCCAGACTTTATGGATACTGCTGCAAGATGTTGCTTACCTATCCTGTTGCTTCTCTACCCATACTTCCATCCATGGGGAAACTTGATTTTCTGAGTAGATAAGATCATGTGGAAGATTATCAAGTACCTGTAAATATAAATAGACAAATCTGACAATGTCGGACCACAAATTGATTTGCTGAAACTTATTTAGAGAAACAATAGAAACTTCCACGTAAGAATCTTTATCGTCCACTATTCTAATAGTACAATAAGTGAGCACAGACACAATAGAGTCAATATAGGACAAAACATACCTCAAGCATTATTACCCAACATGGTTGTTGCTCCGCATCTCCTATCAAATAATAAAATATATATGAAATTAGACACACAAAACAGCTGCACTCTGAAAGTTCCGTACAAGACAAACTAAAGATAATGAAATATCTGAAAAGTCACAGACACCATACCCCATCCACTCCGGTCAGTAGCATCACGACATTCTACTCGAAACTTTGATAAGTGACTACGGACTTCTCCAACAGTTTCTCTTTGTATCTCAGCCAGCGAGGGACTGACTTCAACTGAGCTACAGTTTTACATGATTATAGTCAGCAAATATACAGACACGCATCAATTAGGATTGAAAAACTAACTCAACCAGTACCACTATTATATTGGCAAAAATACTCAGCACCAGAATATAAAAAATTTATGTTTCCAATTATTTCAGGTAATGATAATAAAATTTTGTAATGTTGAATACAAGTATTTAGTTAAAGCATATGCACTATATTTAGGCATTTAATTGGGGCATGGCAAATGTAAACAAATGAGATGGTGGCAAAAGGAGTAGAAAAAGAGAATTAACGGGAAGAGAAATGTTATGTTGTTTCATGGGTTTGTTGTGAATATAGATGATTATATTGCTCTTAATGTTAAGAGTGAAGTTATCTTTCTAACTCTTTGCTCAGATTCCATCAAAATGCTCAAGGGCATTAACGGTCAGAAAAATAATGGTTCAATCACTTTTGACTATTTCTCCTCACTCCAGTGACAGATCAAAATTGCAGGCCTGATATAATGTCAGATGGATAGCTCAAGTAAGGCACATCAAGTAAAACAAAGCTGTTGACAAATAGTTTCATGAGGTTTTATGAGGGTCGCAGACATTAGGAATATGGAATACTTATTCATGTTACATGGAGGTATAGTCAAGCACATACATGTAA
This sequence comes from Prunus mume, assembly GCF_000346735.1. Next base: position 41,214,778 of record NC_024127.1, read on the forward strand.
GTCATATTGTTGTAAACTCTTGGCGGTGCATTCAGCATGATGTAATCCATAATTCCCTTTGCACAAGTTCCTGATCCACCACCAATTTCATATATCTGAGTGCACATTATAAAATGACAGATTAAATTGTAGCCTACTTGTATTAAACAAGTGGATGAGGAACATTTAAGGGCATGATTAATGTATCACCAAAATAAGAGTAACATAAATGAAAAAAGATCAAAGATCTGGTGCCTAGAAACATAAACAAAGAATTTTAAATTGTGTAAGTTGCAAGCAAACTACCATGTCCTGCCTACAATGCTAGATTGAAAAACAGAAGCATTCACGGGACTTCATCTTGTAATCTAGAAACCAAAGTATTTAGGGAGATTACACATAGCGACAGAATCCTGTCTTTGATTGAAATTACTTACTCCAGCCTGATTATATATAAACCATTAATTTGCATCACTTTACAAGAAAATCAATAAACTCGTGTTGTAAGCTTGAGGACAAAATCTTGCAACTTATCACATCCAGCCAAACAGAAAATCATCACTAGTCCTCTATGACTGTAGTAAAAGATTGACTAGGCAGCATTGAGGATATAACCTCACTTAGCTTCTTTTTTCATCTGAGGTATCATCAATCATTTGTAGTACTCGGTCACTTATGGTTTTCAAGTTGAACGGCTCAGTTTAAAGACTATAGACTCTTGGGAAAACAAAGCAATTATAGATTTTACGAGGACAAATCACAAACAGAACTACATTCTTTCAGTTTCAAGAACAAAAGGGAAAGGAAGTACACTTAATCAAGATACTACAGACATTACTTCAAGCTCTAGAACATTATGCTTTTATTCATTGTTAGTCCAAACTTTTCTTTGGTGAAAGGAAAAACTGGACTCTCAATAAAAGCATCCAAAAAATTTACTATAAATTTTTAGGTTTTATTTTTTGCCATATAAAACAAATGTGTGCATGCAACAATTAATAATCAGAATATGGTACTATCATATAAAAAATGAGATATGGAAATTTTATAAAATTATCAAATGTGTCATAGACATTTACTAGAAGCAATATGCATTAAATCCGACAACATAAGCAAAATCTCATTGATATGTCCACTGCCTGATCATTAAAAAGAGGAAGCTTACCTTTAGGGGAACTGAAAGGTTAGCAGTACGCATTATGGCTTCAGCAATCCCGTGCGCATACCAAGGCTATAAAGAAAGTGAAACTTTTGAAATCGCAAAGACATGCATTGCATTTGATGAAATAAGAAAAATGCCAATCTAAGTGGAGTTTGGGTCAGAAGATACAAAGAACCATTAAATATTACTTTTTTTTTTGTGTGGTTACAACTGTAATGTACATCCAAATGAAATAAATGCTGCTCATGCATTATGTACAAACATGGAATGCTATGACACAACATGTAAATGCTGCTTCTTAAGTTGTCAAATGATACAAAGGTCACACCTTGCATATGAAGATATTAACTGTATATCAGGTTGCCTTCTGTTTAAAACTGGTAATCTTGTTTCTATTAGAATCATGTGTGGATTCAAAAATATACTTATATGTAAAGCATTATCCTGAAAGAAAAATGCAATACGTCATTTCACCTTGAAATCATGTATCATTATTTTGTCCTGCCTATGTGCTAGCCACCTAGTGTTTGTTTGGTTTCCCTTCCTTTTTTTCCTTTTTCCTTTATATCTTTCGTTTGCATGTTCATGTTTTAATTTTGTGCAGAATGTGAAGCCTTTGAACTATGAATTCCCTATGGAAATTAGAATTTAAGTTTCTTAAAGCAGAAAGCAGACAGACGAGAGTGAGAGAGAGAGAGAGATTACCTTAAAAATTTCCACAGGAGTAAACCATGATACCTCACTTTCTTTGTAAATTTTATCCAAGTATTTCATATAACCTTTCCTACCTATAATATGCGACAATTTCAGTATATATGCCCTTCCACAAATCTCCAGCTACTACAACAGATGGTTACTTTAAATTGAATCGGCTCATAAGCAATTGGTTCTAACTCTCCAAAGAAATGCTTTGTATTATGATAACATCATTCAAAAGTGCCAATAATGCAATTTTGTTCATTTCAGAAACTGGGACAAATAAAAGACTATAGATAGGAAAACTAATTAATGTATGTATCATTTCAGCTACAATTTTAGACAAACTATTTACAAAGTTTAGTCAAACAGGAAAGAAATGTAATTTTTACTGATCTTCACTTTCTATGTATTTTATTGCAAGTCATACTTGGGCAAAGGATGTTACTTGCCAGCCTTTTCAGCCAGTCTAGATTAGCAGATATGTCAAATACTAAAGAATACATTGATTAACTATTTAGAAACCAAGAAAACTAAACAAAGCTCTAAACCTAAGTGCTTGAGGATTGCCACATAAACCTTTTTTGAGGCTTGCGACTCGATCAAGGACTCAATACTAGGCAAAACACAGGCAACCATGATTTTTGCACCACCTACATCAAATTAGTATTTCTACCTCTTATTTTCATAGCACCTTCTCATAGCGCCTTCAAAATCCAAATAAAAATCACCTAACAAGCTCATAAGAATAACTATGTGGAATGTGAATTTCCTCAAGCTGTCCCTTGTGCTATTACAAGCTTGAAATTTTAACTTTCGTTGTACTTCCACTTGTCCATCTCAACATACTCAATTCAAATACACTTTTTTTTCTCAAACATGTCACAACTTACAATACGCTGATGTTTTAAGGGATTAGGGTTGATGTTGTAACGCGTAGCATAAACATCATAATAGCCCTACGAAATTTGAGTAACTAGCTGGTTAGAAATCCCAAAACCATGTTTCCTGTTTAATCCACCCCACTTTATTTCAAGAAAGCAGAATCCTTTAGTACTTGAGAAAGAGAGCTTATAATCACATTTTTTCAGTAATATCGCTGTATGTTCCTTCCCATTATCATTCTTCCAACATAGTTCATGCATAATCACATAAATGAATCAAACCACTTAAAACTTATACTAAATTCATTAAAAAATAATGGTTAACATGCTTGAAATATCTGAATTATGACATGCAACTAATAAAAAATTTAAGCTAGATACCCTCAAGCTGATTGAACTTAATTGCTCTGGGAAGCACTCCAACCGATTTCGATCTTTGAGAGAAATACCCATGTTTCGGATCGTATAATGCAGAATGAATGAAATCACGAACCTGCCCAATTGAAGTTATAAGCTTTTTTATTTATCCCAGCAGAGCAGACCCATTCTCTTGAATTGCATAAAGTAATGAATAGAAATTGAAAATGACACAGAATGGGTGTGAATTCCTTACAAGAATCGGCTTGTCACCGACAATGTGTGTGGAGAAAAGGGATCCAAATGGAGCTCCCCAGAGTTCACATGGATTCACTGTACAGACATTCATTTTATTGTAACTTGGAGAGAAAGAAGGTACAGTCGCATAGTGGAGAGAGAGAGAGAGAGAAAGAGTACCTTTGGGCTTGTGGAAGAGCAAAGGAAGATTTTTGGGACGAAGGGCACGACACAGCATCATAACCAGGTGATGGGTTTTTGTGGGAAATCCGCTTAAACCCTTAACCCGTCTACAGCCAAAATGGGGGACCAATGTCGGGTGATATTTTTGTGGGAAAGCTGTAGCCGCTCGGCTATACTAATTTTTATCATAAAAAAGTAGTATAGCCGCTCGGTTGTACTAATTTTCAATCATAAAAAAGCGTATCGCCGACCGGCTATACTATTTATAAAAAACAAAAGAAGCCCGCCTGTATAGCCGCCCGGCTATACTATTTATAATAAAAAGGGGATACTCGCCTGGCGCCTAGCACCTGCTTAGTCATGTGTCAGAACAGTATAGCCGCACGGCTATACCATTTTTTAAATAAAAACGTAGCCGCTCGGCTATACTAATTTTTATCATAAAAAAAGTAGTATAGCCGCTCGGCTGTACTAATTTTCAATCATAAAAAAGCGTATCGCCGACCGGCTATACTATTTATAAAAAACAAAAGAAGCCCGCCTGTATAGCCGCCCGGCTATACTATTTATAATAAAAAGGGGATACTCGCCTGGCGCCTAGCACCTGCTTAGTCATGTGTCAGAACAGTATAGCCGCACGGCTATACCATTTTTTAAATAAAAACGTAGCCGCTCGGCTATACTAATTTTTATCATAAAAAAAGTAGTATAGCCGCTCGGCTGTACTAATTTTCAATCATAAAAAAGCGTATCGCCGACCGGCTATACTATTTATAAAAAACAAAAGAAGCCCGCCTGTATAGCCGCCCGGCTATACTATTTATAATAAAAAAGGGATACTCGCCTGGCGCCTAGCACCTAGCACCTGCTTAGTCATGTGTCAGAACAGTATAGCCGCACGGCTATACCATTTTTTAAATAAAAACGTAGTATAGCCGCCCGGCGTTACTATGTCATAATTAAAAACAAGAGGACCCGCCTGGCGCTAGCGCCTCTTCATTATGTGTAAAAACAGTATACTGCGCGCCTATAATGTATTTTAATAATTGACGAACGTGGTATGGCCGCGCGGCTATACGATTTTTTAAATATAATTAAAATATGTAGTTGTAGGGGGTTTTTTGTTCCAGCAGCCTGACGAATGGGCCTGGGCTGCTGTAAGAAGACAACGAGCAAAATCCCCCAAATGCCTGAGTTCGAAACCAAGCTCCCAAGAGAGTTTTTAGAAAATCTGATGAGATTTTAAAAGAACACTCTCAGGATCACTTTACTAACACCCAAATAAGCATGATGATTTCACTAATGACTTAGCCTGAGGAGCATATGACATGGGAGCTAAGCTTTCACGAGTTTAGCAATTTGAGAGAGAGAGAAAGAGAGAACAACATGG
>NC_024127.1:41219954-41261061 GCF_000346735.1 Prunus mume
TTTTCTGGGTAGCAAAAGTCTCCTTTTATAGGCGTTAGGAGCTTTAATTGTGTCTCAACTTTCCCCTCTTTTGTCATTGCCCTCTTCCATCTTATCCTTCTTGATGAATTTCTCCATCCAAGAAGCCTGGTTAAGGAACCCTTTGTGGTTCCAATGGTTTGACGCGGCTGGACCTTCCCATAGAGGGGAAGGCGCCACCTGCTTTCCTTATGTTTTCTCCAAGGCAGAGCTTACAGAGGAAAAGAGGAGAGATGAAGCCTTTTGTCCGATGGACACTTCTCTCACCCCCATGGATTTCCTCTGGTCTTGCCATGGCTCCCTTGTGACCATTGTTTGGAGTTCAAACAGGAATAGGACTTGACACCAGATTTTTGCAAGTTGCTGGGCTTGGGCTTGTACATATGGTATTGGGTCCTCTGGCTTTGTTGCTTCTATCGTTTGACAGGCTTTTGTCAAGCTGCTGGAAAGGTTTTCTTTTTTTTAATTCTATTGATGTGGGCTGGGCTAAATATCTTGGTAGGTTCTTTGATGTCTTCCTAGAGCATGACTCAATTTTTTTCCTCTCTCTCATGCTAACCCATGTGCTTGGGTTCTAGGAACGGGCTTGAGTTTCAAAGCCCCCAAGTGGCTTGAAACTTATGTTCCTTGAACCCTCAATGGGCCCCGTAATTGCTTGTTTCCTTCCATACCACAACCTTCTCAGTAAGCCCTAGTTAATTTTGTGGTTTGGGCCCACTTAGGCTTGTAGCGTGGTTAGGTGTGAGATAACGATTTTGTGCTTGGCATGACATGTTGCTTGGCATGTTTTAATTTTATCGTCCTTGGGAAGGACTGCGATGTTTAAGTTTGGCATGGGCTTGTAGAGCCGGTATATTTTATCTCAACCCCTAGCATGGCTAATTTATTTAGCATGGCACGTGAACTACAACTCGCATGTGGTGGGTTCTCGTGTACTCCGCTTTACGATTTTCCTTAGTAGAGTGTCGTTTTGGGTTGATAATTTATTCGGGCCAAACCATGGATTTTTTGGGCCTCAACAGTAGTATAGCCACCTGTTTCTTTATAGTAAACGCAATTCTCTCAAGGATTGCATGATATAACTTGAATAGGTATACTTAAAATGTTGTTGAAGTGTTTTTTGGTTGCATTTAATATGTATTTGTTTTATGTTAAATTTTATTGAAAATTAGTCAATGAAGCTATGAACTAATGTGATTTATATGATTTAATGTATACGTTTATTTGTAAAAAGACTATAGAAACGGTAAGTACAAAAATATTAATCATTAGATTTTAGCTAACAACTTTAGCTAGCCCACCCGTTGAAAAATTCATGGTTCTGCCCTTGGCTATCAATCAAAGACATTCGTCTCTCTATGCTATTTTGGTCTTGCAAGCCTCCTTGGTATCAATTGCCAACTGACTCCTTCAGTTGAAGGCCATTTTGGTTACTCTTTTGAACTGCTTTGGTCATTCTGATCCATTAGCAGCCCAGTTCCGATCCTATACTTGATTGCCACTCAATTCCTTTGCGCTGTATTGAATCAAAATTGATACAAGGTGGTGGCAATCCTTAGTTCTGATCAATTTGCTCATCTCCTATTTCATTGTTTACTGTTTTATGTACTTTTTGTTGCCCTTTATCATTTGTATTAGAGAAATATGAAGTCCTTAGTTGTCTTAAGGCATAGAAAAGAATCTCAATTGAATTGTTTACCATTTAGTTCACAATCGTTTGATTAAAGTTAGTTTACTTGGTGCACAAGTCTTTTATTTATTTATCTTTTTTTATATTTCCCATCTATTAGAATTAGGTTAATTGCTAATAGTAGAATGCTCACAACTCACATTCTCTATAAAGCCTACTCTAAGTCTTTGTTCATTTTTCAAGGTAAACAATATTGAAGAAGGAAATGAAGGTAGAGGTGAATAATTTTTCATTTTGGAGGGATTAGGAGGGATTAGTTATAAGGAGTTGCTATCCTACCATTTTGTGGGGATTAGATGAGATTAGTTTTCTTCATGAGTAATCCATACCTTCAACTTGGTCAAAAAAATTTCATTTATAGCTTAAACATGCTTTGAATATAAGGAGTTATTCAATCCAATCCAATACTGGGCACCAAATGAGGTCACGTTTGCAGGATAGTTGAGTTTGGCAGAATACATTTTATCTTCTTTTAATTGTATCCGAATTTTGATTTGAAGAAGTCTCATGGTGGTGGGAGTGGAAATGGTCCACAGAGGCTGAAGTTGTTAGAGTGGTCCTAATTAACTCTAATTGGTTGACTAAGACTTAACCATAACTCGATCAGTCTCAAGCCAAGGCTTTTCCACAAGCATCTAAGTTTTGCTTTCAATAAGGAATAAGAAGAGAGAGAAGAAAGCAACTACCATTCATTCATTGATGTCGTATTCTTGACAACAACATCTGCCCAAGCATCTCATCTGGTGGACTCCTTAATTAGGTCACATATATACAATCCTTGTAATTTAAGCCATGATTAATTATAGTATACAATTGGGTCAACCAAATTAAATATTGACATGAATACATATAATATTGACATGAAGATATAAACAAGATTAACTTATTATGTGATAAATTAAATTATGCTTCTTATATATATTCAAGGGTTTTTCGCAGTTATGGTTCCTCAACTATACCCGTAATTGCATTTGGGTCACTGAACTCAATTATTAGTTGCAGAGGTTACTCAACTATGTGTTTCGTTGCACCGTTAGTCCCTACCATCAAGTCTCTGTAACGGAAGGGACTAATGGTGCAACACAACACCTAATTGATGACTTCTATAACTATTTTTTGGAGTTAAGTGATCAAAATGTAACTTCGAGTATAGTTGATGGGTCATTGTTACAAATAATCATAACTGAAAAGTCACATTTGCCCATCAATAATTGGATAGAGCTTGCCACGTCATCATTTTAAATGGAAAAAACTAACGGACTTGATGGAAGGACTGCTGGTGCAACGAAACACATAGTTGAGTGACCTCTGCAACTAATAATTGAGTTCAGTGACCTAAATGCAATTACGGGTATAGTTGAGGGACCATAGCTGTGAAAAATCATATATTCAACTAGGGTATTTTTCAAAGTTAGAATTTGACATCCACTACACGGATGTTAGGATTAGAACCTAGGACATTTCCTATTAAGAGGGGGCGATAATATACTAAATTCACACACACTATACGGATGCTATGACTCAAACCAAGACCTTGTCTGAGGGAGCAATTGCTCAAAATTACTACACTAGTGGTTTAAATTTTGAAAAAAGATATAAAAAATGTACATATATTTCCACAATAGATTTAAAAAGCTTACATTTGTAAGGTCATATAGCATTGTTATGTCAATGTCATTGCAATGATACACCAATTGCAGCTGTGAATGCAAGGTGGAAAGAGGGATGGTGCTGTGAATAACATTTGCAACCCCACCTCCTTGCAATCACCATGATTGGAAATTTGCAATACATTTCTGTACGAAAGCTCATATATTGTTATGGTTATTTGTTAGCTTGCTGTAGTCCAATATATATTTGTATGTCTCTCCCAAATTCCCAATCAGTGGTTAGTAGCAGCCACTAGCTAGCTACAAGCCTACTCCAAGTACATGGAGATGGAGGGGTCCAGAGACTCGCCGCCCTTGTTTCGCCGTCCTCCTACTTTTCAAGTAGATTTGTTCGAAAATTAATTTCGTCTTTCCAACCACCGAAAAAAAGAAAGAAAAAAAAAAGAAGAAAAAGTTAAAACAATAAATAATTTTTGAGAAATTAATATAGTAGCAGACTCTTTAGTAAATTCAGGACATACTCTTCCTCATATACGTATTTGGTTTAATCATTTCCCTTATCGTGTTTTATATAAGCTAAAATTTGATTTGATTTTTTTTAATTTTAAAATCTGTCGAGGATCTTCTTCGTAATTTTCTTTGTTTTATATAGGCTAGATTTTTCGAAACACTATTTTGTAAATGAGCCTATGAAGAATTGCGCACTTCATGGGCGTGAAATGTCTTATTCCAATATCCCACTCGTTAGGCAATAGTCCCCCCCAAATGATACTAACTTGTCAATACTAGGATGACAAGCAATTGTTCCAATTTGGTCAGGATTAAGACTCAACGACTCAAAACATGGAAAGAGTCTAAAGCTTTTGTATTTGAGTTGAACAATAAAGTAGCTCAAGGTCAGCTCGGTGTACTTGCAAATTCGGTTTCTTGATTTAGAGTGCAAACAAAATAATCAATTGTAAATAATTATCAGCATAAAAGGAAAAAATGAGCTTGTTTGGTTTGAGTTTTTGTTTATTTATTTATTTATACAAAGTAGTTTCAAAAAGAGATATTACTTTATATAAAAGAGAAATACGTTAATTTTTTTTTTAGTTATTAAAAAGAAGGGGATGCAAGACGAGAAATATCTCTTAAAAATTAAGAACTGATATAAAATTACTATTGTTTTATCTTATTCTTGTGGAGGAGCACATTTAAGAATATAGCCAATGCTTTGAAAGTGGGTAGGAGGTGATGATAAGCAAAAGACACCTAGGCTAGGATCCACTTGTCTTGACCCATAACTATCAAATTATCAATGCAAGCAAAATAAACAAATGATAAGTTCGGTAAGATGGAATGGGAGTTGGTGATCATACTAACAATACATTTTCATCTTACCTGAATGTAACAAGACCAATATAATTATAGTAATCCTATATTTTTAGACCACAATAATGAAGCATATTATATAGCAGTTTATGTGTGTATTACTAACAAATTATTGCATGCCTACATTCAAAGTTGTTAATGCAAATGAGGCTCGAGAGACAAGAATATTCAAACTCTAATTTTGGGTGTGGATGTGGGTAAATACTCTCAACCATTGTAGCTACAAATTCTCATTTTATATCTAAGTTTTATTAATTACATTCGACTGAACTAGCTAAAAGCTATCACTTTGAAATGACTGGGAAACACGGCGGCATAGAAACCATGGGACCCCCCTACTACTTTCTAAAGTTTCTATTATTTTTCAAGAAAAACAAAACAAAATATGAAAGCAAAACCTCATAAGCCAATTGTCATGTGTTTATTTCTCTCTAGAGAGATAAAAATATGATATGGTTAAAAAGCTTGGCTGCAAAAAAAATATATGCTATTGATGGTGATCCTCAATGAAAGACATGCTTCTCTTGATAAAAAGAAAAAAACTGAAAATCATAGGCACCCAAAAGCAAAATGATCTAGGGTTCAAAGTAATGAGATTCAATTTCAATTTTTTGGGTAGAGTGTCCAATGCAGAATTAGAAACACCACTAAATATTTCACTGTAATCATTGACCCATCCAAGTACTATTTTTTCAATAGTCTATTATTTGGCCCCTGTATTTTTTTAATATTATATTACGGAAGACACTTGTTTTGTTTTTGTTTTATAGAGGATGGAAGGCATATCGACACTTGCTTTCAACATAAAAAAGAAGCCAGGTTTCTTAAAGAGCAAGAGAAAATAAAAAGCTATTTTCTTTCTCTAAAAAGGAAATTTCAAGATCAAAGACTTATATTAAAAGGTGTTATTATTTAGAAGGATTTTAAAGATGTGGGGAGACATCACAATTCACAATGTCTTTTATAAAATCGAAACATAGATGTAAAACATTTGAATATCCAATAGAAAATTGGGGGAAAAAACTATAAAAAGCACAGAAGTATCACATGCCAACCAAGGACTGCTACACGTTGCCTCTCTGAATAGCCATTTTCAGCAGACAAAACAGAGAGAAAGTAAAATATACAAGAAAGAAAGCAGAGAGACAGAGACACAACAAGACATCGCTGTCTAAGGCCCTAAAGCTATAAGCTAAGCTGAGCTCAGCCTCGCATGCCTTAGTTGTACTCATATTCTCTCTCCCACACTCAAAGTTCTCACAGCACAGACCCATTTCTCCAAACTCACTGATATATCTTCTCCTCTTCTTCTCTGCATTTTCGGGGCTCCGAGCCCCGAATCCCAGGTACCCATTTTTCCAAACGGGTCTGCATACATTCCTGGGTCGTAAATTCAATCACTTTCTGAAGGAATTTTTTGTGGGCTTTTTTTTATTTTTCAGGAGAAGTTTTAGAATGTATTCTGCTATTCATTCTCTTCCTATGGATGGGAGTATTTGTGGGCATGGAGAGTTCAGTGGATCGTTGGACGGCACGAACCTGCCTGGCGATGCTTGCTTGGTTCTGACTACGGATCCAAAGCCCCGGCTGAGGTGGACTGCGGAGCTCCATGAGAGGTTTGTGGATGCTGTGACTCAACTTGGTGGCCCTGACAGTGAGTATTTTGTTCTTTACTTGCTTGTGATTTAAATTCTTGGTTTTTTATGTTGTTTGGTGCTCTAGTTTCTCCCCCAAGAGCATTTTATGTGTTTGTATTGGTTGTGTGGCGCTGCAGCTTGTATCTGGTTTAATTTCTGGGTTGTATGTTGCTCTAAATTGTCTTCTGGTTGTTGGGTTTTGTCCTTTTATCTTTTGGTGCTATTGAGTGTGTCTTATTGTTGTGTGACCTTTATTGTGGCAAGGGATATCGTAGATGCTTAGGGAATATTTCCTTTTTTTAAAAAAAAAATTTGAAAATTTACTTCCCTCCAATGACTTTATCATGTTTGTCTTATTTGTGTTTTTTTGTTGGGGGGTTTGGGGGTGGGGGGGGGGGGGGGGGGGTCTGTGGCTTGTTGTGGGGTGGGGATTGTAATAAAAATTCACTGTCAATTAAACAAATGCAAGGATGACCCCCAACTCTCAACTTCACACACTTACGAATCTTGAACCCAAATGCCAATACACCCAAGCTCATTATTCCCCTCAGTATCTTGTCAATATGCACACCCTAATGGCCTTCATAAGGACTTAGGGGAAAACCCGAAACTAATTGGGAGTAGGAAAACTTACTTCGGGAGCAAGAAACTTTCTCTATGCATCCTGTTCAATATAGTCAGTATAGGAGAGCCGAAATAGGAAACTAAACTCAAATATTAATTCGAGTCATATTCTAACAAATCTCAACCTTGACTCAGATTCTCCAATTTCCACTTCAAACACCATATGAATGATATGAATTTAAGAAACCCTTGCACCTTTGTTATGGATAGAGGTGTGCCCACCACTTCTTTAACATTAGATCAATTCTATCTCTAACAATGAAGTAAGGCCTTCCTTGGTTGATTCCTAACTCCACCTGCTCAGAGTCTTGTCATTCTTGCTTCCCATGGCATCTCAATTATTTTCTCTAACAACATTATAATTCTTGCAAAAGTTCAACTTTTCAGTGCATAAGCAATAGCATTGCATCAGTAACATTGGGTCTTTTTGCTCCTTAGCTGAGAATCCATAAGCCAAAGCATCCAGTGACCTCAAAGAAATCAAACTCTTCTTTAAATTTGGAACACGTCTCACCTCACCCAATGTTCTAGCATTCCCATAAAACACCTTGATTTCATGTGCCTACTCCAACAGCTTTACACGTGAAACCATTACCCATCATAATTGTATCGACATTGCAGGGCTTATAAGCATCAAACCACTCGATATGAACAATGGTATGAGCATGTTGAGTCCAACATTCAACGGTCCAAAAAGGAACTTTCATTAATAGTCACAAACAACAGTTTTGAACCAATCTCTACTTCACTGTATCTCTTGATATGCCACATCTTGTCGAAGAAATGCTCAACACCTTTTTCTTTGACATGACTCGTTGTGATCACCTTTCCTACCAGAGCTCCCACTCTAGATTTGCTCCTTCCTCTACTCCAATTAGGCTTGGAATCTGACTTCACCAGACCACCTTGATATAATTGAATTCTGAGAGACAGTTTGACACCTCATCCAGAGTCCACGTGTCTTTCCCAACTAGGAGTGTAGTCACCAATGTCTCATATGAATTAGGAATATATGTGGACACAACTTCACTGGTGATTAAATATCAGAATTCAGATTATATTCAGGCTTATCATTCTTGTTGCTCAGTTTTTGAATAAGGCCAATCTGTATTGCCTTAAGTCCCATTCTGTCCCATTCATGTTTCATTTCTTAGGTTCCTTATTGTTTAGCCAGCAGCTGTATGCCATAGAATAAATTTTTTTTCTTCTTCTTATTGTTGTGTTTTTAAATGCTTTCTTATTACAGAAGCAACACCGAAGGCCATTATGAGAACAATGGGAGTAAAAGGCCTAACCCTTTATCACTTGAAATCTCATCTTCAGGTTTGTTTCTATTTCCCATTATGTATTTTGTGATGAGCTAGAATTCAAATTGTTGAGAGAGAGGGAGGGAGGGAGGTAACTGGTATTCGAGACTTAAAGATAAAGGCTCAAGAAAATTTGATCTAGATTCTAACTGATTAGTGTTGCATGCATCTACAGTGTATATTTACCTCCCTCTTCCTAGTTATCTTCTGTAGTTTTTTTCCCCTAATGATTTGATCTGAAACTTGGTAGTATAAAATATATAATAGTTTTAATTTTTCTTTGTTTAATTGATGATACTTGCAGAAATACCGGTTGGGGAAGCAATCATGCAAAGATTCAGCTGAAAACTCCAAGGATGGTATTAACCTTGAACCCTTTAAAATATTTAAGAGCTGGAACATTGTATTATTAAAAACTGTATACATTTTCTGTGTCATGTTGATGATCCCTAATTAAAGGAGAGGAAAATCACAAATACTACTAGAAACAACCCAACATAAAAAGCACATTTTCAATTTTCATTTTATACGTTTTCTGCAGGTTGTATTAATTCATTTAGCACAAAGAAAGTGCTATTTTCAGCAGGCTGTGGTCTTTATCTTTCCTTCCTTTTTCTTTCTTGTCTTCTTGCATTCCCTCTCTTTTCCACTGCTGGTCTGGTTTATATATTGTAAACTTTTAAGGCAAGAAACTTCTAGATAAATTATTATAAACTGCATGGGCCACCTCTAATTCATTTGCTTTGGGGTGCTGTGTTATCATTATAATTTTCTTTGACCTTGAGTTGGGGGTGTGGGGTGGGTGGGAAATCTACGAAGATCCGAATTCGTAACTGTTAACTGTGACATCTGCTGGTGAAAATGGCATGTCTTTCGGGAGACTAGAGTCCGTAGACAATCTTATCTCTGAAGTAGTAGTGAAAAGTTGGTGTGCCAAAAGTTCCCGGTGATAAGTTGTGGCTATTGGAAAATTTATTAGTTACATAATAATGTGTAGGGATTGCAGCTTCTTGCATTGCTGAAAGTCAGGACACTGGTTCATCTTCAGCAACCTCATCCAGAGTGATTGCGCAAGATTTGAATGAGTATTTGATCTTTCACTTACTACTCCTCCTTTAGTAATTACTACTAATGCTTATCAATTTTCATGTAATTGTTGTTTTTGATGTCTCAAACAGTGGCTACCAGGTTACTGAGGCTTTGCGAGTACAAATGGAAGTCCAACGGAGACTGCATGAGCAGCTGGAGGTTAGTCGCTTTTGTTTGTTTTGTTTAGCTAGTAATGTGCAGGCTTATAGGTTTCCGCATGACCAAAAACCACCTTGAGCAATTGTATCATTTGTTTACCAGTTATGCACAGGCCACATAAACTTCTAAATATAACCACAGGTCAGGAGCTCCTCGTGAGAAAAATAACCTTGTTTATATATATATATATATGTATTATATTTCAGGTTGCCTTGATCCTATAAAACTCATCCATTTGCAGCTTTGAACTTAAATACTCTTCGTCCGTCCAGTTTATTCATTTTTCTTTGTTCTTTCCCCCTCAAGTGGCATGATAATTTAATTATGAATTTTAAGCAGCAATTTCTTATGGCTAATATTATAAGCAGGTTCAGCGTCGTCTTCAACTTCGAATTGAAGCACAGGGCAAGTATCTTCAGTCAATACTTGAGAAAGCTTGTAAGGCTCTGAATGATCAGGCTGCATCGGCTGCTGGGCTTGAAGCTGCTAAGGAGGAACTCTCTCAACTAGCTATTAAGGTTTCTAATGACTGTGAAGGGATAACCCCACTTGATACCATGAAAATGCCTTCCTTGTCTGAAATTGCTGCCGCTTTAGAGAACAGAAACGCCTCCAATGTACTGGCCCGGCTTGGCAACTGCTCTGTTGATAGCTGCTTGGCATCAACTGGAAGCCCTGTTTCTCCAATGGATATGAGTTCACTGGCTGCTGCTATGAAGAAAAGACAAAGGCCCTTCTTTGGTAATGGAGACTCGTTGCCCTTGGAGGGTAACATGAGGCAAGAAGTAGAATGGATGATGAGTAATATTGGATGAATTTCAAGATTTTCCTTTAGGAATGGAAATCCTCTTTTTTTTCTTTTCATTTTCATTAAAAAATTCTTTTCTGCCTAGCTAATCTGAAATGTACCATCCTTTGTAAACTTGTACCATCAGTGGTCTGTATATTCGTAAAGCAGATTGTTTCCATGTGGATTCACATTCACCATTATTTTTATACATGTTTGCCTGCCTTTTAGGCCTTTACACACTGAACTGGCCCTGGCATGATCATATATGCTTCTCTTTTCCTTTTGAGTTGGGATCATAAACATACTATCTCACAAGTTGATCATAAACTCAACACTTTATGGATGTGAACTCAAGTCCAAATAGTTAAAGCCTCAAATCCTGCTCAATTTTTTAATGTCATGCGTAGACCACTATTACTCACTATGGATCTCAGGCCCATGTATGTACCTTATTTTCAAGAGCCCTAATTTAAGTTTAACCTGGTAATCCATGTAGCACTGCATTTCACACCATAAGTGAAGTGCCATTGGTCTCATTGTTATCTTTTATTAGTAGCACAAATACATGTTTATATGGGTGTGTTCAGTGCAGAAGCTTACAGCATGAAGCACAATTGGTGCTACTACATCTGCATTTAGGATGAGGCATGCTTAGTTATTTTTTTTTAGGTGGTTGGGAGAGAGGAATCTTTCAAGTGATGATCGCATGATGCGGTTGAAAGAAGGGTAACATCTCTTGCTTTTTTCTTATAATTATAAATCATAAATGCTTCTGAGTTTTTCCCTCATAATCTATCGTTTTTATAGTTGTGTTAAACATAAATGCCCATTATAAGGAGTTTATAGTGTGCTTTCAAATATCTAGTCTTCATGTTTTTAGGAAGTGTATACCGGGTAACAATGTGCAGATGATCGTTCCTCCCCTTGAGCCGATCACGACAGGATGTGAGTGGGCCAAATGTATCTTTCCAGCTAGCCTTAGGGTATTGTTTTGAGATGTAATGATGCATCAAGAATGATGTCATACCAGTTTAGCAGACTTGTTTTAGGTATTGCTCTTTTGAGAGTATATTCTTTTTCTCTATTATTATTATTATTGATGATGTTGGTGATGACGGTATGAGTGAGGAAGTTGGGTTTGTAATAGATTAAGGTAAGGGTGAAGGTGTTTATTCCTTTTAACATGGTGTATAGTTTTCCTGGGTTTCCTTTCCCTTTCTATTTTCTTCTAGGGTTAAGCTTTTGTAAGAGCATTCACAATGACGCTCTCTATTTCTTAGCTAAAATTTAGCTAAAAATTTAAGAAGGCTATTTTAGGAGCTCTCTAAAAAATTTTAACTCCAACCATACTCCTTAATTTGGAGAGTCATAAATTATATAACTCTTTTTTGATTGGTTCATCTCTATTAAAAAATAAAATAAAAAATAATTAGCATTAAATAAAGGTTTGAAATACTCATTAAATAAAGCAGCATTAAATTATAGGGAGCCACTAGGAGTCCTTTCTCTCTCCTCAGATTTAGGAGCTCTTAGAGCATCCACAATGACGCTCTCTATTTCTTAGTTAAAATTTGGCTAAGAATATAAGAGCATCCACAATGATGCTCTCTATTTCTTAGCTAAAATTTGGCTAAGAATATAAGAAAGCTATTTTAGGAGCTCTCTACAAAATTTCAACTCTAACCATACTCCCTAATTTGAAGAGTCATAAATGCTATAACTCTTTTTTGATTGGTCCATCTCTATTTAAAAATAAAATAAAAAATGGTTAGCATTAAATAAAGGTTTGAAATACTCATTAAATAAAGCAGCATTAAATTATAGGGAGCAACTAGGAGTCCTTTCTCTCTCCTCAGATTTAGGAGCTCCTAAAGGACTCCATATTTTAGGAGGTGGATAGAGAGCGTGGTTGGAGTTGCATTTTTATCATTCCTCCCTAAAATTTGTCTAAGGAGGTGGTTTAGGGAGCCCATTGTAGATGCTCTAAGAAAACTATTTTAGGAGCTCTCTAAAAAATTCAACTCCAACTATACTCCCTAATTTGGAGAGTCATAAATGTTATAACTCTTTTTGATTGGTCCATCTCTATTAAAAAAATAAAATAAAAAATAGTTAGTATTAAATAAAGGTTTGAAATACTCATTAAATAAAGTAGCATTAAATTATAGAGAGCTACTAGAAGTCATTTCTCTCTCCTCAGATTTAGGAGCTCCTAGAGGACTCCCTATTTTAGGAGGTGGATAGGGAGCGTGGTTGAAGTTGCATTTTTATCATTCCTCCCTAAAATTTGTCTAAGGAGGTGGTTTAGGGAGCCCATTGTGGATGCTCTTAGAGGACTCCCTATTTTAGGAGGTGGATATGGAGTATGGTTGGAGTTGTATTTTTACTATTCCTCCCTAAAATTTGTCTAAGGAGATGGTTTATGAAGCCCATTGTGGATGCTAAGGTGGTTTGATGAAGTATGAGATTTACATAGTACAGCACAACAACAAAATTCCTGAAAATGATACACTTTTGAATTTTAAATAGTACCGCCGGGCGGGCTATACTGTTTAAATATATGAGTATTTAATGAGTATTATTTAATATATATATATTCGAATATTTTAAACAGTGGACGTTTTAAATATATTAATAGTATAGCCGTCCGGCTAGACTATTAAATTTGAATATATTTAAAAAGTATACCCATGCGGCTATACGCTTTAAGTATATATTTTGAAATATTCGTATATATTTAAAGAGTATCTCTTTAGGGCCTTTCCACCCATGAGCCTAGCCCAAGGCTAGAGGGAAAAAAAAATAAAATTGTGTTCCAGCGGAGCAGCCCAGGCCCGGGGGGGTGTGGGACCCACCAACTCGGGCTGGCCCGAAGGCAGCTTCAGCCCGAGGTCCAAACCTCGGGCTGCTGACGTCAGCGCTACAGTACCCGCTACAGTACTGCTACAGTACCCCCACTGATTTATTTTTTCCCTGTTGCCACGTGGCGTCATCTGGGCTCTTCGATATGATTTTTTTCCTCCAATCCAACGGCAGCCAATTTTTTTGCAATAAAATACTGGAAAAAATTCGAAATTTTTTTTAAAAAATACCTAAAAATTAATGAATTTTTTTCTATAAATACCAGCCAATTTTTTTTAATTTATTTGAAATTTGAAATTGAAAATTTTATCCGATTATGAGATATGAATAGTATTGACATGTAGGAACCCTAAAATCTAATCCTAAAATATTATCCAAATTAATTATTGAGGTAAAAAAAATTGTGAATAAAACAAAAAAATGAATAGTAACTGCCCTTAGCAAGGGCAACGGGTGGAAACACAAAATTCGGATTTTGCAAGGGCAACCACTATTCACGTGAATAGTAGCTGCCCTAGCTCCCCCCTTGCCATGGCTAAGGGCAAATGGGTGGAGTTGCTCTTACTGGCTTGATATTTAAAAGCCTTGCTTGTCTGAAATTGCTGCCGCTTTAGAGAACAGAAATGCCTCCACTGTACTGGCTCGGATTGGCAACTGCTCTGTTGACAGCTGCTTTACATCAACTGGAATCCCTGTTTACAGGCCACATAAACTTCTAAATATAACCACAGGTCAGGAGCTCCTCGTGAGAAAAATAACCTTGTTTATATATATATATATATGTATTATATTTCAGGTTGCCTTGATCCTATAAAACTCATCCATTTGCAGCTTTGAACTTAAATACTCTTCGTCCGTCCAGTTTATTCATTTTTCTTTGTTCTTTCCCCCTCAAGTGGCATGATAATTTAATTATGAATTTTAAGCAGCAATTTCTTATGGCTAATATTATAAGCAGGTTCAGCGTCGTCTTCAACTTCGAATTGAAGCACAGGGCAAGTATCTTCAGTCAATACTTGAGAAAGCTTGTAAGGCTCTGAATGATCAGGCTGCATCGGCTGCTGGGCTTGAAGCTGCTAAGGAGGAACTCTCTCAACTAGCTATTAAGGTTTCTAATGACTGTGAAGGGATAACCCCACTTGATACCATGAAAATGCCTTCCTTGTCTGAAATTGCTGCCGCTTTAGAGAACAGAAACGCCTCCAATGTACTGGCCCGGCTTGGCAACTGCTCTGTTGATAGCTGCTTGGCATCAACTGGAAGCCCTGTTTCTCCAATGGATATGAGTTCACTGGCTGCTGCAATGAAGAAAAGACAAGGGCCCTTCTTTGGCAATGGAGACTCGTTGCCCTTGGAGTGTAACATGAGGCAAGAAGTAATGATGAACAATATTGGATGAATTCAAGATTTTCCTTTAGAAATGGAAACCCTCTTCTTTTTTTTTTTAATTTCCTTAAAAATTTCTTCTCTGCCTAGCTAATATGAAATGTACCATCCTTTGTAAATTTGTACCATCAGCGGTCTGTATATTCGTAAATCAGATTGTTTCCATGTGCATTGACCTTTATTTTTATACATGTCGATTTGCCTGCCTTCTAGACTATTACACACTGGCCCTGGCATGAACATATATGCTTTATTTTCCTTTACGGATGTGAACTCAAGCCCAAATGGTTAAAGCCTTCGTTCTATGGTGAGACCACTATTGTCCCTCTGGGTCTCAAAGCCCATATATGTACATTATTTTGAAGAAGCCATAATTTAAGTTTAACCTGGCAATCCATGTAGCACTGCTTTTCAAACCTTGGACCATCTCCAACCTTCCAGGCCGAATAGTGTCCTGCAACTGTTCGGAAAATACATGCAAGGTTGGAGGAAAATTTTATTTGAATTCAGAAAATACATGAATAATTATTACAAATTTATAAATAAACTCAATCCTAAACATGTATTTATAAAAAAACCCAAACACTATTTAAACATAGAAACACACTCAAAATCAACCCCAAAGTCAACAATTGTATATTTTTTGGGTGTGTTTATAAATGGGTTTTGAGCGTGTGTAATGATGGGTTTTGGGTGTGTTTATAAAGTGTTTTGGGTGTTGGGTTTTTTTATAATTTCAGCTCCCATTTTGGGTGTTTTAGTGAAACTCCCAATAATTATTTTGAAAGGTGGAAATTTAGGTTTAACTTTTTTATGGTTGGAGATGGTCTAAGTGAAATGCCATTTGTCTCATTGTTATCTTTTCTTGGTGGCACAAATATGTGTTTATATGGGTATGTTGAGTGCATAAGCACAATTGGCCCTACTACACTTAGGATGAGGCATGCGTAGGTATATATATTTTTCCTTTTGATACATGTAATATCAAATACGAAAGAATCAAACGTATGACCTTGGGAATATTGATAAATTTTTTTGAACTTGAGCTATAAACTTCTTTGCACTTTGTAAACTGTTTCTGTTCGGAATATCCTCACTGACATCTCCTGTTGATTTAAGTTGCATTTTTCTTTCTATGCCTTAAATTCCTTCCTTGTGGCATAATGTGGTATACTATAAAGTCGCGTCCAAGCAAACATATTCTTTGATGAAAATGTGCCGTTGATATTTTAAAAACAGGTTTAAGCAATACTTTGTCTTCAAAAGCCGTAATGGCATCTCCACTTTACCATCCCATTTTTCGCTCCCTTTTAAACCCTTTCTCTCTCTCTCTCTCTCTCTCTCTCTCTCTCTCTCTCTCTTACTTGGTGGGTAGGTGCTGGTACTCTTTGTTTTCTCTTTCTGTCGTTGCTTTGTTCTGATACTACTGCCTTGCTCTCCTGTAAGAACTAGCTTAATTAGCTTCCATGAAGGGTTCAACTTCAACAGGTTAGTCGTCCCTCTTTCTTTGCTTTTGATATTTGTAGTTTGATTTTCTTTAGCTGTTAACTAGTAACTATTTTTTGGAAGAAACCCATGAAATGTTTCTACAAAAATCTGAAATTGGGCATTTCCAGAAAGTTTCTGGCTTCAATTATGTTTGGATTGGATTTGAATTTCTGTTACTGTTTGGTGTTTTTCACATAGCCAGCTTGTTCTGTTTGTTTGTTTGCATTTAATTTTTGTATTATAGTGTGTGATTCAATATGGTTTATATTGCTTTGATGTAGTTAATTTAGGCTTCTATTATGCCTTGCATATGTTTTTGTGTTTTTTTACAAGAGAGTAAGATAGCAGTCCTGTAATAAGATAAATGGTAGTGTTATATATGATCAATTCTTTGTGAAGACGCGGTTTCGTTCTTCACCAGGTTTGATCAAAATGAGTAAAGGCGAACAACGGAAGTTTTTCTTTTAGAAGCTTCCTTCATTTTTCTTCATCTTCTTATTATTTTTTCGTTTTTATTAGAGGGCTGGAGTTTGTGAATTTTTGAGGAGATCGTAGACATTTTTTTTCCTAAGTGAAAACGTATTGGCTGTACATGTAAGTGAGTTGAAGCTTTCAGTTGTAATACCAAAAGTAATGCAGAATTTGTTAATAGCTTTTCTAGTTAGACGTATTTGGAATAGGAAGTTCTGCATCTATTGTAGAAACTGTATATTCGATTATAATATTTGAGATATTACAACCTATATTTATACCCAAATTATAAGATATCTTTCTAGTATTTACAATGAAACGGAAAACCCATAAGTATCCTAATAAAGGCTAATAACAACATAACAGCTAAAACACTAATATATTGTCATTGAAGACCCTTAACTATGGTATGTAGAAACTGTATGTTCGATTATAATATTTGAGATATTACAACCTATATTTATACCCAAATTATAAGATATCTTTCTAGTGGTTACAATGAAATGGAAAACCCGTAAGTATCCTAATAAAGGCTAATAACAACATAACAGCTAAAACACTAATGTATTGTCATTGAAGACCCTTAACTATGGTAACTCCCGTAACCCCCCTAACATCTGTAACTACTTTGGCATTGAAAAACTTCCATTAATAAGAAAAATTTGCCACATTTACTCTCCACTATGACATATCCATATGCCCTTAATGAGGAGATACTAGCTACTGGACCATCCCAAACAACCATTTGACCATTTTCATCACTAGTTTCACAACTATAACCAGCTTGTCATCACTAGCCCCTCTCACCAATATCATCACTATTATTTTGATCACTAAATAAGTAAATACAGAACAGGATATATCTTGACAGGATATAGATTTGAACTTTCTTGTTGAGCTTAAATTGATTCTTCCTAATGTCTTATGTAAAGGCACATCTCATTGCCCTTATCTGAAGTCGTTATCAAACAAAGTAGGAAGCATGCTTTGTTGTCGTGATTCAACCAACAAGTATAGCAGGTTGGATGCAAAGCTTGAAAAGAAAATGGTTGAAGTTAAAAGAGCTTCCTTGGGCCGTAGCAATTTTAAGTCAATTGACAGCATAATCATGAGGTTCCCTCAGTTCAGGGAGGAACTCAAGAAAATAAGAGATGTCTTTGAACAGTATGGTAAGTTTTGAGGTGTTTGAATTATTAACGTTTTCACCTTTCTAAGATGCTATCATGGAGGTTTACTGAAAGTTCTCCCTATCTCCCTCTCTCTCTCTGTCTCTGTCTCTCGTAGATGAGGACTCAAATGGAACTATTGACCTTGAGGAACTCAAGAAATGCTTACAGAAACTGGAACTCCATCTGACAGCGGAGGAGATTGAGGATCTTTTTCATTCATGTGACATGGATGGGAGTGAAGGGATACAATTCAATGAATTCATTGTTCTTCTATGCCTCATCTATCTATTAAAGGAACCTTCATCCTCTCATAATGTAATCACCATAAACTCTATTTTATTTCTCTCTTTGGAAGCAAATTTATAATGTCTTGGGGATTGTTTCAGACATCCAAGATAGATTCGCCACAGCTTGAAGCAACTTTTGACACCGTAATTGAAGTATTCTCATTTCTGGATAAAAATGGTGATGGGAAACTGAACAAGACAGACATGGTGAAGGCATTGAATGAGGCTTCTCCTTTGGAGAAATCTCCTGCACATGTCACCAGGACTCGATTCAGTATTAATTCGTTTGCTACTATGGTTAAACTGGTATTTTTCCTTTCTTCTATATGTTTTTAAAGTTCTCATAATCCATTTTTGTTTATCTGTGGGTTGTTGCAGAAGAAATGGATTGGAGCAAACGTGGGAAGGTCAGTTTCAGGGAGTTCCTCTTTGCTTTCATCGATTGGGTTGGAATTGACACAAATGAAGAAATGTCTCCGGTACGAAGTCCAAGCAAGTGATGTACAGTTTAGAAATGGGTGCAGTAGCAGTTGTTCAAATGAGGTCAGATTGATAAATTTATATATGTATATATTTCTAGAGCATTTTAAGTTTGTATAAAACACTTCAGCTGTTCTATCATGTTTAATTAATGTATTATTTTCTTTACTAGTTTGAACCATCTTGTGAATCACTATGAGAACTAAATGATGGACAGTATTTTCACTTTTTCCTGTATCTGCTCTTCTGTGTTCTTTGTAAACAAAATTGGAGAAAATTTTGTATCTGTGGATCATGGCATTATATATGGCAAGAAAATGTACCCATTTAGAGTTACGCTACTTCACAAAAAAATAATATAAAAAAACGTGCAGACATGATGCTCTTTAATTTGTTACACAAAGTCTAAAAGAGTAAATACAAAACTTATGTGTAAAAGATAAAAAGAGAAATCAGTTTCTCCATTATCAGAGCTTTCGGTATATATATTATCTATTTGCCCCTCTGTTAGGCCGATTGGGTGAGTTTCATTGTATTCCTAGAGCTTGGATCCTCTTGATTAATGACAAGGAAGAAGCATTCATTTGCCTCCATTCTTTCATTCTTTCCTCCTTTTTCCCATCTTCCATGAAGCATTTGTCGTTGCCATCAAGTATCCTTACTATCTGCCTCATGTTTGGTCTTAATCGTGGATTGGAGCGTGTACAGCCAATTCCTAGTTTAATCAGTCTCATCATTTCTTTGTGATTGTACGCTCCATTCAACCTAATATCTGCCAGTTCCTCCAATGGTCTTTTGCGTGCCTCAAATTCATGGACCCTCTTCACCAGTAGCACCTCAGGCCGTCGAAAGTCTACTGCCATCTGTCCACTAATGATCTCGAGCATTACGACGCCAAAGCTGTATATATCAGCCATCGGTGTTGCTTCCCCAGATTCCATATATTCTGGTGACATGTAACCGAAAATCCCACGAACTGATCTGCTTGTGTTAGAAGTTGCATGATGGCCATGTTCTTTTCGTGTCAAGAATTCAGCAAGGGCAAAAGAACTGAGCCTTGGGTTCATGTCTGGATCAAGAATAACAGCAGAAGAGGTAATATTTCTGTGAATTACTTGCTCATCCCATTCCTCGTGGAGATAAAGAACGGCAGAAGCAAGCGATTTGATAATGCTGTATCTGTGATGCCATTGTAGGATGGAATTGCCAAATCTGTAGTCATGATGGAAAAGCAGGTGACTCAGAAGGCGATCTGCTAAGTAATCATAGACAACAAGCATCTCTCCTTGCTCAGTGCACCACCCACGGAGCTGAACCAGGTTTCTGTGGCGGAGCCTTCCTAAGTTCTGAAGTTCATTTGAGAATCGTGCCCGCAGTGCAGGGCATGTTTTCATGCCAAGCCGCTTCACCAGGATATGATGACGGTTGTTAAGAAAGCCCTGGTAGGCTGTTCCAAAGTCCAGCTCTGCTACCCTTTGAGAATCTGCAAAATTATTTGTGGCAGATATAATTTCCTTGTAGGATATCTCTCGTGGAGTTTCTATCATGGGAAATGTTGATTTTTTCTGACGGAAGCTTTCAGAAGAGCTGACATCACTGCCTCCATATTCAGCAGTGGCATAGATGGTTTCTCCAGTGGCTGTGACAAAAGTTGATGAAATAGATGAAATAGTTGTGTTGGTAGTGGCTATTGTGTACCTGGTGTTGGTGCTGCCGTTGTTTGTGCTGGTAGTGGTGGGAGAGGATAAAGTGATGTACAGAGGGTGGCACTGAAATGATGGGAGAACCGGCAATTTTCCATAAATGTTGCCAGAAAGTGCTTCCACAACCCATTTCATGTTTGGTCTAGATTGCGGGTTGTGAAGTGTGCAAAGAAGCGCAAGATGAAACAAATGCTCCATATCAAAAAGCTTGTAGGACCCATCTGGAATCCTATTATACCCTGCTTGTAGAAGCTTCCCTTCATCAGATAGCCTTCGGATCCAGTCGAGCAATATGATCTGATCATCTGGGCAAGTGAGGTCAACTGCCCGCCTACCTGACACCACCTCCAGCACAACAATCCCAAAGCTGAAAACATCAGATTTTGCAGTAGCAACACTTCTTTTTTGGAAGCTTTCAGGCGGCAAATACCCAATTGTTCCACCAATTCTGGTCGTCTCTGAGAGCCGAAACTGGTGATTTTTCATTGATGGTGTCATTGTTTGGTACTCAAGTTCATGTTCCAGCCACCGTGCCAAGCCAAAGTCACCAAGCCGAGCATTGTAATGGGAATCAAGCATCACGTTACTCGTCTTAATATCCCGATGAATGATCTGAGTTTCCAACTGTTCATGCAGATAGAAAAGCGCTGCTGCCAAGCCACTGATTATGTTCCTTCTACGA
The DNA here is from genome assembly GCF_000346735.1 of Prunus mume. The sequence goes on from NC_024127.1 coordinate 41,240,781, forward strand.
TCCCAATTGAGAGGTGCTGACCCTATATTTTCAGGCCTCCTGAAAAGTATGCGGTCAAGGCTAAGGTTGGGCATGTAGTCATATACCAGAAACAACTGGTTTTCATGAACACACCATCCCCTTAGCCGGACAAGGTTCCTATGGCGGAGGTGAGCCACAGCCAATAACTCAGCCACAAAAGTCTTCTCGAATTGCTCTCCTCTCTCCACCAAGCATTTAACAGCGACCACAGTTCCATCACTTGGCAGAACTGCTCTGTACACTTTGCCAAATCCTCCACTTCCCAAAACTCCATCCTCACTAAATCCATTAGAACCGATATAAAGCTCGGAAAAGCTAAAGATCCTCGGATTGTCTCCTCCAGCCTTGTCCTTAAGTTGTATCCCATCCATGTCTTGAAACACACCGGAGTGTCGTTTCCTTCGTGTATTGTCATGGTGACAAAAATGGATCCATTTGAAGTCATAATAGAGCCTGCATAGTGAATCCTTGATGAAAGCAAGAATATGACTCGTACAATAACCACGAGGATTCTTTTTGATCTCTTCTTTTGTGGGTTTCTGCAGCTTTTGGCAATCCAGCGGCTCGATTTCATTGAAGTCAGCTGGTAAAACAAAGCAGAGACGGTTCAGCTGCATGGCGACGGCGGTGGTGGCTGGAGATTATGGCTTGGAGAAGCTCTAGTTGGACATGAAGGAAGGTGGTGAGCAAGATTTGGAGAATTTGGATTTGTTTATAGCATGTAATGTCAAATTGTCATGCTCGATGCCTTTGTGGTGCGTTTATTTTATCAACAGGCTTAGGTTGCATGGTTGAATTGAATGCATCAACCTGCCGAATTGGAACCTACCCCTTGCTGATGTCATAAAGAAGATTCTTTAAGTCTATCTTTTCTGGAACATATGTACAAACATCCCCGATAATGTTTTCACGTGAGAAAACATATTATCTTTTCATACTTGGCCATGTAAAGCGCGTGGGGACATGCTTCATCTTCGGCTTCTATCATGATGTTAATTATCAGAAAGGGACCCAAATTGCGAACCTCTTCACATTAATTAATCACCAAGACTTTAGTGTAAAACAAATAATTTTAAAAAAATGGTAAAGTCTAATCGCCGTGTAATTATCCTCAGAATGAGACAAGCTTACAGCTCGCCTTGTCTCTTTTTCGTCCCATCTCAATGTTCATTAGCTTTATGTAAAACATTTTTTTCAAAGAAAACGATTTTGTGTTATTGGGTTTATGGCTAAACGTTAGGATTTTGAGTTTATATATACATATAATTAAAAATGGAAAAGTTTAGCAATCGCTCTCGAAGCTATGACTTTCAATCTCGTTTTAAATCCTCTAAATATTTTTAGACATCCCAATTTACTTCTCACCGTCTAAATTGTCACATTTCTGTTATTTTTTGCTAGCAAGCAAAGCAATGTCTACTGAATAGATAAAGAATACCCATCAATTTGAAAGACAAATTGACATATTTAACTACATGAGACAATTTGGAGCGCATACATGTGGGATGCGAGTCTCCAAGATATCCCCTACATATCACATCTAGATTAGCTGTGGTCCACTTTGCACCTGACCTGAATGACTCATCACAAATCTCAATTTGCCGGCAGAAGAGAACCCCTCCAATTAGGCAAATTACAAACAATATTTGGCGTAATTGAAAGTAGAAGCAAAAAAGACGTATGAATGACATCCTTGTTTTCTAGACTAACCATTAGTGCTTTGCTTTTATAGATGGCAGACAATTTACATTGAGATTAAACAACATTGAGATTTTGGGCAAATGGGTTTTGTAATTGGGTCAAATCAAACATCTTTCTTAATATTCAAGTCATTAAGAAAAATGAAAAAAAAAAGGATTTAGTTTATGCAAACACTGAGTCACAACTGAAGGCGCAATCAGTGTGGATAGGTAGGGATAAAAGTCAATAGCAATGGGACCATGCATGGTGCCAAAAGTTTATGCAGATAATTTAATAAATAAGTGAGTGGGTTTTGGAATTCATGGTAGTTTGTGTTTGGTGATTGGGTAACCTAATTTTGTGGCTGTTTCTTCTTAATATCTCAACTTCTCAGCCTCTTTCTTTCTTTCTTCTTTCGGTTGAACCTAAGACCAACAACCTCCATATCAGAATGTGTATAAGCTAATTCGTATTTCCTTCTCATTGTTGGAAAACGTCTAAGTCTGAATCTTATTTCTTTATTATTGGATGATACTCCTAGGGAATTGGCAATTGGGTTAGATACTTTGGAGGTGATGTAGTACGTTTGTACTTTGGCCGGATTTTTCTTCCTCGGAGATTTTTTTGTGGTTAAGGTTTTAATAATGTCACTTTTTTAACCTTCGATCGTGTGCGCCGTACGTTGCTTCGTTGAATGAAAATGCTTCAGAATCCATAAAGCTACAAAATGATGTATATGATTAAACCAAATATAAAGATTTGGAAGTTGACGACCACGAGTTACCACCTTATTGCATTCTCTAAAAGTACGCAGAATTGCTGGCTGTTAATGTCCAGACAAAGAGAGTGGATGCGTAAAGGGGCTACAATTGCTGTGTCAACTATTTTAATAACAACCTATGAATCACCCTCAGTACAAATATTTGCTAATCCTCCTAACTGCTTTGCCCAAATAAGTCCATATTTTAATGCCAAAGTTTCAGCTTCCAAAACAGAGGCCAAACCCAAAGGAATTTGCAAGTTTCATCTGGCCTTTGCAATTCCTAATAATGAATCGAGCAGCTGGTCTTCTATCACGATATACAATACCATTAAAGTTAATTTTCCAAACTATTTTAAATCTAAACTACAAGAGAGAGATTCGAACTCGAATACAAAGTGGTGAGCACATCCATTCTATCCAACTTGGCTAAACTCATATATGTAATTTGAAAATTTGAACTTTGAGTGGATTTTACGTCTTACCCTTTCATAGATAAATTACAAGTAATACACTAAGTCAGAAATTTGTAACATCAAAATGATAGAGACAAGGGACCTTAGGGACGACCTAAATTGGTTTGAGCTTAAGCATATTAATATAGGATATATTGAAAGTAAAATTGTCAATGTAATTTGTCATCTTCCACTCATGATAAAGGAGACACATATGAAGGTTATTTAAACTTTTGGGCCGTCTTGGGGACTAATCCACATAATGTATTTTTGAGTCAACATATTTAAACTTTTGGGCCGTCTTAAAAGCGAAATTGAAAGCGAAATTGGACTCTATAACACGCGTCTTGAATGTCATAGGCTCATAGATCATGCCAACCAAAACGCAAAACTGGGGAGGTGGGAGGGCCAACTAAACTCCCACCAACTGCACCTTTCAACTAATCCACAGAAGTCAGAGAAAAAGAAGAAAAACTATCCGATAATATTAGTTTGACACCACTTCCTTCTTTTCTTTTTCCAAAAGAAATGAAAGCAGCTTTGATTATAAAAGGAGAACAGTTTGCCTAGCTCACCAGACTTTTAAATATATATATATATATATATATATTTTATGAGAAAAGTAACTCAAAGTGTTTGCCTAGCATCAACTTTTTACTGTTCCAAGTGCATAAAAATTTGTTCATGAAAATTGTTAATGTATGCATTTTGAGTTTTTTTTTTTGGCTTTCATTGACAATTTTGTAATAGGATTTTTATTGTTTTTATCAAGCTCAAGTTTAGATTAAGAATAGCTTCTCTAGGTGTTCTTAACTAACAATTATCTTATGGAGGTTCAAGCAAATTGACAAAGGTAAATTGTGCATTGCATCACATTGCATTAAATTGATTTCATAAAATGATGACTAGTCATCTATTTCTCGTATGACTAGTCATCCTTGCTCTGTAGGATTTCCAGCTGGATAACCAACTATTTTGTCATATTATCCTTTCTCTCTCTGCTGCCATGTGTCAATTCTAACCTAGGGAATTTTTGGGTGTAAAGGCCAAAGGATTCCTCATTTTGGAGTCGTCACTTTTGTAGGCAAGTTCTAGAAAGTTTCTCTGTAAACCTTCTATTCTTCCTCAAGTGTAACCTTCATATTTTTCATCTTTGAGTTTTTCTAAATGGCATTTGAAATATGAAAACCTCATCTTGCTAGATCAAACATTCTCTCACATATATCTAGGTCAAATTCAAGAGTATGGTTTCTTGAAGAAATTGGTCATTCTTCCTTTGAATCCAAATTTCGTTATTGTTTGAGTTGGAGTTAGCCAGTTGGTGTCATGGGATGAAAGAGCTGAAGAAGGAGTTGTCATTACCATGAAGACCTAAGTTGCCGGTTTTGCTAAGCTGGAGAAGAAGATTGCACAAAGGAGGTAAAACTCATCTTCCCAAATAGACCTAGGAATTTCTTGAGCTTGCTAGTGTTTCGTTGTAAGAATCTTTTTGCTTAGTGGATTGCTTGGTCGGTTGATGACCTCTAGTTTTTCCCAATGGTGGGTTCGTGGGTGAACAATTTCTGGTTTCCATCTCTGTAAATTTTCTGGGTTCGTGTTCTTGATAGTTGACTAGTTATCGCATGATGTTCATGTGTTTTCTGGGTTTGTGTTCTTGCGGTTAACTAGTCATCATTTTCTGTTGTTTGGTGTTTGCTTGATTATGCTGTCTTCACACACTTTCACCATAGTTGTTGCTAAGACAGAGGATGCCTAGATTGACGGGTCCTTCTGAGTGCCTAGGTTGTCTCTAGTAATTCTCTAGGCTTGCAGGTACATCTTGGTATGCTATGTGTATGTTATTGTTTGGTATAATTCATATATAACAGTTGACTAGTCATAAGAGTATTTGGTCAAGGTCTAGAGTGTGTGAAGTTTGCTGTGTTTTTGGTTGAATATATTTTAAATTTACCCCTCGTCACCTAAGTATCAATTTCAATTGGTATTAGAGCACTAGCTCTTAACATAAATAGAGAGATCCTTCGGGTGCTAATTGGTATTAGGTATGAAAACATAAAAATGTATCAAATTGCTCCTTGCATTCATGATGCGCTTGCCTTGTTTGTTATGAAATATAGAAGGGTTGTCAAAGATAAAACCAAAGTCACTAGGAATTGTCAAAATCTTCCTAATTCGTCTACATGTGTGTCTCAAGACAATGTTTTTAAGGAGAGAAATTTTTTGGACTTTTATGGCTTTAGGGAAGACAAAAGTTTGAAGGGTTTTGTAAAGTGCTATCTGTGTGGCAGTGTTGATCACATTGATGTGGAATGTGAAAATAACCATATGACAGAGTCTAATGGGAGAGAAGATTCAATTAGCGCACAATGGAGTGATAGTGATAGTGATAGTGATGATTCCAACAACTATATCACTTCATCGTATGAAGAGGTAAATAATTTTGCCCTTGTTGGTTATGTTTATAACTCTAGCCTTGCTAGAGTTTATATAGTTAAGGAAGAATCTGTGTCTGGAGATGATAGGAAGGATTACCAGTCATACAGGGAACAAAATGACCAATCATACAAGGAACAAGATGATCAGTCATACAGGGAATTATGTGAAAAGTATGATATGTTTTTCAATGAAACCTGTAATTTCAAATAACATAATCACAGGATGGAAGAAAAGGTTAAAAAACTTGATGAACTGAATGAAACTCTTAAAATGGCCAAAAAGAAGTTGAGTGATAGCTTGTATGAAAATGAAGTTGACATGTATGAATTGTATCATAAAGTTAACACTATTGAAAAAGAAAATTTTGATTTGATTAAGAAGTTGAATGTACTTGAAAATGAAAAATCCTTGTTTCCTCATAGACTGATTTTATTTGAGTTTGAAAAGTCATTTGATGAGCATGAAAAGGTTCTCGTGCATGATAAGTTTGTGGTTAAAAATTCTGTTTTGCAATGCATGTTATTTGAACCAATGAAAGGAAGTATCTAGAATGACTTTGTATTGTAATTTCGGAGGAGTATAAAGAGGGATCCCGAACTTCTGTATTTTGAGATGGTGCATTTACCTGCATTTCATAAAATTCGGACCATTCAACTAATCCAATACTTGTGAATATGCCACATCGACTACAATAAATTTGTTTCCTTTTTAAAAAACTAACGCTGTTTAGTGCATTTGATAGAAAAAATAAATAACACCCTCTTGACAATAAATTCTCTAGTTTCGCCTATTGTTCTCTTGGTTCTTCCTCTTGTTTTTTTTTGTTGTTGTCTGAGTTCTTCCTCTGTTTTTTTTTTTTTTTTTTTTTTTTTTTGTGTTTTTCCCTTTTTTTTTTTTTTTTTTTTTTTTTTTTTTGGGTCTTTTGGCTTCTTCTTCTACTTTATTTCGGAGCTTCGGCTTACAAGAGGTGCCAACCAAGACATTGTAGACTCATAATTGGTTCTAGGTTTCAGAAAACTGTGACGAGGAATTTCATGTGCTAAGAGTCAATACATCCAAATGTTCTAAATAACAAGTAGGCTCTCCTAGTCCATCCCCTCCTCCCAAGTTCAGGTGTCGACGGTGTGATGGATTGTTAATTTGGAAAATTGTACTTTCTTCCTCTTTCTCACATACGTCTTTAATTCCATGGTTTGCTAACGATGAGTAGTGTAACCTAGCATTGAAGAAAATAAATGACCAAGCCAGTTCATCAATCAGAATATATAGTAATCAATTGGGTTGTTTTTATTATCAATTTTTGCTGATAAGTACAGCTTGCAATAACAATCAATTGCAATAGTGTATTTGGAATTTAAAAGCTATTGATTGGAGCAGATTTGCAATAGCTATAAAGCCAAAAGAGAAAAAAAAAGAAAAAAAGAACAGCTTACAAAGACACAAGAGGGAAGAACCAAAAGAGCGGTAGGTGAGACCGGAGATGGAGGGATTTTTGTTGTTGTTGTTGTTGTCGTCAAAGCCACTAACATCGTTAGTTTTTAAAAAAAGAAATAAACTTATTGTAGCCGTAGCCGATGTGGCATATTTATAAGGATTGGATTAGATGAATGATCCAGATTTTATGAAATGTGGGTAAATGCACCATTTCTAAATGTAGAGGCTTGGGATCCGTATAAAGGGTTGCAATTTATCTTGGGTTAACTGTAGGCTTTTGAGATCAATTGCGCTATAGTGAATAATATATGGTAAGCTGTAGGGCACATGAACAGGGTTTCTTCTATCTGCGAGCAAAACAGTTGTTTTTAACCCCCCTAAAAAGCAAAACAAAAAAAAACTGTATAAACACAATAAGCCTATGAGTAGTCGCATTACGATCAGGTTGTTCTTGAATATTATGAATAGCCTGCAATCAGACCGAATTTTCTCGCATGATTTGAAGGCCCGCATACCTGCCAAAAACACAATAGATAGAAAGAGCAATGGGGCACAGTAGAAAGCCATATTCAACCAAATGATTATTGAGAATCTTATAACATACCTGCCTATCATCATAATGTAGCCCTGAGGATGGCTACATGGTTCGTAAGGGATTGTGGAGCCATCAACAACGCGTAATGCTTTGATCCCTATAACACGGAAATTACCATCAAACACCTTCCCGACGAGACTTCCACCGTGATAATGCCACTATGAGGCTACATTATCTCGACAAAATCTTTCCAAGGCTTTATCATCATTTTGGTTCTTTGGTAAAGGTACTCCCAGATAATTGAAACCTTCAATACCCTGCACATTTCGAGCTTTATATGGTCTAAATGCCTCTGTCCTTAAGACCTCACCAAGCCTCTTCACGCCTCTAACACAAAGAGCAAGGTCTGTGGGATTTGAAAAGTAATTGAATCTAACATTTGGAGCGATTTTCACGTTAGATGATGATTTTAGCTTGATTGAACCATAAGACAAAGGTCCTGGAACTTGGCTAACAATATGAGCGAAAGTCGAATTTGGGAAAGTGGCAAGCTCGAGAGAGAAATTTGGTAATATTCACTTTTAATGGCTAAAACAGTTACAACTGATGGTTCGATTGGACGTGGGGGCAAAATGTTAATGAAATTACGAGGATTGTCATACAAAAACTGCCCAACGTGAGGATGGAAACGAACAACTGGGATTCTCTGCGATAATAGGTAACGCTCTGGGCCAACGCCACTAAGTAGTAAAAGTTGAGGCGTCCCGATTGGCCCTGCACTCAATATAACTTCTCCCTTACCGCGTACAAATGCCCGACGAGGCCTTCCGAAAGAATCCCTATAAATGACTTCTATAGCTGACATATCTGCATTAGAGAATGGCTTATAGGTAATTATTATATCAAACAAATCAAACGGAAATATATAGGGAAATACCACAAATGCAACATACTTGATTTACTGGAAGAGAAGAGGATCTTCTCTACTGAGGCATGCACTGCAACTCGCAAGTTTTTAGGGTTTCCTTTATTAAGCAGTTCATCAGCTGCATGTCTCGTTCCATTATTGTCAAAAGTTGAGCCGGTATGTCTAGTTCCCCGTATGTGATCTAAACTAAATCCATTGGTTGGAAGAAAACCAACCTCCAAGTATGCCTTTCCTATAACAGATTGCCAAGACTGAGATTTTGGCTTGACCACAAGAGTGTCCTCAACCCACTGATATGCCTTATTAACCAAATTCAAGTCCCAATTAACTCTTGATTGACTATAGAATGAGGTGTTAGCTCTGGCGTGGACGCCGGCACCGATGGTGCTGGTTCCGCCGAGGACCCTGCCTCTTACATTATCAATACCATCTTGGGACACGAACCTTTCGACTGGTGTCTTTCCATCATCTTCCTGCTGCAGATTAGCTGCAAACCCGGACGAAGTCAAGGTGTTCGGATAGTCTATGGGAAGACTGCCCCTTTCGAGTGTTAGCCTACACCTCAGACCACCTGATTAAAGCTCTTCTGCCCATGTGCTGTTAGTTGTATATTGTGAGCTGGCATGTTAGTTACGATTACTAGTTAGTTGGTAGTCTGTTAAGTTAATCAGCTGGTTAGTGTTAATTAAGCTACTGATCTACATGTATGTATATATAAGCTGGTACTGTTTCTTTGAGATAATAATGAAAAATATTCCTTCAATATCAAATCTCTCTCTCAAACTCTCTCTTCTACCTTCTGTGATTGCTAAGCTTGATTGAGCTCTTTAATGGAGTCCTAGAGGAAAGCTTTCATCGAGGAGGAGCACCTTGTATTTTGCTGATAAAGTTGCTGCCAATGGACACCCTGATGTTCCTCCACCAACTACAATGTAGTCATATGATCCTTCCAACCTTCGATCAGTGGCGTTGTGCACAAATTTCAAGTAGCGAAAATCTGCGATATGTGAAAGAGATGAAGATTATTGTTTTGAAGTATATACATGAACAAGTGTACTTGCATTGATAATATAAAGCACATGCATTGATAAAAAAATTATAAAAAATTATTGGTCATGACCATTGGATGTCAAACCATTGAAACCCATCCTTTAAAAAAAAATGTAGTCACCTTTTCAAATGTTTAGTGTTGTTTAAAAAAATTACAAAAAATTCTTGGTCATGGAATATTGTCTATAAATAGTAATTTAATTAAATTAAACAATACATAGTTGTGGAATGTATGTGTTGTACAATACTTTTTCTCAAAATAATAAAATATGAAGGACCCTAAAATATAGCTCTACATGACTGGAAATGGAAAAATTTAACCCTACACTGTTCTTTAAAAAATTAATATTTTGGAGGGCTAAATTTTTAGCCCTGGACTACATTTAGCCCTATAACTGGAGATGGCCTAACAATACCTAACTTCTATGTATTCTATTATTTTGTCATTCATTTTATATTATATTTTAATATTTTGGTTATTGTAAATTTTAAGGCTCAAAACTTTCAACATGTTGAGAATTTGAGAATAACAAACACTTGAGTTGCATTGCACCAGGCACCATGTGCAAAGAATACACATCATAGTTTTATGCTTTCAATTTTAGCTTCTATAATTTGGGCTAAATTATACTTTAGTGTCAGTAGTTTGAAGGTTTAATTACACCAATGCTCCTTGAATATATATATTTTTATTTATTTTAATTTTTAGTTATTTTAATTATATTTTTATTCATGTTGAGGTGGACTCCACTTGCCACATCACCCACTCAATTGGTGGATTCTGATCCATGTGCACGAAATTACAAAAACACCCCTGCCACGTCATCAAAGTTAACAGATTTTTGGATGAGACGGCAAGGGACAAAGTCGGTAAGCAAACCTCGTAGGCTATTTTGAATTTAAGGGGGCAAAGTGAGATTTGATCGAAGTTTCAGAGAGAACTAATATGATGAAGCCTAATTTCAATTTTAGTCATTTTACCATTATAATTTGTTAACCATTACAAATCAAGGACACATCACAATTACGTTAATTGACGGAGGTTGAGTTTTCAGTCTTTTGACATATTATAATGTCAAAATCTTTTAAGAAATATAAAATTAAGAAATTAAAAGCTAAAACAGCCCGGCAAGGGGGAAAAAAAACAACCGAATTAAAGTTTTGCGATGCGGCAATGGCAGCAAGCTAGCTTTGGCGCTCTCTGTATTGAAGGGTTTATCATCTATTCAGATGTTTCATGGTCTAATTTGATCGTGGAAGTCCTCTCCAACACAAAAAAAATTTATCTGAAAATTCTTAAGCCTATGTTTTTCAAAGTTCTTACAAATGGCCACCTAGTTGGGCTATGCAAAAATTTTGATTTAAGAAAAAGCAGAAGACTGAAATAAATGAAATTTGGCCTTTATCCAATTGACTAGTTAGACATTGGCTTACCTAACTAATGACAAGTGTAGCCCAAAACCCTATATTAAATTTTTTTAAAATAAATTATTTGTTATAATATAATTAAATTATATAGATATATTATCGAATGAGATACCAGTGGATACATGACTGTTGGGTACAAATGTCAATTTACTTATTGAAAAATATTATTACTATTCGGAAGTTTGAAAGATATTTTGATTGAAATTTTGTTTTTGACACCTCCTCACATGGAGGAAAAAAAAAAAGAAAAAACTTATCTCGTTTATATCGCCTGATCTTTTTACTTTAAATTATTTAAAATTTCCCCACCTAAATTTTTCCTTCTTTGTATATATGTATTCAATTAATTTCTTTTAACCGATGTTAGAGGCCTAATCACCCCCACCTAAATTTTTGACCCCACCCCTAAAGTTAGTATGGCGCCCCACCTCTTTTACTTAATTTTATCACATAATTTCTTGGTTTATTTATGTATATGCCTCCTACACTGTTAAAACAGTCTCAGATTACCACTTGTTCTTTGAAACGTGTCTCAATATACCACTTACACTTTCAATAAGTGTCTCACGTTAGCTATTCCGTTAGATTTGAGAGAAGTTCCGTTAGCTGATGTGGCACCAAATAGCTCGCCATCTAAAGGTGACAATTTACTAACCACACATAATTACTTAATTTTGTTACATAATATCCCCACCTTTTCACAATAGCAAGGCAGCCCCCAGTAGGTGGGTGGAACATCACAAAGTCACACATTGAAAAACTTGTCACGTAATCTTACCACCTAAGGAGGTGAAAAGTTTATCACCTAATTTATTGAGAAACTTAATGGTCTGTTTTTATCAAAGAATCATGAGGTGGACTGTTACACAAGGTGGTGGTGGCACCATTTCTTGTTTTGCCTTACTTACGACCCGTTTGGATCCAAGGATTTGGATTGAAGCCTCAAATCTATGCATTTCAAATAAAGATGCATTTTTTTATATATAGTACAAGTGATAGTCTAAACTAGAGAGGAGAGGGATTTCTCTCACACACACAAATGATGGCATGATGGTTCGAACCTGAGACCTCTTGTCTACAAATCAAGGCCCTTTTCCACTAGGCTAGATCCCGTTGCAAAACAAATTCAAGCTATGAAATTCAATTTCAGATTGTAAACAATCATTTAAAAGACACCATCTGGATTCACATACCCAAACAAAACACAAAGATAAGCATCTCATGAATCACGTTTCAACACTGATATGTAGCTTTATTAGTTAGCGCTCTATAGTAACTTTCAGAGATCTGTGGCAGTCAAAAAGTGTACCACTGTGCATGACGACTCCTATGTGAATCGAATCTGCAACAACATGATGAAGTCCAGCGAAGTATATAACTTTCTTGTATAAATAATAAACAATGATACAAAGGCATTTAGAAAAGTATTTTTATTTAGAGTATACGTAACTGTTTTTAGACAAGAAGCACAAGGAACTTTACAGGAGAACAAAGTGATAACTTGATATGTAATTATTCTAGCGCAATTCATGAATCACATTGCATGAGTGAGTGTATATATGCCATATGGAGAGAAACTGAACTTGCATCTTCAAGTCCACAACTGAGCTAGCACAAGCATGCGTTGCACGATTGTGCTTTTGATTGCTTTTGGATACAAGAGGTTTTTATCGCTTGGAACAAGCAATGCCTTCCTTCTCGGAAAATATATATTAGGAAGCACCCCTTTGGAAAGTAGGATAAAGAATAAGCTCATTACTTCCGGGATAATCTTTTGTCTGCCTTTTTTCTTTTTTTGTTTATTTATTTATTATTATTATTTTTAAATTTAGTTTAAACGGTCTAATAAGATACTTAATCAAAGTTAGTTCATTGGACAGAATTAATAAGATACCTAATAATAGCGAGCGAAAATTATATAAAGAAAATTTCAAATTAGTACACCACAATAAATGAAAACTAAAAGTTATGATTATCAAATTAGTCCTTATTTTTTGAATGGTTGATCTTTGAAGGAAAACTTAAAGAAGGAAAAAGGCCCTTGAATTTCATATTAGAGGTCTCACGTTCAAATTCCCATAACATTATTTGTGTGTTTGTGAGAAATCCATCACCCCTAAGTTTAGACTATGTACTTAAATATATATATATATATATATAAAAGAGGGGATGGTTGGATATATAATAATTCTCTAGAGTGGTATCACAAACTTTAAAGGTTTGCTATATATATATATATATATTGCATCACTCATACACTAGCTAGAGAAGGGCAGACATGGGTACAGAGGTTGAATCCCAAAATGCCATGGTTTCACAGGAGAAAATGAGCAATAGCCTGTTCGAAAACGCCATGAACGGCGACTGGGAAAAAGTTGTGGAGGTCTATGGATCATCACAGAGCTCAAAAGTTCAAGAGATGAGGATCACCAGAGCGGGGGACACTGCTCTACATATCGCTGCTTCGGATGGCGAAACAAAAATTGTGCGGCAGTTGTTACAGCTCATTGGAAACAATGCATCCAAGATATTGCAAATAAAAAACAAGAAAGGCAACACACCTCTCCACTTAGCTGCTGTAGTGGGGGATGTGGAAACGTGTCATGCAATGGCCACCAAAGACCCCGAAATCGTGTCATCTCTCAACAATGAGAATGAGACCCCTCTCTTCTTGGCAGCTCTTAATGGGCATGAGAAGGTTTTTCTTTGCCTTCATAGTCACTGTGTAGAAGGATGCTATTCATTTAGAGCAAGGAATGGTGATACCATTCTCCATGCAGCTATGTCCGGTGAATACTTCAGTAAGTGTTTGGCCTACCCACTTCTTAAAGAGAGTTGCTATTTGTACCATCATATTTTTTTTGGGATGAATTTGTACCATTATATTGTTGATTACATCTCTAATACAAGTGAGTCCCATATACATTGGTGGGATTCACTTCGACAAAATGATCAATAAGTATTTTATATATATTAACTTAATATCATTCTTTATTATTAATATCCTTTTTAAATATATAGGTTTGGCATTCCAGATCATTCTGTGGTACCCAGAACTTGTCAATTATATTAATCAGAGTGGCTTCTCTCCCCTGCATATTCTAGCCAATACTCCATCAGCATTCAAAAGCAGTAGCCGCCTTAGACCGTTAGATCGTCTCATATACCAATGTAAGATTACCGCTATATATCGATTTTATTTTTTTATTTTTTGGTCTATGATCAAGCTTTTGGATGTTTAATTCATGTAATACAATGCTAATGCATTTGCACTTGGCAGTTTCATGTCTCACTTGGTAATTACTAGGCTTTCAGGGGACAAAATTATTAAAAAAGAGAACTATGATGATATGACCTTTTTAAGTATGTATACATCATATATGTACCTGCTTTTTGAAGAGAAAATAAAAAAAAATATAGTTGTTTGATCATACAATCAGTAAATCTAATAGCGGAGTTAGAATTGTAAAATTGAGAGGACGAAATAGAAAATATAAGTATACTCTATATCTTGCAACTGTAGAGACCTTGGTATATCTTGCAACTCTACTTCTGTCCAAATAAGTTTTTATATTTCATTTATCAGGTTTGATTGTTGAAGAGCTTAAAGGGGGAAAAGAGGACAAAAAGAGTATTTGTCCCATCGAGAAAAGAGGAAGAAATACCATCGATACGGGTTCTGAATTTCCTCAAGCATTAAGTGAGTGCTCGTCACTTATCCAATTTATACGTTGCTTTTTCGTCACCACAAGTCTAATATAACATAGTTTCTCCATTTCCAGCTAAATCATGGGGAAATGGGATGTGCTCTTCTCTATGTCTAGCTAAGAGAGGAAATAAAAAGGAAGATGAAGAGAATCCCCAACAAGAGAGCAGCTCAATGCCAGGTAAAGTTTGGTAACTATAATGTCCCTTGAACTTGTAGTGAACCTTATCACTTCTCATGAATGGTGTATCCACCCTTAAACTGTAAAATACATCCCTTAAATAGAGAAAATAAACCTAAACAGAAGCACACAAGCAAAAAAAAAAAAAAAGAAGAAGAAGTCATTTTCACTATTTTGAAAACAAAGAACAAAATTTATTACCAAATATGTTTTCATTTTTCTTTTTCTTTTTTAATAAAAAAATTGAAAACTGATAATTAAGGGCTTGTTTGATAACCATTTCAATTTTAGTTTTAAGTTTTCATTTTTTGTACTGGAGTATAGAAGTAAAAGAGGGAGAATGGAAGTGAAAATGAGAGTGGAGACGATGAGATTGAGACAAAACATGAGGAGAATATGGGAAGGAGGAGTAACAAAAGTGAAAACGAAAACTAAAAATTGAAATCTATTTGAAATTGTTTTCACTTTCAACTTTTTGTTTTCACTTTTATTACTCCTCCCTCTCATCCTCCCCTTTCATCATTTCTCTCTCAATTTCAAATGGTTATAATTTCTTCGTCTAATAAGTAAACATGGAAAATAAATACATTAAATTTTAGCAGTAATAATGAGAATCCCTTGATTTTCCCTATATCAAACTCCCCTGGTCAGAAAAAACTCATCCTCAAATCTGAATTTTCGTTCACTCCATGATAATCTTGAAATTTAAATTTAATATAAAAACTCTGAATATTTATGCCTTCAAATTTTATGCGATCACAACAGCACAAAGTGCATCTTGTCAAGGTCAATAATTCAATTATAAGACATTACGAATACATTGATAAAATGTTTAAGACTATGTGCAACTTTTTAGCATTGTTTTCCTTCCTGTTTTTCAAATTGTAGCCATGAACCAACGAGAGGAAGATGGGAGAGAAAGTCGTCCCAATTATATTTACTCCTCATGTGTTAAGTTTTTCAACTTAATCACAGCTGTCTTGGTAGCGATCAACGGTGAGTACTATCAAGGCTTATGAGCAAGGCTTGACTTCTTAAAAGTAAGGAGGCGTGCATCTTCAAAGAAAATGGAATTTTGACACTTGGTAAATTCCAAAATAAAACAAAAAAAGAATTTGAAGGAAAAAAAAAAGGTCAAAATCCCATTTATCTTAGGAGGAGCTCCTCCTCAATTTTAAGGAGCCAATTGAAAGAAAATAATGTCATTAAGAAAAATCAATTGCACATATTTGTTTGAAACCCCATCAGGCATACTAAAGTTGGTTTTAATTTAACATGTCATCATTTGAATTTCTAGCAATTTGGAGGATAGATAAAATCCACGACGAGAAAAGGCGACATATATGGGCTACTCAGGTCATGAATCAATTGGTTGAGCATAGTAATTTATACAAGAACGTACAAAGTTCTGGAGAAGCTCCAGACGATAAAGATAAATTTGGAGATGTTCCTGATCCTACCGAATTTGGAGATGTTCCTGATCATACAGAGAAGAAAGGCAATAAAGAAGATGAGAAGAAGGATAATATGGTAGATAAGAAGGACAAAGATAATAAATTGGGAGATAAGAAGAGTGATAAAGATAATTTGGAAGTGAAAAAGCAGACACCAATATTAATTGCAGCAAAGATGGGAGTGAGTGAGATGGTGGAAAAAATCCTAGAAAAATTTCCAGTGGCTATTGAGGATGTGGACTCCGAAAATAAGAGTGTTGCACTGTTGGCAGTCGAGAACAGGCAACCCCATGTTTACCGTTTCCTAGTGGACAGGAAGAAACAAATCACAAGCTTATTACGTCAGGTGGACAACAATGGTAACAATGCGTTGCATCTTGCTGCTAAATGTGGAGGTCATCGGCCATGGCTTACTCCTGGTGCCGCACTACAAATGCAGTGGGAACTTAAGTGGTACAAGGTATCCTATATATCTAACAATAATCTTATTTGTTTTAATGAAGCACCATGTTTGTCTATTTTGTTGGTCCCAATTAGATGCCGTAATGATTTTCAATTTGCATGATTTGATCTATAAACGAAGATTTGGAAAATAAACGATTTTGATTGCTTTGAATAAAATTATTTGAGGAATCCCTCATTAAAAGGGATAAAATCAAGAATAATACAATATTTCAACTAAACACCTGAATTTTATAATGATAATCAAATAGTGAAATTGTTTCTTTTTCAATTGAGACTTAACTCAAACTAATAAGGTCATTAATTGAACAGATATCGATCTTTGAATAAAGTTTTAAATTATATAAATTTTATTGTGCATGGATGCAGTTTGTCAGAGAGTCCCTGCCACCTCGTGCATCTGTTCGCTACAACAAAGCAGGTCAGATACCACAGGAGATCTTCACAACTTCACACAAAGATCTTCGAAAAGAAGGCAGTAATTGGCTCGTCAAAACCTCCGAATCATGCTCTGTGGTTGCTGCGCTCATTGCAACAGTTGCCTTCGCAACATCAGCATCTGTACCGGGCGGACTCGACGATAAAACTGGTTCACCGGTTTTCAAAGACAAGCCGGCATTCGATGCCTTCACCATCTCATCACTGCTTGCTCTCTGCTTGTCAGTAACTGCCCTGGTCTTCTTTCTGTCCATTATTACGTCTCGATACGAAGCACATGATTTTTCCATCAGCTTGCCCCGGAAACTTTTGCTGGGTTTAACATCACTCTTCGCATCCATAGCTGCCGTGTTAGTCTCATTCTGTACTGGCCATATTTTTCTCCTTGATCGACAACTCAGATATGTGGCATATCCATTATATGCAGCGACTTGCTTGCCGGTTACCATTTTTGCTCTTGCCCAGTTGTCCCTCTACTATGATCTCATAAGAGTCATCTTCAGAAAGGTTCCACAGCGCAGCTACAAGGAATATAGACACTAATTAAGTGGGACTGGATCATCTATTCGACGCTATAAATAAATTGTGTTTTTCAATGTGTGAGTGTGTGTTTTGTTTTGTTTTGTTTTGTTTTTTTTTGGGAGGAAACAAGTATTAATTGGTTTGAGTGTGTGTGGTTTCAAACTTGTTTCCGGAGAGGTGAGGCTTTTGTAAGAAGTGTGCCCCAATTAAAACCAAGTCATATGATGTAAAACCCAGCTAAGATATATCATATATGTATGGTCAAGAATAAAATGGTGAAGAAATAAACAAAGATTGTTTTTATAAATAATGCCTGATCTCATAATTATATGCCATATGCATGATGATATATATTAAAAGATAATTAGGGTAGTACTTTTACCATGGAATTTGATTAAGGAAAAATTGATGCTTGTAGCATTATAACTAATGGTGGTACGTAATTTCTTAACGCCACACCACACAATAACATGAATCCATATTGACATAAAAGCTAGGTCCAGTTTACTGTGAGGAGGTATTCAACAATTTTTAATGAGTTTAAAAGTGAGGAGGAATTCAACTGTGACTTTTAAATAGCCTTTAAGAGTTGAGAGCTGATTTTTCCACTTATCTTTTGTCCACTTACATTCTCTTTATTGGAAATTGTATGTTTTCACTGTTCTTTTGTCTACTTACACTTCTTTATATGTTATAGTAAAAAGTATTAAAAAAACAAAATGACTTTTTTTTTTTTTGGTCGAAACAAAAGATAATGTAAATGGACAAAAAAATAGTTGAAAAATTAGCACCCAAAAGAAATATTAATTAAAAATGAAATGAGCTTTTCAAACTGCTTTGTTGTGTGTCCATGCAAAAGTTTTATGTATTTTTTATTTGCATTATACTGATATTCATACAGTAGTTTTTTTTTTCTTTTCAAAATGCTCATATTCTGTATACTTAATAAATATACAAAAAAATGATAAATAAAAAATAAAAAATTGGTGCTTGCTAACTATAAGATAATGACTTAATTTTGATCAATAATTTGAACTTATGACCTCTTTGGCATTACTTATTTGAGGCCAAAATCACTTATTTTTACAATTTTAGCTTTTCATCCTGTTTGATAAAAGAAGAAATAATCGCTTTTTCAGAGAAAATTGATGTGACTCACCGTGATTTGGTGAAGACCAAATAGATATATAAACAAAAGGAGTTAAAAGGCTACCACTAAGGGCCAGTTTGACATTGCTGTGTTGTGAAAATAATCGCTGTCAAATTTGCTGTGAAAGAAATCAGATGTGAAAGAAAGCAGTTTGGCGTTTGGTAAAATTTTTGTTAAAAGTGTTGTTGGTATTGATTTTACGCATAATCAGAAAATGATTGCTGCATAATCATGAAACCCAACATATCTTCGAAACTGATTCTTGCAAAATCAGAAAATGAAAGCACCTCATTAGCTGCTTTCCCTTATAACTTTATCTCACAGCAATTTTTAACAATAAGTGATTTTTTCGCAGTTTACCAAACGGGTTGGGCTTCTCAAAATATTAAAAAAATCACTTATCACCCCAAATAAGCAATGCCAAACTGGCACTAAGAAAACAAACTAAAAAAAGGGCACGAAAGACAAAAACCGAATTCTGAAGCACTTGCCTGGGGCCTCTGCAGGGAAACACCCTAACGGAGAAAATAAAAGACATTAGCGATTGACTTTGCTTTGTTTTAATTGGTTCACTTCAAGATCCAAACTTTTGATATATTATTTTAATCTCTTTGCTTCTTTTTTTGCCCTTTTTGGTCCAAGTGTTAAATGTTTGTTGGAGGATGAATTTGGGCTTGGGCCTATTAGAAAATGAATGCTGAAAATTTCTGTCATTGAAAATTAATTTTAAGAGCAGCTCCAGCGAGGGAGCCCAGCCCGAGTCTGGGAGGGAAAAAAAATGGCGCTCCAGCGGACAGCCCAGGTCCGAGGGAGGTGTGGGACCCACCAACCCGGGCTGGCCCGAAGACAACTTCCACTTCCCCCCGAGGTCCAAAACGAGGGGGGTGACGTCAGGCTGACGTTGACACGCGGTAAAAAAAATTTGAACCAACGTGCGCTGACCTCAGCGAGACGCAGGTCCAACGGCTGAAAGCCACGTGGCACGCCCCAGCGCTCCGATTTGCTTCCACAGCCTTCATCCAACGGCTGGCGTTTTTCCAACAATAAAATTATGAAAAAAAATCAAAAATTTTTTAAAAAAAATACTATAAAATACTTTAAAATTCTGATTTTTTTTTTCCTATAAATACCTATAAATACCCTTCACTTTCAACACCAATTCTCATACCATTAAATTATTTGGCATACCTTTTATGTATTTTTATTTTTCATGTTTTGTATTAAAGTTGGTGTACTTCATGTATTTTATTTTAGTAGTAGTAATTCTTAATGACTTGTATTGGATTTCTTTATTTAATAAACAAAGCATTCAATAAAAGACCATTTTATTCAACATATTCCATACATAAAAAAAAAACATAATTAAAATTAAAAAAAAAACTACAAGCAAGGCAAAATCTTATCTGAAATTTGAAATTCATCCGAAATTTGAACCCAAATTTATCTGAATTTTGAATTTTGAAATTCATCCAAAATTTGAACCCAAAAATTTATCTGAAATTTGAATTTTGAAATTCATCCGAAATTTGAACCTAAAAATCTTATTCCGAAATTTTATCCGATTATGAATAGTGTTGACACGTAGGAACCCGGAAATCTTATTCGAAAATATTATCCAAATTAATTATTGAGGTAAAAAAA